>CM076577.1:301284295-301703827 GCA_034641835.2 Pinus albicaulis
GTTAGTGAAACAACATTGGTGTTGTAATTTGAGTGTCGATTGTCTGAATTTGGTGTTTTACATTTAAGTTTAAATGGGAAATAGAGGACATGTAAGGAAACAAAGCACCAATCCAAATATTAGTAAAATATTCATCAAATCTCCATACAATGTCAAGATTCAATCACCACTACATATTCAATTAATTTGTTGTTTTCAAACACCTTCTAGTATACTAGAGTTTTTCATTATTAGCAAAAGTTGATAGCCAAAACCGAGATATCGGTTAGATATGTGAAAGATTCAATTAATGTACTAGTTATCTTCATTACATATAAATTACATCAATTCAAGTAGGTCTTGGCATCAATTAAAATAGATAATTTAGAATTTTCTTTGATAATAATCACATGTGAAAGAACATAGCCAATTACCGAAAAAAATTCTAAATATCTCGATGGATAAAAAAAGCCTAAATTCTGAAAATAAAATAGATAAAGTAATAAATATAGGATGCATGTATATATTCAAATGTTATATTAAGAATCGTTGAAAGGATTCATAAGTTTGGCACAAGAATATAAAACTATAATTTATTTTGGAGAATGGCAAATTTTACTTGATCATTATTAAAATATTAGTTTGTAATCTAACCTCACTTGACGAATCTTGTGTCACTTATCACGCAGTGTTCAAACATGGCACTACTTAATCATAACCTTTCCACTCGAGAGATAGAATTTATTTGGTTGTTGGCCACATTTGTATGGGAATACTTTCAATTGCTACATGCCAACACAAAGACTATAAATAATACACCTTGTTTAATTAACCATATCTTGTGGTGTTTCTTTAGCTCTCGGTAATCTATAACCATCTAATTAACAACAACAATGATGTGGAGTTTTATTAAAAAAATTTGATGCTAGGCATAAACAATAAAACTCTATAAGATTATACAATGATTCATGTTTCTCCTTCCTACGAACTAGATGAAGACTCACTATTGGTCCAATTTCCTACAAACTAAATGAAGACTCACTATTGGTCCAATTTCACATAATAGTGGATCATGCTTCCATCAACTACATTCATAATTACACAGCTTGTGTATCCCATAATAAAAGCATGGTATTTGGCATTATTTTATATGGTCATCGCTTATATGTTGTTCTCTAGTGGTTTATCTATCTACTCAAGTGGATATTAGCGCTTAAAAACTCCATATTCTGATAGATATATGGACCAGTAGGATATACAAAATATCACAAGTTATGTTCATAATATATTAATTTAAAAACTTATGATGACAATGATGGTAATCTGGGGAGAATCTGATACAAATTTAGAGTATCACTGTGAGATATTGTAAATTTAGTATAGAATCTCATTAGATTGATGAATTCATTGATACCATGATCATTCTCTTCAACTAAAACCACATCACATTAGGTATGGATGTAGCCTATTTTCATTGTAATGTATATTAAAAAATTATCCAATGCATTGAATAGTACCAACTATGCCCTATTCACAAATGGGGGTTGGAATTTTCTCAAAAAGGTGGGGGCCCTTCTTACTATTGTATTTGGTGGCTCTTGCCACTCAATCAACCTACCCATGGGTCGCATGATGGAAAATATTTTTCTTTCAAATTTTGTTTAATAATAAATATTGCATCGAATTTACTTTGGACATGGGGAGTTTGGAGTTTAAGTTTGTATTAATATTGGGATCTTATACTTATATCTTTGTGTTGTGTGGTGCTATATCAAAAGAATAAAAATGTTGATGGCCTCTCTCTCTCTCTCTCTCTCTCTCTCTCTCTCTATATATATATATATATATATATATATATATATAGATATATATGAAATTCTAAGGCTAGTGTAGCATAATACAATTTTCTGCAAGATAATTACTTCCTAATGATTTTCAACCAATATTTTATGCCAATGTTATCATTGAACTATTAAAATTAGGGAAATATAAAAAATAAATGCAGTAGAAACAATAAATATCATAGAAAGAAATCCATGCACAAAAAATACAATACTTTTACCCTAGGAAACCAATTATTGGGAGAAACCCCAACAACTTTTCTTAGAATAAAATTTTCTTCAACAAGGTTTAAATATCAGAAAATTGTCTACAAATGTATGCCAATAATCCAAGTCAAATACCAAACAAACCTATTCAAAACATCTACTAGTCGATGATGGGAAAACTAGCCAAAAAATCTAAAATTCAACACCGGTAAACTCAACCTGAGCAAACTGGTTTGTGATCAAATTTCAGTCTTGCTATCAATTGTGGTCTACAGACAAATCCATATTGTTTGTGGTCAATAGTATGCATGTTTTTCTCCTTATGCGGTCAAATTTCGGTAGAAAACAACTCAATCAAAGGTCTAGTCAACTCGGTCAAACAAAGATAAAAATTGTTGGTCAAACTCTTCCTTCTTCTCACACATGCGACCAAGAGAGAGATAGATAAAAAGATAGAAAATATGACATGTGAAACACATTTCTCTTTGTTTAGGCTTTCTTTTCATCAGTCTCCAAATGAGGAATCTTAACATCTTATTTATAGACATCGACTAGGCGGTGTGACAACCCAAGGGAGATGTCCCTTCACTAGCTGGCCAACTTGACTTCTCTTGGGCCAACTTGATTTTTCCAAAATAATAATTTACATAATTCTTCTAAGGTCGACTTGGAGACCATTTAGTCAAGTGGGAATACCTCTTGATGCTAAACAAAAATCAACATTCCCTCTTAATGAGAATGGTATTCTCCTTAGTTGAAAATATATTTCTCCTTAGTTGAAATAGAAAAATTCATTAGCTTGATATGTTGATGTAGTGTCTCCTCACATGAACGTCCATAGATATAGATCACTCCATCTTGGAGCAGGAAATATGAGTATACTAATACATTTACCCTTAGCCAAATCAGCATGGCCCCATGGGTAAATGTATCAATCTCCCCTGGTACAATCAACATAACCCAACCAAATCAGCATGACTTCATAGGATAAAGTTTGCCCTTGAGCCATTCACTCCTGAGAAAATCAATATGGCTCATCCAAATCAACATGGCTTCTTAGGTGAATGCATCATTCTTCCCTAATCAAATCAACATGACTTTATGAATGCCAAATCAACATGGATCTAATGGAATAATTCATGCCCTATGTTGTCGTTTCACTGGGCCATTCACCCCCAACAATAGTCAAATCAACATTACCTTAGCCAAATCATCATGGATGTATGGGGGATAGTCTACTCAAAACTCTGGGCCATTCACCCCTAGCCAAATCAACATGGCCCAATGGATCAATGTATCATTCTCCCCTAGTCAAATAAACATGGCCCTGTGAGAGAAATTTTTCCCTATACTGCAAGTTGCAAAAACATCAACACTCCCTCTTTGAGAGGGAGACACTTTGCATCACGCCACATTTTTCTTTGAAGTATACAAACTTCGCTCTAGATAGAGGCTTGGTGAGAATGTTTTTAATATCATTGTTTGTGGACATGTATTGGAGCTTCATTCCTCCCTTTTGCACCATGTATAAGACCATATCCAATTGTACCCTGTATGTACCTCAACACTTGTTTTCTAGCATGCCTCGGCTCAACCATAAATTGGCCAACTTCCTTCATTGGATCCATCACCACATCTGCTTTCTAGTCACCCTAACTAGGTGCTCCCTCTAACACTAAATCATATCCTCATGTGGTAATCCTAACTGTTCCCTTTGTCAAAAAAGAAAACCCTTCTGCCATTATTGCTCCCTTTATCACTAAAGCATACCTTGTTGTCTTGAATGGTTCCCTCATAGAAGACATACTACTCCTAGAGACCTCTCATCTTTGATAATCTTATATGACAATCAAATTCCATGACATCCTCTTGGAAGGACGCTCCTTCCACTCTACCTGGCTATTTTCTCCCTTTGAATTGGAACACTAGTACATTTGGCGGAAATTCCGACGCTTTTGACCAAATGTCGGAAATTTCCCCAAATTTTTTCAATCCCGCCTGAAATCGTCGCTATACCGACGTTTAGAGAAAAGTTTCGCAATACCGACACTTAGACAAAGTGTCGCAATTGCGACATTTGGAGGAAGACGTCGCAATTGTGACACTATGCCCCAAAGTGTCGCTATTGTGACGACTGCCTCCAAACGTCGCAAGTGCGACACAATGTATAAGTGTCGCAATTGCAACGTTTGGAGACAGTCGTCGCAATAGTGACGCTTTTGCCACCGTCGGTATAATGACACTTATATGCGCGCTACATAAAAATGATTTTATTAAAAACTACATTAACGTCTGATATCACGCGCACATTCGCCCTCAGCATTCGCCCTCATCTCTTGCAGAACGGAATTCGCCCTCAACATTCGCCCTCAGCTCTTGCAGAATAGCATTCGCCCTCAGCATTCGCAGAACAGCATTCGCCCTCATCTCTTGCAAAATGGTAAGTTCTTACTGCAGGCCCTTCCTCCTATAGTAGGATTGACTCTATTTGGGTTTTTTTGGTCAATTCCATTGGATTGTGTTAGGCTATAGGGTTCTCTCTAGATGTCTTCCAATGTTCTTTTGGATGAGTTTCAAAGAGGATGTGTAAGATGTGTTTGTGCTTGCATGAATTTGACTCCACTAGTTTCATGAAGTTTAAGCTATGGATTTTAGTTCGACAAACTCATCCATCTCAACACCCAGTAACGAATTGCCCTTGGTCTGATCTATATTGAAGGTGAAGTGCAAAGTGGTGGAGAATGGGAGATCGAAAGTCATCAACTTTATCACAAGGGTAGTACTCCAGATCGAAAGTGATGAGCTTTAGTTCTCCAGATTTGGGGATTTTCTGATATTTGGGGATTTTCTGATGACATACCAAAGGTCACATCCATACAACCATATCAAGGTCAATTTTGAGATCATTCTCATATAGATATAGGTCACTGACATATAGGGTTAATATCATCATCACTATCCATGGAAACTGAATGGTTACAAAATCTGTGATTATGGTTGGCTCATTTATAATTATTACCCATTTACAGTAGAGCACAAAAACACTAAATATGGCCCGAGCAGAGCCTTTACAACAGGCAATGGAATTGCAGCTGCTTCATCAATAACCAATAGCTCCACTTGAGAAAACTTTTCATAATCTTGGGGCTGGATATATTGCAGAGCAAACAATTGTAGTTATCATTCGTGCTCTAATATATTAATATACTTTTTACATTGAACTGAAGAAAGGGAAACAAGCAAATGCTAGCCATCATACAATGCTTTGACATAAGAGTTTTGAGTGACATACTTGAAAAAAGAACTCATCGACTGATATTTATAATCATTTGAGTTATTCAAGTTAAACACAATGTCGAGAATCAAGATTCAATACCCTCTATTATCTTCATCACCCAATACAAGATTTAAATTTTTCCCAAAGAAACACTTATTAAATTGGCAGCCATTATTTCTCCCTGCTTTAAAAACCCTACATTTAAATTAAAACAGGCATTGCATTTCAACTACAAAAATCTATTTGTGTTCAAATGTACATATGTGCATCACTTGTGTAGGGTATTCCTTTTCCACTTTCACATTATCCAAGAATGTGTGCAGTATAGTTCATATTTTTTGTGATTTAGATTATCTTGAAAAAGGAAAGGTAAATTATTTCCCATGGAAAAAGAAGGTTTTCCCTTTTTACTGCTGGAAATGGTACAACAAAGTTCCATTTCTACCCGAAACTCCTATGAAACAGGAACCAAATAAAGGCCATGTCCTCAATGGACATCATTTGGCTTTGAAAATGGCCATTGCACCGTGTTGTTTCTTATATTACATCACGATAATTTCTTAGGTCATTTCTTGTTTCTTGAGATGAAAAACAACCAAAGAAATTGTGAAGATCCTTTCAAGAAATAAATGACCATTTCTCAATCATATCTCAACTATTTTTTATTTTATTCGGTGGTTGCTTACTTTGAGAGAAATTTGACACTTTTATAAGGAATATAACATAAAAACACAAAATGGGAAGGAATTGATGAGGTAGATGACCTTTAGTTGTTGTCAATTAAGAATTGATAATACACGATGCATGTTCCGTACTACAAACTAGATTCCTTCCTGGAGTTAGGACACAGAGTATTGAATCAAATTTGTAGTTTCTAACTTCTTGTATTGGTTCATCAATCTTGAAATTCAGACATTGCATGTCTTCATTGCTTCATGTTTGAATAATTTGCATCATATCATACAATAGGAAATTAGGAATTATAATCATTATTACTTTATGGATCTGTTAAGTTACTTTTAAGTTTGCATGGTTTAGTGTGAAATTATTCTTGTGTGCCCCTAGGCCCAGCTGAAGGAATTCCAAGTACTGAGAACCCTAGTTTTTAAATGGTATTGTTTCTTATACCCAAAAACCCCTCAACATCACTTCTTATTAGTTCTTAACAATAGTGTTGTAAACAATTTGAGAATTGATATAGCAAAATCTCACACTTCTCAAGATAAATTCCTAAAGCTAAAGTGTGATACCATGTGTAACTCAATAGCCCCATTGTCACGTCACCAACCTCTTCTCACTTCGGGCTAGCTCTCCTCCAACTCAAGGGGGGTTCTCCCTAGTAGATGTTAGGGATCTAATGGCCCAACCAAATCAAGTCAAGAGCCCCATAACTCTCTATGTTTACTACTATCAGTCAAAATATTGAACAATAGGGTCAGACATGCATCCTGAAGATAAAATTTCCAGGGTATTTTTGGGTAATTTCAAAGGGAAAGTCCCCAAACACATATAATCAAGGAATTATAACGTGATTTCAAACATTAAATATCAAAAAAATCGTTTGAAGGATATTGAAAAGAAAAAGGTGATGGAAGATAGAAAGTGCCTTACTTAAATGCTCTAAGGATTTTTCAATAGTTGCTCCAAAAGCTTCACTTCAAGGCCCTCAAGATCGTCTCCAACAATGCTATACCATCAGCTTCAACAATGTTGCTCCAAAAATGTCCTCAAGGTCTTCACAACAAGTTTACTAGAAGTTGCTCCAACAATATATTCAATAAGGTCTTCATTGTCAACTAGTCTCTTGTTTGGGTGCCTTAATGTGCAATGACATGTTTCCAGGACTGAATTCAATGCAAGGCATATTTGAAACTCTAACTCTGTCTTCAGGTGTCTTATTAGAAATTATTTCAGTTTTCATTTTGTGTTTTCAAGTTAGATATTGTTTTCAAGTTTTTACATTTATAATTTTATTGCAATGTGGCAGAATGATCAGGGCAGTATAGGAACAACCCTGAGACGGGATGATCGCGGAAAGAGGCCAGCGGAAGAACATGTAAAGTGCCAGCATTGCTCTATCTTCAGGTATTTTATTTATTTACATAATTGAAATAATATTAATTTTTTTCAAATATGCAGACACCTAGCCATGGTACGCCTGATGATTCCCTCTTTGAGGAAGAGCTTTCTTCATCCATATCTCTAGTGCTCTTGTTGCGAAAAAATGCACGAGATGCAAGGTCAGAATTTAATACTTTGATAGACGCGCCTCAAACACCTGAAACAGAAGAGAGGATAAAACAACTTATGACCCAGCTAGAAACATATCAGGTAATAATAAGAAGTCAAAAGGATATTTTTTTTGTTCTGCATGAGATGAATTGTGATAGTTTGATTTTTAATTTTTACATTGACTAAACTAACAAAAAGTTCTTTTGTATGTAGTGTTTTCTGGCATTTGCTGAACCCGGTGTTGGTGGTAGTGGGACACAAGGGCAAGAGATTGCCCAAAAACCCTCTCGTACACCTTCTACTCCTTTAGGTGCCAGCCAAGAAACACACCCTGCCCAAGCAGACACCCAGCCAACCGCTGAACGTGTTGGCAGTGATGAGGCTGATATGGCCAACTACATTATTGCGTTTCCTAGAGCTACACGTGTCAGCTCCACAGGGACCATTAATGGCACGTTGTTGGTGAACGATGAAGGTGTCCCTATAAAGCACATACAACTCTCAAGTAAATTTTAATATTTTAACTATTTCATGTACTCTATCTAAAATCTATTTATCATTTTTTTTTTTAATTAATGATAATATCTTTTTTTCTGTGTAGGAAACAATGAGTTCTACAGGTTTTTGGAGAGCCACACGTTGGTAATTTTTGGCCCAACCATACACACAAGGTGGAATTCCCAGAATTCCAACCTGAAAAAAGAACTTCTAGATTATATAGAAGCCCTTTTTGGGGTCGGCACATTTGATAGAACAGCGATGGCTCGAGTAGTCGGAAAATATTTGAAATATACCAGAGACACCTATAGGACACAATTGAAATTTAACCCTAGATACGAGCATCCTCTAATAGTTCCAGAGAGTGAGTGGAGAGCACTCATCCATGACAGAAAAGAGAAAAGGGCAAAGAAAGAAGGAAAAATGCCAACTGGACCCGCAAGGTAAATTACAACTTTAATTCAATAGCTTTAATTTTCCTTATGTCTAAAATAAAAGTGTGCTACGTCATATCTGACTTCAATCTTTTGATGCTAGGTTGCCTGACACCTCAAAGGCAACCAAAGCTAGGATTGAAAAAAAAGGCCATCACAAGCTAGGCCAGGGCGGCTACTTGAAATTAGCTGCAAGAATTGTAATTAAGTAGCTAAACATCTTATAATTAATTGTATCGCCTTCCAACGTTTTTGTAATCCTATCAAATATGATTAAAAATACACAATCATATGTAATGTAGGGTGATTACTTCGGAACAGAAACTACAGAGGAAGATAAAAATATCGCTTTCCGTTTCGGCTATCAAGCTGTAGTTGAACGTCGCAGAAGCTTGGGGCAGGTCCCAAGATCCAGAATGCCTAATAAGGTAAAACATTAACCTTTCAATATTTTTGTTTTCGTCCATAAATTTAATGTCTAACAACTTTGTTTAAATCAGGGGAGCAACACTACCAACGAGGCAAATAACCCAGTTTTAGAGCCAGATGTAGATGATCCTCTCGTGCAACCCGATCATTGTAGTGGGGACCAGGCCGACAATGCTGCTATCAGTGAGGGCCGTGACGGTAATTAATTTCCACTTATAATTTTTTCTAATTATACCTTGATGGTTGTCCTTATAACGTTTTTTTGTTTAAATGACAGAGAATGTTTCCCTTGAGGATCTTACCACCAGAGAGGAAGACAGGGCAACAGTCCCAACGGCGACAACTGGTGCACCAGGTAAATAATCTCATTACAATTTTTTTTATTAATATTACCGAACTAGTTCAATGATATTTAAAAACTGACAATTAAAATTTAATATTATCTATTTTTGTAGGTGATGCCCCATCACTGGATGAGACCAGACATCGTGACTACGCAACTAGGTCAGCAGTGCGGGTCGAAAGGCAGGAAACAGGAGCAGAGCATGATGATATTGATGATGTAATTAGGAGCTTTAAAAATAGGAAGAAGAAAAAGAAAATTCGATAATGTAAAATATTGTATTATTATAAGACAAATGTTACCATACTTGGAACGTTTTTTGTGTTATATAAAAAACTCATTTATCATACTATTTTTATGTCAAGCATTAATTTCAATGTTTCCTTGCATACTTTTTGTTGAATTGTTTTTTTATTAGTTATTGATTTTTTTTTTTTTTATGCTCATGAAAGTAAAAAATGAAATATAGATTGGGTATTGGGGAATTGAGAGTGATGTGAGGGGGTGGGGAGGGGCCATAAGAGCTTCCACCTTCACGTGGTTGGCCCTGCTTAGTAGAGAATAATGTATTGGAGCGATTTAATCTTGGAGCAAACCTCCCTTGATCCAGCGTAGCAACAAAAAAGTCACTGTTGACTTAGTTGCTACTCTTTGAGATCATGGGAGGCTTGTTCCAAGTTCATGCGACTCCAATAAATTGTTCTTGAAATGAAGAGGAGCTTATTCAAGCATGTTTTGACATTTTCAACATATGTTCTAACATTATCATAAGAATGCATCTTAGAGTAAAAAATACTACATCAATTACTTGTATTTATTGTATAGATAATGATGGATTTTGATTGACTTGGCAGTGCAGGTACAAATCCTCTTGCATCATGAGCAATACAACTTATCAACCAGGGTCATGTCCAGGATATTTTTGCTTGTGCACTTGACCAGGTTCGTAATGTCACATTTTGTAAGTTCCTTTACAGTTCATAATTCAATATTAAGCTTGTTCATGATTATTATCTAGGTTTTTTGTATGTGTTTTTCCATCTATTTGATTGTAAGCAACTCTGCATGTTTCCTGTTGTTCACTATGATTTCTCCCATTACCACTCCCAGGATGAATCCGACTTTATTGTTACATAGGTTACTTTATCGTTACTATGATTTCTCCATTTACGATTTCATAGGTTACATCATGTAAAGTTGTCAATCTCAGGTTGGTGATGAGCTTTAGTTCTCTAGATTTGGGGCTTTTCTGATATTTTCTCCCTCATGTCATTCCTGCATCACCTCGTTGTTTGAGCATGCCAATTGTCTACCACTTGTACCAATTGGCACATGTCAATCTCTGAGTGATGCCACATTTCACCTATTTTTGGCCCACTTGACCACCTGAAAAACTCAAATCCACACACCATGTGTCTTTATCGTGGAGTGCCACATGTCCTAGATATTTAGGCCGATAGGCCTTCTGTTATTATAGAGATCAATTTTTTTTTCGTCAACACTTCTTATCTAAGCACGACGCCTATTACTTGTTTAATCCGACGGTCACAGTCTCTCGAGTTACCTTCTAGGTTTGACATACCACTGGTTTTTGGTATATTTCCATGGAATCGGTCTAAAAATTCCAGCAACAATCCACACACCTACAACCATCGACAGACCTGCCGTTTTAGTAGCTACATTTCCGCAACTGCTAATACACCTGTCGTTTTAGTTGCTTCATTTCGGCAGCTGCCAATACACCTGCCGTTTCATTCTCCTGGACTTTGTGTATGCATATTTTTCATATAATTTTATCACGAAGTTGGCTGCAGTGCTTTGACATGCCTTTGAATATTTTTGTAGGTTAGAAGACATTTCATGCCAGAGCTATTGAATAGACTTGATGAGATAGTTGTATTTGATCCTCTTTCTCGTGATGAGCTCAGAAAATTTGCTAGACTACATATGAAAGATGTAGCGATTCATCTTGTAGAGAGAGGTGTTGCTTTAGGGGTTACAGATGCTGCTCTGGATCTTGTTCTTCAAGAAGCCTATGATCCTGTAAGTAATCACTTTGTTTTTCTTTCTTTCTTATTCATAGTCTATCTTGCTATGGGATGTGCCCGTTATGGTTTGTTATGAGACCGTTGTCAATTTCATCACCGTCCCTCATAATATGTTTGATTGTGTTTATAAATAATAAACAATTACTACACCAAAAAATAAACAATTAACTGTACTATGAGTAATATGATATCTTGAAATAATTCTCATTATAATTTCATAACCTCTGCTCTCACTTGGTGGTGTCCATATCACTAAGTGTGTCTTCTTTAAAATTATAGTTACTGCAGACAATGAACAATCAACTGCTCTGCGAGTGATATCTTGTAATAATTCTTATTATAATTTCCTAACCTCTACTCTCACTAGGTGTCTATATCACTAGGTGTATCTATTTTAAAATTATAGTTTCAATGGTAGATAAATTGTTATCTTAAAATTATAGCTTCGATGGTGATACCTTGTGATTGATAATGCAGTTTGAAGCAACTTTGGCTTTGACTAATATAGTCTCAGGAACCTCTGAGAATACAAAGGTTGTGATTGATTACGGGGCACTGCCTATATTTGTGGAACTTCTTACCTCTGGGAATGATAATGTTCGAGAATAGGTAGCACGTTTATTTTAGAGGCATAAAATTATTCTTCCCAACTATCTTTATATGTCCGTAATTTTGGAATTTGATTTAAAAAACTAGTACCCAACTTTGAGTTCAACTGGTGTTCGTGTAAGGCTGTTTGGACTTTGGGAAATATTGCTGGAGACTCTGCAACATTTAGGGATCTTGCCCTTAGTCATGGAGCTCTGAGGCAGGTGCTTTCCCAGTTGAATGATACTGCCAGAATTTCAATGATAAGAAATGCTACATGGGCTCTGTCAAATTTTTGCCGTGGTAAACCCCAACCACTATTCGAACAGGTAAGCAGAATACATTTTCTACCTCTTCTTCTTAGTTCGTAGATACTGTGGATTTTTTTATAGATCTTGGTGCTTGGTAGATTTGGACGTAATATGGACCTAGGCGCTTGTTCATTACAATGACTCTGTCATCAGGTTTTAGAAAATGCTCAGAAATTTGGGTTTCACAAGGGGATTACCCTTGCTTGCAATTATCGATTATCAATCACATTCAAAAAAAGTATTTCGTAGCATTGCTGAGCTCTTTGTAGGTGAATTTCTGAGGAAATTTCACAATAACTGAACTAAATTTGTCTGTCCTTTTCAATACTCTATGCCTGTAACAGAACCAGACAAAAAATCTAGTGGCCAATGCAACAACAACAACACCTCCTGTTGCAATGCCTGCAATTCACCCTCTCTGCATGCATGAATGACTATGGCACCCTCTTTTGTGAACAGGTACTGGAGCTGAAGGTACTGGTTTCCATTAGGATCGTGGAATTCAACATCCAAAATAGTATCAAATTCCACCGCAATAGTATTCCTCGGCGAGGGCAACAGTTCATTGAGACCTATTAGACTCATCACCCCCAAATAGCCTCCAGGGCTACCTAGAGTGTGATCATCTTTGTTGCTGAGTATATTTTTATTTTTTCAGTGAGAGTTTAGGATTTTTCTAAAATAGCTTCAGAAATCCGATTCAGTGCCTGCTTGAATATCGTCACATAATACTCATGGTTTGGATTGATGAGCATGCTCTGAATGGTTGGTTGATTCATAAGAACAACCCATATAGTCATCTTGAGATATTTCAGAAGTTTTCTCGGGTTTCCTTTTTCACCGTTTCTAGTGGGTGGGATGGTGTGGGGTGATCCATCAATACTGGTGCCCTTGTAGTAGGAAATTTGTTTTTGGGGATATAAAGGATCATTTGATGTATATATCCCATTGGATGCATTCATAGATGGGCACAAGAGGTCAAGAATTTAAATTAAAAATATGCAACCTCTAGCATGGCAACCTGAAGGCCACGAGAGACACTGGTTAAAGATTGTTTTGTGCTGGCCTTAATATAGTCGTGATTTCTTTATATTATCTTAATGCAAATATATAGTCTGGTCTCCTTAAAATGAGGATTTTGGTTGTATTTCTCTTTGGTTTTTTCTCTCTTAATGCTCTAGAAGTTGCCAAAAGTTGCGATAGTTGTTTAGTTTGCCTGTTACAACTTAAAAGTGGTTTTTAGCAATGGGAGTCATGTTTTTTAAGGTTCATACTAATATGAAGATCTTTTAATTCTATATTAAGGATAAGAGAAGATGGTCTCTGCTTTGGGCAGTATGACAAAAATTGCCACATCTACCTCATTGGGTAACAATGGAAAGGGGAAGAAGTTGGGTGAAATGTTTGATAATTATGGCAGACAATTGTCTTCTCTTTCAGTTTTTTCACCCATTTCCTTTAATCGCTCAAGCAGAAGAGGGACTCTGAGATTACACGACAGAGAGAAGGTAGTTAATACAAGAGCTATGGAAAAGGAGTAGTACTTCAACAAGGATGGCTCAGTGACAAAAAAATTGCAGGTCAGAGAAAAAATTATGTTTAAAGGAAGGTCACGTGCACGTGAAACTTCACTGCGGTGGATCTTTCCTTGTCCACTTATATTCGATTTTAATGTGTTATTTTAATTTTTCATGGAGGGTTGTTTTGGCATATGGTCTGGCATTCAATTGCACACTTACTGAAAGCATTGTCAATTTGTCTTGCAGGCAGTGTAAACAAACTTGCTGATCTTGTTGGAGTCACCCTTGGGGCGAAGGGCAAAATGTTGTCTTGGAGAGCAAGCATGGTTCTCCGAAAATTGTAGAAATTTGAATAACTGTTAAATTATTCATCGAGATTATCTTGATCACACACTATTTGAGCTTCATGCATAATACATAACCTCTTCTACTATTGATCATCAATTTGCGGAAATTAAACAATCGCATGCGCACATTAAAACCATAAACAATCACACATATAAACACAGTATTTATTGGAAAGCTTAAAGCTAAAACCCCCCAACTATCTGCATATTATAATGATAGAGATCATGTAACAATCATTGTACAAACTCCTCACAAGCTCTCAGTACAATCTCCAATTGTTACACACTACACAAGCTCAGATCATACAAAACACATGCTCCAATCTGCTCCACCTATTAGCCTGCCTCTACTGCGCAATCCAATATGGATAATACCAAGATCCAGGTTCGAATCCCACTAGTATGTACTGCGCAATCCTCATTGGCTTCTCCATCAATGTGTGTGCAAATCTCATGCACCAGTATATTCACAACTGATAGTCACACTTGCTCTTTCACCTACCTCTTCACTGGTCTCCACTGAAACTGTCCATGCACTGCAGTTAACTGATGTATTCTTTAGTTGATTTATGAGTTAATAATTAGTGAATTAATTAATAATTAATTTACACCACTCTCACTAATTGTATCAATCAGTTAGACTAGATACAA
The DNA here is from genome assembly GCA_034641835.2 of Pinus albicaulis. Taxonomy (NCBI): domain Eukaryota; kingdom Viridiplantae; phylum Streptophyta; class Pinopsida; order Pinales; family Pinaceae; genus Pinus; species Pinus albicaulis. Next base: position 301,299,001 of record CM076577.1, read on the forward strand.
CTAGCTCAACTAAGTTAAACTGAACACAACTCCATTAACTGTCTCATCAACTCCACCAAACTCTGTCACATGAGTTCTAACTGAAGTCAACCATGCAATAGCTCCACTAAACCCTAGGAATAGTGTAATTCCTTCTGTCAGCTGCATGTGCCACATCCAGGAATCAAACTGAAGTGCTCCAAGAGGATAAGATAATGTTTAGAGTCCAAATATTATTAAGAGCTCATAATATCTGACATATCTATTTTTAGACTAGCAATCTAAAAATAGATTCTGCCCAATATGTCTAAAAATAGAAATTCATCTATTTTTCCAACTTGACCAACCATCCATAAATAGGATCCCACAACTTATAGAATATGCTCCATATGTCTAAAAATAGACTTTGCGCCAAAAATACCCTGTGGGCCCACTTAGTGAAGGCGACTTCTTTCCACTAAGCTCATCATATTGTTGCAATCTCAACAAAAATAGTTAATGATGGTGTGACAGTAGCTAAGGAGGTAATTTGTAGATGTGTGCTCTGGTTTTCTCTTTAACGTTGTATTATTTCCCCCTCTTAAATGTCTTAGATTTGGTAGGCATAATTTGAAAAATCAAAGGTGAAAGGAAACATATTTGTTACCTAGTGGTCTACTTGGCCTATGGACTAGCCACATTAGAGTAATACATAAATCTTTTCACAAAAATAAAAGGAAAGGGTTATGGCTGAGTCAAATTTTATTGGTATTGATAGTGTAATGAAGTGTATCTCAATGCTATGGTTTTGGCCTTTTTATTGGTTGAATTAGAGGACCCAGTTGAAAATATTGGGGCCAAGTTGGTAAGGCAAGCTACGGCAAAGACAAATGATTTAGCTGGGGATGGAACCACAACATCTGTTGTTCTTGCACAGGGTTTAATAAGTGAGGGTGTAAAGGTAACTTTTTGTCGATAGTACTCGATTAAGATCATCTATTCATTTTTGTAGGGTCTTATGGTGTTTGGTTTTTTAGTTTTGGGTTGGGCTTATTGAGTCTAAGATAGTTTTTGAGTGAAAAAATTGCTATCAGGTATTAAAAATTTTGGTTCTTTTGTCAAAATTTATGAGCTTGTTAGGAAATACAAAACTGACAATGGTTGTATCTTAAATTTGTGGAAAATAATTTGAAATGAAACCTTTTTGTTTAGGTTGTTGCAGCAGGTGCAAACCCCATTCAAATTACTAGGGGCATTGACAAGATAATAAAGGCCCTTGTTTCGAAACTCAAAATTTTGTCAAAGGAGGTAAACGCTTGCCTTTTGAGTAGGCTGGTTTTCCTTTTTGCTGATGGTTTGGTGTATCTAATTGAATTAGTTGCCTAAGGTATTTTTGGTTGCAAACTCCTTTTCATTTTTCATACAATATTGGCCTTGTGTAATACATTTGATTGTGTGGTCTTGTTAGATCTACAACATTTGTAGTTGTTTAGTCTTATGGCCGAGGTGCACTTTTATTATGGAAATAGTTGATGCAATATTGTCATTTAATCCTTACTGCAAGGTAGCATGTTGAGAAGTTTCTTGTGAAACATTTGGTATTCAAAATGACACTTGATCCTATACAACATCATGCACTTGACTTCAAAATTCATATTCAAAGTGTGCCAGACAATTCTTGCAAAATTTCAAATATTGATGTTATTTTAAACCATTATCTTTTTCATGTATTGGATTTTGAAAATGAGAAAAATACTTTGGTGTGAAACCAACTGGTGAATAATTTCCAGCAAAACAACCACTTCCAAGACATGATTTAGAAGTAGAACATATGTACTTATGAAGCATAGAAAGATATCCTTGATGCATTGTCAATGTTTGGCTAGGGTTATTTTTGGAGAAAATAACTCCTTATTCCTAGAATAGTGATCTTCAATACAAGTAAATTTATTTCACGGACACTTCTGCCACTTGGCTTGTTGTTTATGTACTTTGAGCTCTACAAAAAAAATCTACAAAATTTTTCTATATAAATGACCACAAAAATGTAATACTTACCTTTATATTTCAGTAACCCTGTAATAAAGTCTATTGATATATCTTCTAGTATTTGAATATGTATGTAGAATGGTTGAAGTAACCCTAGAGATTTTACTATCTCTCTTTTATTTATTATGCAAACCCGACCTTCTCTTACAAAATTTTGAATATCTTTCTTCATTCCTTCCAAAAATATATTTTTTGATCCTTTGAGATGTTTTAAGGAACCCTGCGTCCTACCATCAGAGAGACATGGGAGTCCCTTAATATTTGTTTATTCAAATATGCTTGCGTGCATAAAAATATTCTACATTTGCACCAAAGTATATCTCTCTTTCACTCCCAATGCTCCATAGAGTTCATCCCATCCTTTATAAATTTTAGTTTTTGTTTAGTAATATTGTCATTTTTCCATTATGGCAAGCTTCTTCTAGCCACCTAGGAATAGAAAATGTAATTGGATATAAATTTGAGGCCTCTTCTATTTTAGAAAGAGCATCATGTACTAAATTTTCCTTACCCTTTTGCAGATTATCTCAAAATTAAAACTTTGCATTTTTTCTCCTCATTTTTGTTAATCTTCTAATGAAAATCATAGCTTCAAAAAATACTTTATGCTATCATGGTATATCTTGACTTTAAAGTACCTCCCAATGATATACTATCCCCATTTTTTATTGTATGTAATATTGCTTCCATTTATTTTTCATACGTAGATTTCACCAAATATTTTCTTTGAATTCCTTGCTTTTAAAAGCCAATGATATCCCTTATTGTGTTAATGTTACGTAAATTTCTTGTCCTAGTGCCTCACACTCTACTATGAATGTTTTACCAAAATTAGGTGCAACCGATGTTGGTGTAAAGACATGGCATCCATTAAAAGAGAGAATGCCAAAGTAGCCTCATCATTCCATATAAATGATATTTTCTTCAAGAGATATGTGAGTGGACTTGAAATGCATGCATAATTCTTAAAAAATGATCAATAATATCATGTAAGTCTAAAAATCTTCTAATAACCTTGATTTTCTTAGGAATAGGTCATTTTGTAATAGCTTGCATCTTTTGAGGCTCCAACTTCACTCCTTCCTTTAAAACAATATGAACCAAATACTCGAATTCTTATTTCCCAAAAACACATTTGGATATTTTTACATAAAATGATTGTTCTCAATAATTTATATAACTTTTCCACATGTTTAGTGTGGTATTCCCACGATTTATTATAAATATGTGTATTATCAAATAAAACCAACACAAATTTTATAAGATGGGATCAAACAAAATTGTTCTTAATTCGAGCCCGCCGGACTTCAAACGGCGATAAACCATAATTCAAACCAAATTCGCGTTCCAAAATAGCCTGCTGACGTCGGCCAATTTTGTGACGCGAAAACCAAATGAATTCCGCCCTAATCTTTTTCAGGTCCGAAGTTGGGCTGGCGTACGGAGGGAGAGTTGTGACACGAATTTCTTATCAAATTCGCCCTAATATTTTTCGGGTTCGGATTTCCACTGCGCGAGCGGCCCAAACAAAGATTCGCTCCAATCAATTTCTGCCACGTGTCCTCAATCAAAAGTTGCCCTGTTCCCGGATGCAGGTGCATTCGATGGCGTTTAAGGTGATGGGACATGGATGTGGCGATTTCATATGAATCGCATTAAGTTTTAATGCTATTCAATTAAGTTCCAAGGTTTTCACATCAAATCGCATTAAGTTTTAACACTGTTCAAGATCGGACCTTCACTCCTGTTAGCGATTCTGCATGCTCCAATATGATCCGGCCTTCGGCTCTCATCAATGAGAGATTAATTATGAAGGGCATTATTCGATGCCATTGCAGTCGGGTCGATAAAATGGCATTTCGCTATGGTTTTTTAGACGAGTCGCAACCTTTGAATTGCAGATGCTCTCCAGTTGCTGGGTTACACTGCCTGCTCACTGTGACGAGAAGGAGAAGTGGTCAGCTGAACTGCTACTTAGACCTTGGTGCAAATCTGCATTTCTCTCGGTCTGGTCTGTATCTGTCTTCCTCGGTTTCTTGGAATCCTGCTTCTCCGTCTCGTCTTGTGCCCACTGCTAAGACTGCACCCATGCCTCGCCTGCGTCAAAGGATGCATTGCCACAGGGAGAGCACTAGAGGTCAACCCCTACGCGCTCCCTCCAGCCCCTCAACCGAGTCATCTTCCTAGTCCAGTGATTATTCTGCAGGTCGCTATCCAAACAGTAGAAGTGGGCGGGGTCGGGTTCTAGGATCTGGCCATCGTATGGGCTCCCCTGCTCCTCATTTCCCCACCGCTTCACCTTCTCCCACGACACGCACTGCACTTTTTTCTTTTAATTTCTCTCTGAACCGCCCACGAATCACAGCTTCAATCACCGTGGTTTTCCGTGAGGAGGCCCAAGTGGAGGAACAATGCACCCGTCTGGTGGGTCTGAGCTCAGAAAAAGTTGGCCAGCATTCGGGCCTTTAGGAGGGGAGCAGTGGCATGAATGTGGAGATAGCACCTGGCAATCCTGGACCTGCCGAAGGATGGTGCCGAATCGTCGAGGAACCACCGGAGGAGTAGTTTGGTTAATTTGGTTTTCTTACTTCGCGGCCCACTTAATTGGGCATGTTTTAGATTATATTACTGTGCTGGACCTCTGTAATATTTTTGAATTCTGTAAATGTTCAAGACTGGTTTCCTCGTATGAGGGCAGTCTTCTTTTTTGATTTTGTGATGACAAATTTTCCATGTCTGGGAAATGTTTTTGACTTCGGTCATGCTGTAATTTTATTCCCACTGTTAATAGATTAAATTTACTTAGAAAAAAAAAATGTTGCCTTGTTTCTATTTTAAACCTATTTTTTGAAATATAGAGCCATGTTTATATGATTGTTTATAGTCGAAGCGCTGCGGGGTGGTTTATTATATTAATATTTCACGGTTGAATTATGTTCATAACAATTGGAAAAAAAAAATGTTGCCCTGTTTCTATTTTAAACCTGTTTTTTGAAATACAGAGCCATGTTTATATGATTGTTTATAGTCAAAGCACTACGGGGTGGTTTATTATATTAATATTTCACAGTCGAATTATGTTCATAACAATTGGAAAAAAAAAATGTTGCCTTGTTTCTATTTTAAACCTGTTTTTTGAAATATAGAGCCATGTTTATATGATTGTTTATAGTCGAAGCACTGCGGGGTGGTTTATTATATTAATATTTCACGGTCGAATTATGTTCATAACAATTGGAAAAAAAAAATGTTGCCATGTTTCTATTTTAAACCTATTTTTTGAAATACAGAGCCATGTTTATATGATTGTTATATTCGAAGCGCTGCGGGGTGGTTTATTATATTAATATTTCACGGTCGAATTATGTTCATATCAATTAGAAGAAAAAAAAATGTTGCCCTGTTTCTATTTTAAATCTGTTTTTTGAAATACAGAGCCATGTTTATATGGTCTACGTATTATACTATTTCTCTGCATATCTACAAGAACCATTTTGCTATGAACAGGGTGGATGTTGTAGCAGGCTACTAATGGAAACAAGTGAGCCTGAACCTTACATCTCGGATGCAACATATGGTTACCAATTTTGGAATCAAGCGAGCCTAATCTTACAAGTGAGCCTGGGTTTCTACAGATGGTTTTTATTTTCGGGAACAAGCGAGCCAGAACATACAATCGACCATGGGTTTATACATATTTTTTCTCTATCATGGATGCTTTTTGTGTGAGGTGTATATCAACAGTACATGTCTCTGCACATTTCCTGTATCCGCTTTATGATACTATTTTATGTGTTGACGGGTTATCACTCTGCCTTCAAAACTAGTGATGCTGGTTTATTGATATGGTCTGATAGTATTTTTATATTTTGGACATATCACACTCCTCACATGATTAGTGTTTTTCTCTGTTCAAGGATTTTGGGTACTTTAATTTGTATTTAGAACAATGGACGTCGGTACTCTATCTGTTGCTTTACTATTCTACATACTGCTATTTCACTTTCTTATAGATGCCTCGGGCATATTTGGATGCTTTCTCAGATTGTCGATAATCTCCATGTGGACCGTTACTGGGTTTTATATCAAGTCCCTGTATGTGACATGGGGAATTAGCATTTTTCTTTGTTCAAGGATTTTGGGTACTTTAATTTGTATTTAGAACAATGGACTTCGGTACTCTATCTGTTGCTTTACTATTCTACATACTACTATTTCACTTTCTTATAGATGCCTCGGGCATATTTGGATGCTTTCTCAGATTGTCGATAATCTCCATGTGGACCGTTACTGGGTTTTATATCAAGTCCCTGTATGTGACATGGGGTATTTTCTATCACTGTCTGGGGTGGGACTTCCACTTTTCTGGATGGATATTTGGGTTCCAATCTTCAGATGTGAAAATGTAATGACTTCATGGACTGTTTTACTTCATATAATATATTAAAAACAACGTTTTTTCTCTTGTGAAAAAAAAATGATTGTTTATAGTCGAAGCGTTGCGGGGTGGTTTATTATATTAATATTTCACGGTCGAATTATGTTCATAACAATTGGAAAAAAAAATGTTGCCCTGTTTCTATTTTAAACCTGTTTTTTGAAATATAGAGCCATGTTTATATGATTGTTTATAGTCGAAGCGCTGCGGGGTGGTTTATTATATTAATATTTCACGATCATTGGAACGCCCACAATTCATAATAAATATTGGAGATTTACTGTCCTATTTTAAATTTTCATTTTTATTTTTTTAAATTGAACCCGCTGTCGCTATATCGATGCTTTGTAAGCGTCAGTTTTCTGACGTCTTGAACGATTTCCGTCGGTCTTCCTAGGGACGGTATTGCGACGCTTTTGGAATGCATCAGTATTGCGACGCTTCTGGGACGCGTCGGTCTTGCGACATCATAAAAACGTTGGAAGAGCGATAGTATAAAAACGTCGAAAGAGCGATGTTCAAAACGTCGGACCACATTTCATCGGAATTGCGACAGTTTACAAAGGTCGGAAGAGCGACGCTCAAAATGTCGGACCAAATTTCGTCGGAATTGCAATAGTTTACAAACGTCGAAAGAGCGACGTTCAAAACATCGAACCACATTTCATCAGAATTGCGACAGTTTACAAACGTCGGAAGCGCGACGGTTTGGGAAACGTCGAAAGAGCGATGCTTGTTTGGAAGTGACGGAAAAAGTGTCGGTAGTGCGACACTTTGTCAGTGCGTCAGAATTGCGACGTAATGGAAAACCACGTTTTTCCCATCCTTGAACTGTCACTCTTGCGATGACTATGTGTCAGAATAGCAACGAAGTGGCCGTCGGAAATTGGGCCAAATTTTCTAGTGGAAGCTCTTTCGATCATCTGGCACAATCCTAGATGTCTTAATAATTTGTACAAAATTCAGTTTCAAGCACCAATCACTCCTACTGAGTCTATGCTTAAGCCCTTAGGCCATATAAGAACCAGACCATCTAATGACTGGAGCAAAATTCTCCACTTAGTCCACTCCATCTTTCTGAGAGAACCCTTTTGCCACAAACCTCTCTTTTTACTTCTCGATGTTTCCATCTGTTGCATAAATCATCGTCTTGGAAACCTTTATAATGGACATGTTTTTACTTTCTACAAACCCCATCAAGGAGGCCATGGAAAAGGAAAATTCATAATGAAGTAATCATTTTTTTGCATCTAAAGCATACAAAGGACAATAGTCTAACCAAAAAAAAGGAGAAAAAAATGATTGGAGGTACTTCACTCTTAATCAAGGAATAAATTGTTGAGGGTTGTAAGCAACTCTCAACTCCCTCAGTGATCCTTGCATCCTTGTAGAAAATCATTGAAGTCCTTGGAAGTATACTCTCCTCTAATATATGAACTCAAAACCTTGATCTTCTTCTTTGTGAAGTTCCCCACTTGAAGCCCTGAACTCTTGGAACTTGCTTAAGATCTCATCCTTGGCCTTCATGGGAGAAATCATCAACAAATGTGAAAATAAGTATGATTTTCTAATTCCATCTATAATCTTATAAAATTATATTCCTTTGACTTATTTTGAGGTTGATTTTCATCATCATCATCAACATCGATTGTTGATGCATGTTTCTTTTCCTTCCTTTTCTTCTTAGGACACTAGGAGGCATAGTGTCCATGATCATGACAATTGAAGCACCTAATATTTGGCATTGTGTTAGTGTGTTTGGTGCACATATGTATGAAATCACACCAACTTAAGGGGTGTGGTTTACCCACTTAAGTTATTGGTCATAGGCAGAAAAAGAAGTGGAGTCAAGTAAGTTAGTGGAACAAGCTAGAATCATAAACATACTAGATAGAGAAATAGCATGCATATATAAACTAAAACTAAAAAAAATAAACAAAAGCTCTGAATAGAGTCAAACAACTATAATAATCCGAACGGTGGCTCTTTGGCCCCTCTTATTGAGTGCTGGTAGGAAATGAGGATGAAAATTTAACCCTCTTGCCAAACGGCCCCTAGAACATGGGTTCTAAGTCCTGATGCAAGGATGTTTTTACTTCCAAGCTTGCCTCGATGCAAAGTCCCCCTCTCTCTACTGTGGTGGAATGAACTTGTTGGATGGCTAACAATTGAGTCCCCTCTATCTTTAGCTCCGGATCACACACTACTGGTATTGCTTGGGAAATTCTGGCGAGCATAACAATGTGTTCTAAAATTCTTCATCTCATGGTGGCCTTATATAGGAGAATTCAAATCTTCCTTCCCTCTCTTGGTACATTGTGGATGGAAACCCAAGAGAGGGGGATGATTCCTTTATGTGCCACAAATATTCCATTGTGTTCTCCCTTGATGTCTAATGAGGCTTTGGTTGCTATTCTTAGGCGGCTTCAAGTGAGGAATCATTGTCCTAGAGTGTGCTTTTTGTGGTCACGGAAAGTGACTTTCGCCACTCCCAAGATTGCGTGCATTTTGGGTCATAAGGCGCGCAACAAAGCTCTTCACGAAGGATTATGCGCGCAAAAACATTTATGAATTGCTCAAATTTGATTTTTCCTCGGACCTTAGAGATTTTTAAATACTTTCCAGATTCTCTAAGGTCTTTTAGCCCTGTAAATCCTTCTGCCTGATATTAATTAATTTCGTCTTCTGCTTGTACAATTTTCCGGTGTTAACAGTTGCCCCATAATGTGTGAGGTCTAGGAAGAACTGTATAGCCGAAATACATTATAGTTTTTTTTTTCTATATATCGTGCGTAGAGAGAGAGAGAGAGAGAGACCTGCGTGAAGCTCAGAATTGGAAAGACCCTGCACTGGTTTGAAGATGACCATGTCCTATGGGACCCCTGTAAGAAAATATAATACAATATATATACAAATTTTCTACGAGACGGGCATGTCCCATGCTCGTGATGTTGTGGCTAGTTAAACAAATCTATTTGACAAATACATGTTATGTCTATGTCACTGATATGGTAGTGATCTGGTGGTTGTTGACGACGACTGTTGATGCCCTCTAGGGCATTTTTTCTTTGAAAATAGGTGGAATGTGTTACCCATATGCGTAAGCTTGGTATGGCATATAGCTGCGCATTGTACGCATAGGCGCTGGCTGGGACCTTCCCGTGTAAGCATTGCTGAAAGAGGCGCTTATGAAGGCACAAGTCTTCGATGAATTTGATCAAAGTGCAATGGTTGTAAGGTACGATACCATCTTGACATGAAAACTTTTGTTGTAGTTGAATGTCAGGAGGATCGATGACATATATGGGCAATAATGTCTCCCATAGTGCCACCCGAGGATCCCCCTTTTATGGAGAGGGGTAATCCAAGGTACCGCTTCCTTTTTGGAAAATAGGTGTTGAAGTCGACAAAAAGGAAGCCTCAACCGAATGGGGGGGGGGGGGGGTCACTGACATGAGGGGTCAGGGACCTAGATGTGATGAGTTTAACATAGGCATGTTGGTGAGGGGTGACTGAAAATTGATGGTGGGGATTTAGTGGCCCAAGGTCAGAGTGTACTAAGCATTTTGGCGGTAGTCATAGTTATTTCTTATGGGGAAATCCCTGGAGTCGGTAGGAATTCCAGGGTGGGTAAAAACTGGCTATGAATGTGATGGAGGCTTGTGTGTGGGGGTGTGATACTCTAACCAAGGGTGTTCAGGGACTGCTGCCATGGGAGAAAAGATGAATGAGAGGGTGGGGGACGTAGAGCACCATTTGCGGTTTTTGTACACTTACCAAAAGAATAAAATAATGTGGTTTGGTTTGTACAAAACACGGAGATGGGTGCCCCGAAACATAAGAGTGTTCGCTCACTGATTTTTTGAGAAAGATGTTTTGCTGAGGGTGGGGGCCCCATTGGTTGGTCTCATGTGTGGGGTGATGAAGCGGATGAAAAAGTATCACAAATGGGATTATGCTAGTGGATGTATGGTGGGCCAAATGCGAGGCGTGGTAGTGCGCTTTTGATTTTCTTATACAACCTGGTCGTCCGGGAAGGGGGTTTTAGTTTGTCTGGTAAAAATTTACCTTTATGCATGGTGGATGGATGGGCATGAGGTGCTTCCTAGACTAAAGTGGCATGGCCATGGCGTCACTTTTGTTGTGATATATGGTCTACTGTGGGTGAGGAGCGCCATGGAGGGGAGGCTCTACCGACCAACGAGGATGTTTATCATGTGCAGGGTGTGGTGATGATAAACACGGTCAGATATGTGCAACCTATGGTTGATTTCTGATAGAGAAATGATATTAGGATATGCAGAGTTTACTGGGACTCTATCATGCTAAGGGTAGAATGATACCTACTCTGGAACTTTCAATAGATGGAGTTGTGAATGGTTTGCGAGATTTTCCTGCAAAAACAACTACCTCAAGTGAAAGAATCTTCTTTATCAAATATTATTGAAAGTCATGAGCTTTAAAAAAGAAGATGAGAGAGGGCATACCTGCTGACACTGAAAAAATATTTTTTCGGGAGTGCCACTGTGTGGTATCGCCTTTGTTCGTTTATGGAGTGCCAATCACGGTGCAACTTATGGTTCAGATAATGGACCTTCTGATCTCTCGTTATGGTCCTCCAAAGTTTTTTGAAAAGGGTGATATATAGGTGAATATGGCCCTAATTCAATTCATTTTTACTTGTTGAGTTCTTGAGAGGTCAGAGGCTTCTACATAGTAGTTCTTACCGTTGCGCTCAGCCTGAGCATCGGGGATTAGCGATATCATGCCCAGGTAACCTCCATGACGTCCTGCACTTTAATTTTTTCAGTCTGATCGTGTGAGGGTTCGTACAGACTATGTTTGTATGGATTTTGAGTGTTTTTTTTCCCTAGATTGCGCGGGCGATCAAGGCAAAAGCGCGCCCTCTGTGTGCATTTTCCGGGGATAAGCGTGCTTTAAGCGCTTTGTTCCCCTTCTTTGGTGCACCTTAAGCATGACTCTAGAAAATACAGGCGCGCCCTGAGCGTGCCTGTCTAAGGGACAAGCGCGCAAAAGGCCGAGGCAATAAATTTTTTGAGTTTTGCCTATTTTTGATGTTTTTTATGTTACTGATGGGTACTTGTTTGGATGATAGGTTGTTATGGAGGGAGCGGGATTGGCCCGAGCTCTAAACTGCATTAGCTACTGATGCTGGAGCACATCGTCAGCTAGCACAATGGGGGCTCCTGAAGTTTGCGGAGAATGAGCCTCTTCAGTTGCAGGACCGATTGCTTCATTACTTGATCCGGCATTGGCGCAGGAGGCGCAACATGTTTGTGTTGCGTGGGAAGAACCTGTTCATCCATCTCGAGACGGATGTATATTTTTTGACCAAGTTACTCCCTCATGGTGAGGCGTTGAGGTATCCACTCCCTTCTGGGAGGGTGGATTTGGAGAGGTTCCAGAGACGTCATTGTGGTGGGTTGCCTCTTATGGAGGGGTGCATCATCATTGCATCAGTGACAGATTTGGAAAAGCAATGTGCTTTGGCGATGATTGTGCGACTTGCAGGGTCGTCGGCTCTGCATCGGGCATCAGGCCCGTAGGTTGGAGTCTTGCGCCGGTTGAGGTCTGGGCACTTCTATGATTTTGCCCGTTTTTGTTATGACGGGATGGTGACATAGCTCAACAAGGTCCACAATGGATCGAAGTTGTTTGCATGTGCCAGCATTTTGGGCAGTATTATGTACGAGAGGGTAGTGTTGTTGAGACCAGTGGTGGTGATGCCTCCTGAGGGGCCACGGGAGCCTCATATGAGGAGGTGGGATCCAGTGATGCCGCGAGGTGGTGGGGGCATGGTGGGGCATTATTGGAATGCCATGACAGAGGTCTGGTTCGAGGTGAACCCATAGATGTTCTTAACATTCCCATATGCAGGTATGGACTTCCAGATGTTGGCGAGGTAGGTCACCCCATGGCTCGATTGGTCAGCCACAGTCCTCTTAGGAGGCCTAGGGTTGGGCAGGGAGGAGATGTTGTTGGAGGACCTAGTGGTGGTGTTGGCCCTTCAGGGGAGGGCAACAGCTCGGCTGCTATCGAGGTTGCGGTCGAGCAAACTCGTGCTGATGCCGAGCAGGCACATACAGATACGACGAAGGCTCACATTGTGGAACTGACTGCTCAGGTTGTAGTTTTAGAGGATGCCTGGGGTCGAGTGGACCACTTGACCTAGGGGATTCCTTCTCGGGCTTTTATGGATGATATCGAGGAGGTATGGCTGGAGACATTGATGGCTCGGGAGCGATACTATCGGCATATATTACGTTAGGTGGTAGTCTCAGTTGTGACGGCGGCTCCAGTGGTGGTACCGGGAGCAGCTGTGGGTCCAGGTTCCCCTCCTGAGGGGGCACCGCCCTAGAGTATACTCGTACATGGGGAAAGCACCCATTATGAGGATGCTTCCTCTATTTTTGACGAATTTTGTGTATCTTTGGGCTGGCCGATGTGCCAATGACACTCTTTTTGTACTCAGACACATACATCATGATATATATATATATATATATATATATATGAGAGATATTTTTTGCGGCTCTACATGTTGTGTCACCTGTTTCGGTTTATAGGTGATGTTATGCTGATGGATATCTATGTTTTTGGTTTTTTATGTATGATGGTTTATTCAAGATACATTCCAGTTTAGGATATTGTTAGCTATGCGATCAGCTGCTTGGTTTTGACTCCTTGGTACATGTGTAAATGCAATATATTCAAATTGTCTGCTTAATCTTTTTGCACGCAAATATTATCTAAATAGATGTGTATCTCTTGTCTCAAATGTTTGGTTTAACTATGATACTACTAAATGGAAATCGAGGTAGACATGCATATGGCGTATGCCCAGATGGAGGGCATCGCACATAAGTCTGATGACGACGTCATACTCTGCCTGATTTTTTGTTGCTGAGTTGATGCACACGCCGTTTGAGTAGAGTGGTGATCGATCAGGGTGGTAGATGATCCAGACGGCTGCAGTTAAACTTTGAGAGCATCTTGATGCTCCGTCAACAAATTCAGAATAAGGTTCAGGTTGGTGACCCATGGCAGCACTTTGAGCGTGTTTAATAAGTATTTTGGTAAAAAAATTTCAGTGGTTGGGTTTGTGTACGTTCACTCTAGGGAAGGGCCATCTTGGCCCTTATGGGTAAAATTTCTTGAGGTAAAGGCCGTTGACGGGGTTGCTGAGGCATGTCCCGTCCAGTGACGTCAAGATGTATGCCCCCTGTCGAAGGCAATGTTTGATGATGTAGGGTCCTTTCCACAAGGTTTCGAACTTTCCTGGCCCTAGGGCTTATTTTGCAACATCATAGCGGAGGACTGATTCTCCCTCAGTGAATGAGCGAGGGTTGATGTGGTAGTCAAATGACGCTTTTACCCTTTTCTTATGGGCCTCATTGTGTTGCAGTGACTGTCATCGACTTTCGTCAACGAGCTATATTTGTACTAGGCATTGTTCTAGAGGTTTGGTATGATCAAGAAGTTCGATAGCAGCATGAAAATTTGGGATCTTGCGGAAATCAATGCAAAAGTGCAAGGTACCTTGATCTTTTGTGACATGAATAAGGTGGAAATCCTGGGACTTGGGAGTGGTTACAATCCTATTTCCGATATGCGATGATACGAATCATATATGGTGAATCGTGTCATCAGCGTTCGGTGGGGGAAGAATATCTATGATGGAATTTTTCGTAAGCGCAAGGTTGGGTTCCCTGCTAGGATGGTCAATTTCCTGTGGTTGGAAATTGTCCCTACTGTAGAGGTGCTTGAATGTTTCCATTATTCGGCATACCTCTGGTGCATGTTTTTGGCTAGTGCAGATGGCGCATGGTACCATTGTGCCAACTGAGTAGATTGTATGGGAATCAACACTACTCGACGTCCCAGATGTAGACGCTTAGAAAGGATCTATTGTAGAAGAGGTGGTCTTCTGCTTCCACTTCCATGTTGTTGGCTTAGGTGTGTCTGACTCTTTGGGGGAGTGTAGACTCAATGCCGCTCTTAGCTTGGGTAGGTGCACACATTTAATCGTATGATGAAAGTGTGCACAAATCTGGCAATAGGTACACATGATCTTATCTTGGTTAGAGAGAATTTTCTGAGGGACAGAAGAGACTATGCAGAATCTATTTGCAAGGGGCTTCAGTTCTCTACACTGATTGACCTGGTGGTCATTCAGGTCGCATAGTAGGCATGTTATCCTAGGCTTGGACTGGTTCATGCTTGGTTGCTGTGTTGTCCTAGCTTGCCCATCACGCTCGTGTGGGTGTGGGATTGCTGACCCGAAGGTGGTGTATCTTTTATACCACTCACAGAGGTCATCCTCTTTCTTCTCTATGGTATGAATCATATCGATGGTAGGGCGAACTCGAGGGATATAGGTATGGTGATATTCATAGTGATTGCCTTGACATATTATGAAAAATATCCTAGATATGGGGGTCCCGTCATGCTCATTTTGTGGTCTGGCAGGGAACCAGCGTCATAACATTGCTAAATCAGGGCAAGTGGCAACCACATGATTGGCCATTTTTCATAACGTGCATGTTGGTCTTCTCTGTAGAGAGTGGTTTGGGATGACTGGGTGTCTCTCGGTTGGTCACTTTTCATATGTCAAGAACATGATGGATCTGCTCGTCACATCCTCTTGGGTTGTGGAGATATTCGTGGATTCCGCGTCCATGTCATCTTCTTGGGAGAGGCAGAATATGGCTGAGCGCAAACGAGCAAGGGCTAGCTGGAATCGGGGGATATAGTGAAAATTCTCTAGAAGGTGATTTTCGGCGCACAAAGGACATGTGAATTGTGTTGCCCGCAATCCAATGTAGTAAACTCATTCTATAGGATACCATCTGTGGATGAGTTCCAAGGTTGCACATTCTTCGAGGAGGTGACCACGTTCATCGCACAGTGTGCAGCATATAACAGGAGGGGGTATGACTAGGGGTCTTTCTGGTACCCTTCGTTCCTCCTGTAGGTACATGATGGTATGAGGTTCATTTCTGGATGCCTGGGTGGAGGGATCCTCTTGATAGGATCGCTCGATGGCGTGTAAGGCATCACTATATCACGAGATCTCTAGGCAATGATGGGTATAGTGCCCATAGTTGCCACAGATAGTGCATGCATGGTTGGTACACAATTCTTTGCCTTTACCTTTGGTGGTAGGTTCCTTTTTAAGGGAATGCGGCATCGCGATGTCTATCTCAGAGCCAAGGAGTGGTTTTAATTCATCCATCCCTAGGCAGATATGAGTAGGGTGACCTATTACGTCGCATATGGTGCAAACTGGTGATTCCCATTGTATGGTGGGAATCATCATCTTCTTTCCTCTCTTGTCAGTTTTCATGGCCGTAATCACTAGTTTTGCAATGGAAATTTCCTTTGCAGGGGTGGTTTCGACTGTTTCTTGGACGGGTGGTGCCTCCTCGGGACTGAGGGGCTTCAACCCTATGGTAGTGACGTGAGTGGCTCTTGTTCTTGTAGGGGGAATGAGGTACCAAACTGGTATTGCCAATGATATGTTTGGTAACACCAGTGTTTCCAAAACATGCTAGCAGACGAAACCAATTGGGGGGTAGAGGAAAGGGGTTTGGGAAGCAGCATAGGCTAGAGAGGTTGTCGTGGTCGATGACTCAGTGCCATTACTGCTTGTGTATGTGTCTTGACTAGCTTCGGTACTTGATGTGGACATCATGCACAGCGGAGCCCCTGTGACATCAGGTGATGACTCAGGGATAATGGGAGGATATCTGAGGAATGATCCTAGAACGGATGACGGTTTGAACTGGCCGCGACCATATTATTGGTACCGTGAAATAGCGTCCAATGATGTATCTACATAGGGTAGAATTACATCAATGTTTGTTAGGGGTCACTTCTCACTATGTGTCAATTGGTCTACAGTAATGATGCGATCCTCTTGGGGGGACATCATAATGCGGAATATGGAGGAGGTTATGGCTGACATGGCGTACATATAACTCCGCCCAAGGAGTATATTATAATCCAAGTGAGCATCCAAGACTTCAATGTCTATGTGGCTTGTCTTTCTGGCTAAGCAGACTGGGACGTTTTGGTAGAGGCCGACGAGGGTCGAAGGACGACCGTCGTATGCTCTAAGCATGATGACTGAGGGTTTTAGTTCGGGAGACCCTAACTTCTGCCAAACATTTTTTGACATGATGCATGTGGATGCACCCTCGTCAATGACACATCGATGAATTGTGATATTTTGGATCGACACTGGTATCTGGAAGGCGACCATGGAAGGAAGCCTGGGGGTGGTTTTGTCTAAGTCAAAAGCCATTAGGCGTGTATCATCCAGGTCGATGGCGCCTAACGCGGAAAGTAGGGTTCTCCGTTGTTTTGGGCATGAATGCAGTACTTCCAAAGCTAACATAACAGCGGGAGATTATGCTAAATCATCCATGATACTATAATTATGGGCCGCTTTGGAGTAGTTTCCTTCTCGCCTATTGGGTCCCTTTGCCATCTTTGGCAATGGTTCAATAGGCATATTTGAAATGGTCAAAGGTGCATTCAGAGCATTGGTACTTGCCCCTGACTTATTGGTGTCTGGTGGGTTGTCGTAATTGCGATTCCGTGTTTGGAAAAAAATCTCTTCGCCAATCATGTATATTTCGTGGAAACTTTTCCCAGAGTCGTCTGGATTTTGTTGTTGATTACTTACCGTCCCTTGATGGGGAAAGGTTCCTACATCACAGTTGGTTTCTGGGAAGATCATCCTTGTCCTCGTTTACTCTATAACTTCTTTAGGTCATGGAGATCGGGACAGTGTTGAGTATAATGGCCGTACTCACCACATATCGAACAAGAATGGTTTGTTTGGTGAGGTGGCCTTTTGCTCTACCGTTGGGCATTGCTTGGCTCCTGGTTCTGATTCTGGTTGGAGTTTCCTCCAGCCTGGGATTGCGACGGGTGTTGCTGGTTGTTTCCCCCTTGTCCAGGATTCCGTTTTGGCTTGTTTTTTTCTTTTTTCTTCACCATGTTAGGAGGGTAGTTCGCCTGTTTATATTGGTGAGGTTGGTCTTGGGAAGGTTGCACAAATTTCACCTGTGCATTGGTCTGCATAGGCGGGTCTTGCACTGGGGACTGAGCATAACGTGGTCCTTGGTTTGCGCCTAGATGTTGGAGGGGAGCTCTTCCATTAGTGTTTCTTTCTACGTATTGGGTCCTCTGAGCCGGAGGATAGGGTCCTCCTTGGTGATACGTTGGTGCCCTATTGGTCAAATTTTGCTGAGGCATATGATGAATTTGAAAACCGGGTTGAGGTATGTTCTGGGTAGAATTGTACGTGTAGCCAGGATTTTGACTATTGCTGCCTCGGTAACCTTGGGTCAATGACCCAATTAGTCCGTCTATAGAGCTCGATGCACCTGGAAAATCTTAATAAGTTTTCAGGCGTGAGGCGTTGGGCAGGATATTGTAAATGTATCCCGACTGCGTATAAATCAGCTCAAGCTACTGGGCTTTGCTGATGGCTTCCTCTTCGGATGTGGGCCTTTGTTGCACCACATCCTTTGAAATCTATGCCATGAGATTTTTCAGGAATAAATCTAAAAGAACCTGGTCGTCGAGTTTTTCTTTACATAAACTACGATGCCGCCTCCATTCTTGGAGATGGTCTAAGATATGGATGGTGGGGGTTTGTCTAAAATGTTTCAGTAATTCCATTCTGGAATCATGGTGAATGGGTCACTGAAAATATGTTAGGAACGCGGTGGCGAGGGCGCTAAAGGTTCCATGTGAAGCAGAGGGTTGCTCCACGTACCATTTCGTAGCTACTCCTATTAGAGTGCGTTGAAATAGTCTCAATCGAAAAGTTTCGTCATTGATACTGTTCGATGAGCACCACGGGTGGAAGGTCATGACATGATTACCTGGGTCTTCCACTTGCTTTCCTTCGAACTTTGGAATATCCGAAGGGAGCTTCGTGGGAATGGGAGGCCATGTAGGGTTGTGTGCAATGGGGTCATTCATCAGCTTGGTTAAATCAGGTAGATTCAACGAAGCTAAGAAAGGTGACTGGGATGTTGACGCCATTGCAACTTGCGAAAACACAAATTTTTGGTTAGGAAGAGGGTTAGTTTGTGATGTACCATGTTGTGTATTCGACAGAATTCCCGAATGGGTCGCACTCCTCTACCCCCTACGGGTCGTGGAAGGAGTGGTGGGTGGTGTGGTGTTGGGAAACCGACCAAGGTTCCCAACTAAAGATGCCCCAATAAAGGACGAACCAATAATGGTGGAAACATTCCTTCTTTGACGCCTAAACGGCGAAAGACTTGGAACCCCTCCCGGTAATGGGGGAGGTCCAAAAGACGCTTAGATCGACGAGGTTCCGTTGGGTCCATTCTGCTATCTACTAGGTCTAGTTTTTGGAAAAATTTGAGAGGATAGAGTCTATGATCAAAGAAAAATTCTGGCCACATACATAAAAAAAAGCGACAATAAAATAAATTTTCTCTTTAAATTAATTCTATGTGATCAAGCAATCAAAAAAGTGGTTTTTGTTTGTTTGTGTATGATACTCAAAATCCTAGAAGACCTATTCGTCCTCACACACTCAAATGTAATTGGGCCTTGAGAAGCTATCTTGCGAGTGCTGGCACAACGTCCCGTAAGAGCTGGCGACGCCCCCAGTCAGCCGAAGAAAATCCACCAAGGTAAGGGTAGAGGGTCTGTCGCTTGCCTGCACCGTCACCTATAAGGAGAGGATGCCCTAGATTTTTCCACTAAGTACCACCGTCCCACGTGAGCGTTCGAGTCTTGGGCTTCTTGGTAAATCAGCTAATAGTACCGAGTATCAGCCAAGTCAGGCAGCCCTGACTGATACCTGCCGCACTGCGACGTAGCCTAACCCCCTCTGAAACGGGTCTCTGTCATGCTTGGGTTTTCTTTTCCATGGGCTGATAGGTGAATTTAAAGCTCCATAAACAGTCAACTTCTATGTTTCAAGATGAATAATGATCAAGGCATCTTATTGGATGCCTACCCCCTTGATCCTAACTTAAACTATAAATTCTTTTGTGGCCCCTGTGGGGAGAATTTAGTGAGTTTGGTTAAGTTAGTTTTAGGTTTCTTTGCTTTTCTTAGTGGGTGGATGTGTGTGAGAAAAATTTGGACAAGCACATAGTTTGAGCGTGTGGATATGTGATGATCCCTCTAAAAATTACCTATTAAACTATGTTTTATTGTTCCTTTCTCAAAAGAAAAACATGTGCGGATATGGACCGTTTTTTCTAGTTAATCTATGTGATCAACTAAAGGGAGATGGCAAGTTGTGAATAGAGAGTGTTCATATTCTTTCCTAGGATCACCGGAGGGTGCAAAGGTAGTAGAGATTACTTGCTCTTCTATCGACAATTCAATCCTAGTCTTGAAATTCTAGTGCAAAGATTGAAATAAACTAATAACTTTTACACTAGAAAAAAGAAACTAGCTAAGCATGTGTGGTCTTGGGCCACTTACTTTGGCTAGTTATCTAGGTGTGTTGGTACCTAAATTTGCAAAACATAAAATTCTTTCAGAATGCAAGTTATTCCCCCCCCCCCCACTACTTAAACTATGTGTGAAATTTGCAAAAATCAACTTGAAATAAAACTGACACTAAGCCTACAAAAAGCAGCTAAGAGTGAGCTTTAGAAATCTGCAAGGTACCTCAACCAGTGCTGGCAAATGTATTATAGGCTGCCAAGCACTTTACAAGCAGGAACAGATATAAATATGGGATAAATTTCTCTTTCTGTCTTGTGCGCGCAAAAGGCTGAAACGGACGCGATGTCTACGCGGAGGTCAGCTCTGAACATGCGCCCTAGGCATGTCTGTGGGAGGGAAAAGTGTGCAAATTCCTGCAAAAGTAATTTTTGGATTTGTTCTGCTTCAGTCTGTCACTTGGGATGAACTAGGGACTGCAAGAGAAAAAAGGGGAAATTCAACTCCACTCCACAGCATAGACAGGGGTTTCTACAAAAAGGCACAACCACATAAACTTGGTAATAAATGTTAGTGGAGTCGTCAATCCTGTGTTAGTGTGTTTGGTGCACGTATGTACGAAATCACACCAACTTAAGGGGTGTGGTTTACCCACTTAAGTTATTGGTCACGGGTAGAAAAAGAAGTGGAGTCAAGCAAGTTAGTGGAACAATCTAGAATCATAAACATACTAGATAGAGAAATAACATGCATATATAAACTAAAACTAAAACAAATAAACAAAAGCTTTGAATAGAGTCAAACAACTATAATAATCCGAACAGTGGCTCTTCTTCCCCTCTTACTAGGTGCTGGTAGGAAATGAGTATGAAACTTTAACCCTCTTATCAAAGGGTCCCTAGAACATGGGTTCTAAGTTCTGATGCAAGGATGTTTTTACTTCCAAGCTTGCCTTGGTGCAAAGTCTCCCTCTCTCTACTATGGTGGAGTGAACTTGTTGGATGGCCAACAATTGAGTCCCCTCTTTCTTCAGCTCCAGATCACACACTGCTGGTATTGCTTGGGAAATTCTAGCCAGCATAACAATGTGTTCTAAAATTATTCATCTCAAGGTGGCCTTATATAGGAGAATTCAAATCCTCATTCCCTCTCTTGGTACATTGTGGAGGGTGACCCAAGAGAGAGGGATGATTCCTTTGTGTGCCACAAATATTCCATTGTGTGCTCCCTTGATGTCTAAGGAGGCTTTGGTGGTTGTCCTTAGGTGGCTTCAAGTGAGGAATCATTATCTTGGAGTGTGCTTTTTGTGGTCCTGGAAAGTGACTTTCGCCACTCCCGGGATTGCGTGCATTTTGGGTCATAAGGCACGCAAAGGCACTCTTCATGAAGGATTATGCGCGCAAAAACATTTATGACTTGATCAAATTTTATTTTTCCTCGGACCCTAAAGATTTTTAAATACTTTCCAGATTCTCTAATGTCTTTCAACCCTATAAATCCTTCTGCCTGACATTAATTAATGTCGTCTTCTGCTTGTACGATTTTCCAGTGTTAACAGACATATACTTCTTCTTATAATCCTAAACAGTCTTCTACCTGTATTATTCTCATCAAACTTTCCTAGATTTCTTCTTCCTTTTCCTTTCTTGGTATGAGTTGCAAGTGCTTGAGTTTCTTCATCCCAAGTTCTCTGCAAGTTGTCCTTGGACAATAATCTAGACTCCTCTTGGACACAATTAGTCCATAACTTATCAAGTGGTCCTTTATAGAATCTATCAAGATTTAGTGTTGGATTCATTCTTCTTATGCTTGGATTTCTCCTTAGCTCCCTCTAGCTCTAGAATGACTTCCTTCCAATATCCAAAAGCTCATTTTCTTCCAAATTAGGAGGTATCCCGATTTTCCAAGATCTGAAATTAGTAGCACAATCCAACCTGTCATCTACTTTGAGACTTGGTACCATTTTGACAAGATATCTAAAATCAAATCATAACATCAATTACAATCTATCAGGCTTACTTCAATGGATGCTCTTTCAATAATACTTTCATACCATGTTGAGATTCTTATTAATTTTTAATTATTCATGACAATAAGTAAATATTAATTAATTAATAATTATTATTAAGTATCTAACTCTTAAAATATAATTTTTTTTAATTAAAATTTAATAAATACTATTATTTATAATTAAAATTTAATAAATACTATTATTTATAATTAAAAAATAATAATAATAATAATAATAATTAATTTTAACTAATAATTAAATTAACATTGTTATAATTATGGGCAAATAATTAGAATTATTAATATTAATTAAAAATAAATATTGATAAAAATGAATAATTATTTATTTTTATTAATATTTATTTATACATAGGGATAAGTAAATATTAATTAATAAATAATTATTATAAAGCATTTAACTCTTAACATAATTTTTTTTCTAAATAATTAAAATGTAATAATTATTATTAAAAAAACAAAAACAATAATAATAATTGATTTAACAAATTAACCAATAATTAAACATGGTTACTATTATTTTTAATATTAATAAATTTTGGTAATAATTAGAAATATTAATTATTAATAATAATGATTTAAAACTTTATTTGAAATTTAAGAAGTATTATTATTTAAAAAATATTCATTAATAAATTTAACAAAATTAACTAAATAAGTTATTTTTAATTAATATAAAAAAAAAATTAAAATAAAAAATATTATTAATAATTATTATAGTTAATAATTATCATTATTAATATTAATTAATAATAAAATTATTATTATTATTAATTAAAACATTATTATTTAGTAATAATTATTAATAATTTATTAATTCTTTAAATAATTTATAAATTAAAATAAAAATAATTAAAATTCTAAGTTTTGGTTGACTCTTTTAATAAATTTTCTATTATTATTTATCACTGATTTGATCTCTCTTTCAAGCATTCATTCAAAAACTGTCTTGAAAATGGATCCCTTTTGGGACTTGAAACGTCGACAAATTTCTTGTAACACTTTGGATAATCCAGATCATTCTTCTTCAATTTATAACCACAAAAGCTTAAAAACCATCATTCTAAGACTAGTGTAGTAAACTACATTTTTTTTCTAGGTAAGTACTTCCTAATTATTTTCAAACAGTATTTTATACCACTGTTATCGTTGAATAATTACACTTCAGAAAATATCAACAATAAATGTAGCAGAAAAGTAAAGATCATAGAAAGGCAACGATGCACAAAAGAAAAAATATTTTTACCCTGTGAAACCCAACCTCACGAGAAAACCCAACAACTTTTCTTCGGAGAAATTATTCTTCAATAAGGCTTACAAATAAATGATTTGTTTAGAAATTTGTGCCAATAATCCAAGTGAAATACCAGTCAAAACCTGGTTAAAATATCAACTCGTTAACATTGTTCGAACCAAATAAAAATAAGGAATTCAATGTTGGTAAACTTACCCTCAGGGAAAATTTTAGGGGCTAATATTTGCAGATGGACTATTTTTCCATGCTTTTCCCAAAAAAAGATTTTCCAATTTCCATTTTTTTTCTAAAATGATTGGCCAAAATTTTATAGTACATCCTTATTTTACCTTAAAAATCGCCAAAATAATATATGGACTAATATAAAATCATTGGAAATCCAAATATTTCTACAAAACTATCACCAAAAATTTTACAATTTGCATATTAGGGACTAGTATGATTCGCCAAGGTTTCTAAACTTTGGGATATACTTCCATCCTTAAAATTTTCCCTGCTCAGCCTCGTCAAACTAGCTTGAAGTCAAATTTCGGCTCTACGATCAACTGCGATCAACGTTACGGTCTGTGGTCAAATCCCTTTGATCAACGATGCGCACGTGCGGCCCTTTCTGTAGTCAACGTTCAGTCAAAAGAATCTTGGTCAATTTTTTGGTCAACTTGGTCAAACGAAGATAAAACTCGCTGGTAAAACTCTTCCTTCTCCCATGGTGCAACCAAGAGAGAGATATAAAAGCATAGAAACGATGATCTCTGGAAAAGATTTCTCCTTACTCAGGCTTTCTCTTTGTTGGTCTCCAAATGAGGAATCTCAACATCTTATTTATACATGTCTAGGGGTGTGACAACCCAAGGGCCACATCCCTTCATTGGTTGGCCAACTTGACTTCTCCTCGGTTGACTTGACTTTTCCAAAATAATAATATACATAATTTTTCTAGGGACGACTTGGAGACCCTTTATTCAAGTGGGAATACCTCATGATGGTACACAAAAAGCAACACACACACACACACATATTTATAATTTTTCATTATTGGTGCAAATAAAAATTAACTACAAAGGAGAAAATTTTTTTCCCTTGAGATGTCATGTGGTCTTCAAGCTTCAAAGATGATCAAATCTCCACCAGAAATATTTTTTCTAGCAATTTTACTTCCATGGACCACTTAATGGTTTTACATGATTAGAGAAAAGTTGTTGAGGTTGTTACCATATGTGAGGGTCATACAAATAATATGTTTTCTCCACACAATATGTGCATCATTAGAAATCAATAGAAGAAAATATGTTCAAATAATTATGCCATATGGTTTTCTTTTTTTTTTTTTGGTTGCAGCATGTCAACTTATGTTTTTTTGTAATTCTCATTGCCTTGTGTTTTCTTGTCTTTTTTGAATCTTCCCTATCTTTATGTGAGTTATAATAACCATGTTGAACAACATGTAATTGTTAAAGTTATAGGTTAAGCATGTGAGTTTGAAAACACAATCCAATCTTCAAAAGAAATATATTGTCACTTCAAACTCTATGAGTGTAAAATGGTTAGATCTAAGAATTACTATTATTCTCAACCATTCTTGGCAATTAAACATAATTAAAAAACTTCAAACTTGTGAGACTTATAGAGGGGTGTGCAAAAACACTGCATTAATGAATCCGAATTACATAATATGATAAGGGGGAAGTCAAAAAAATCAAGAGAGCAGACAAAAAAATTGAAGCAATGCTTGATTTACTCAGGAAACGAGGTGCTTCAACCATCCTAAGTTTAGAGACTGAAGAAATTCCATGGGCCACATTTAACAGAAATTAAGTGCTTGATAGAGTAGGTCTTCAATAAAAAATATATATATAGTGCCACTTGGGGGTGGGTCTGAGACACATGTGGAGCATTCCTCAAGGTGATGCTTGATGAAGTACTAGTTGTCTATTGTTATAGTAGTGCACTTGGCTGAGTCATTTGACCAACAAAATGTAGCTTATACCCACTTGGTGTGTATTTTTATGTAATTGCTAACCTATTCAAATATACCATAGAAAAATCATTAGGGTTGATAAAAGTGTAGTTATGGCTTAGGCTTACAAATGATTTAAGGCTAAAAATCCAGAGTTCCTTCCATGGAGGATTTTATATGTAATTGGAATTCATTATATGCCATATGTTAACTATTCTAGTTCAACTTGCTAATTTCAAGTATGAAAGCAATGATTTCAATATGTATTAATGTGCACATCCTAGTGACCATCACATGGTGACAATATTTTCTT
This sequence comes from Pinus albicaulis, assembly GCA_034641835.2. Taxonomy (NCBI): domain Eukaryota; kingdom Viridiplantae; phylum Streptophyta; class Pinopsida; order Pinales; family Pinaceae; genus Pinus; species Pinus albicaulis. The sequence goes on from CM076577.1 coordinate 301,324,475, forward strand.
ATTAATATTTGACTGATACAAAAACCTTGATTTAATAATTTCATAAAATGGATTTGTCCTTAATTTTAACTATGTGAAATCACATAATTCCTAAAGGAGAATCTCCAACTTATGTAAAAATTAATTTCAAGCAAGAAGGAAAAGACGAGGGTGAAGAAAATGCAAAGGGAGAAAAAATAGTTGGTGTATAATTCCACTAGTCCCCTCAAATTTCCACAATTAACACTACGAGAGAATGAACCAAAATATGTTCAAGGTTTTAATTTATTGAACTTAGATCATATACCATATGTGATGCCTAATAAATACACATACCCTTTTTTTTAATGTACATTATTAATTACTAAAATCCAATGCCATGCAACTTACAACCATCCAATCTAATTATACAAATTATTCAACCAATTCCCTTATATAAAAGGATACTTAACCAAAATAAAATAAAATAAATAGGTCTACATTGAGGATTCCTTCAAATAACAATAACATAATTCAAACTCAATCCATTTTTTTTTTCTAGTTCACATCAATACATATTAACCTACTACAAGTAATACCATTCACCATTACATAACAAGATGAAGCTTCAAATGACAATTTTGAATGTTGTATATTCCTTTATTTGCAATAGGATCCTTACAATAGTTAAATATTCCATAGCTCATTGAACATTGTTGACTCATTGATGAACCTCCCTGCTTTCTCCTTAGGTAACCTTCTTCCCCATGAACCCCTGAGCTACATTGAGGATGTGTGGAAGATGAATACACTACCAGCGTGGAGGTGAGCTCTCAAGCTCAATAGGTTCCCACTCAATGCAACTCCATGCACACCAAAATTACAAACATAAGTCTAGTAGTCACTAAAAAGCAAAGTAGTATTAAGACATTTTTCCAACAATTAGGTGAAAAATGGTCCCTTTCTCATAGACTTTTCCTATACAAAATAATATTCATAAAGGAATTATTGAAAAATAAAATAAAATTCTTAAAAATGTTTTTTTTTCACGACAACTCGTGAATCGGTAGCTTTAGTGGTCTATTATGGGAAATTTTCTTGCCCCTTCGAGCTTACAATAATTACTCATCACAATTTTCAAATTTTTCAACATAAGCTAACATGTCTATGAAGAATAGTACCCATGTGGAGGGGAAATTAAACCCGCTAGCTACCACTCGAGTTATTTTCATTTGACATAAATCATAAAGATGTTAAATAATATGAAAAAATACCCATTGTTAGTTTCAACGGTTCAAAGAAGAATGACTTCCAAACTTGTAAACCTATTAAGGTATTTGAGTGTATAATAATGTCTATTCTCAATTAAGTATGATTTTAGTCTATTCTATTTTTATGTTTAATCTTTATTAAATGTTTGTTATCAACTATTTAGGTAATTTTATTTTTTATTTTTTAAGTTTATTCATATTATGAAATTATGGTGCCAATGTATTCATGTTTATATTTTTGGTTAAAAAAAACTATGTTTTTACTTCTTTTTGTTGTAAATTAAATTCTATTAATTTGATAAAATCATATTACATTAGGGAGTCAGATACTCTAGAGTACATCTACTACATTCATGTTTTTAAATTATGGGGTGATTCATGGGATTTTCATTTTAACCCTTTCTCATACAAACATCAATGCGTCCTATCGATCCATCCGTAGAAACAAAGGATAATGTTGATTCTTCATTTTTTGAGAAAGAACCAGATCAACTGGATCAACCATATTCAATAGTTCTTTCTCACTATTAGAATGACCAGAATTATGGTTGCGTTTCTTTCCACAAATTTCAAGTACGATTATGGTTGAAGATCTCTCATTATTCTTTGTCGAAAGATTTTCCACTATTGGGGGTTGTGTCAATGCAGCTAGGTGTTGCCTATTATCCTAAGAGGTTGAGTTGCTAGGAGGAGGATTCTAGTTATGGAGATTGTTATTCTTTTGACCTACATAATTCTTGCGTTGTGTTAAGACCTTCAAGTCTCTCCAACCACGATAGATTCTCTTTGATTCTTGGTTACATAATGCCCCTTTTGAAGAGGGGAAGGAATTATGAAGGTGCCCAGGTTGTTGAAAAGTTCTACACTCATTTTCCAATGGTTAGATATACTCCTTACCCTCCCATTTTTATCTAGTAAACCTTGACTGAGGTTCACTTCCATGCATATGCATACATAAATTACGAAACCTTTTGACAATATTTCACTACCCACTTTGATAAAGTTGCCTATAGAGTCTCCAATATCCTCTAAAATCTTTGTCCAGATCCATTGAAGAGGAAATTTTGGGTGTCTAACCCAAATATGAACATGCGGGGAATTCACGGTGAGAGAATTAAACTCCGAGAACCACGACCAAATTGAAAGACCAACCCATCCCCAAAACCATGGCCACTGATAAAAAACCTTCTTCTGGTCTTCCATATCTTTAAAGAAACCCATGAAATATCCCTTCGAGCAAAATAACAAATCTATGTTCTGGGACCATTTCTGGTGGATTCAATCTTGGAGGGTAGATATTGAGGGAAAAAAACCATTAAACAACATATAATCTCCCAAATTTCAAAATATGTTGTTATTTTCTTGTTAATGATCTGATCCACCTCTAATGTTGGGTTATCTGAAGAATGTTCCACTATAAAAACCTAGCCTGAGAGCTCCTTGGGAGGCTGAGGACTAGTACCCTACTTTAGGGATTCTTTGAAAGACATGGGAATTTTAGAAGAAGATGCCCCACCACCCCTTTCACCTCCTTTATGGAATCCAAATTTCCACCCCTTCCTCTACTTTAGGATAAGAAATGAATCTCCTCTTTATCCTTACTTCCTTCTCTACATTTTGAATTTTTATTTTAATTTCAGTAGGAGCGTTATGCATAAAATTTGTCACCGATATTTCTTCCATTTGTTGAGTTCCCAAACAAGAAGGGTGTTGAGTTCCCTTGCGACCTCAATGACCCAATAACCTAGTAACTCTCGACATCATGCCATAGGGGATGGGGGTGCCTGAGATGACAAGTAGAAGTCTTATATTAAAAACACAAGTGAGAAGAAAAGACTTTATAAGCCTCAAAGATAAAACCAATGAAACTAATGGGGAAACCAATCATGAGCCAAAAACTAGAGGGAGATGTGAGACACTAAGAAACCACACAAAGATGAAATAAATATCTCTATCAACAATTGAGAAGGGGACTAGCAAACTCCCACAGGTGGACAAAATTGAGACTAAGATCGATAGAGGAGCCAAAGTGATCTGGACTTATGTAAGAACATAATAAAATACAAAAATAAACATAAACACAGAGATGTAGCAAAAATAAGGCTTCATTTCATTAATATCACATAACTGAAATATTCTTACAGACATAATGGAAATAAACTAGCTAGGGCATTGGTAGTTTATCTCTGAGAAGAGATGTGGCGGCTACATGCCTTTGAATTGTGTTAAAATGTGGCTCGAAGACATATTTATTATTGAGAAACAATGGAAAACCCTAAACATCCAAAAACCTAACCGTAGGAGGTGAAATTCCAAACTATGGGCCCTGTTGGAGTAAATTGGTACATCAATTTCCCGGGGTCGTAACTTTGGCATACGATCTTCGTTTGATGCACATGATAACTCGTTAGAAAGATATATCTGAGGACTACAACTAATGACAACTTATTTCAAGTCTTTGACATAGATTGTCCTATAAAAATTCCCAAAAAAACTTTGTTTAGGGCCTCAAAACAGCTTCATAAGTTTAGGACCCGAAAAATTGCTAAAAATAGTAAACTATGCTACAATTAAGGAAACTGAAAAACTGAAAGAAACAATGGTGGGGCCCCAAGTGGAATATGCGGGTGGCCACCAATATCCACCTAGATCATTCCTCCCCCCTTAGGAAGCAATGGTCCCAATTGCGTTGATTTCCTCCATCAGATGAGGAAAATTCTGTTGAACTTGGTCCCTGGTGAGCCACTTGCCTTAGTGCAGGATTTGGCCCGCTTTGATAACTTGATACAATTGGATCTTCTATTGGCGAGTGTTCTTGATTTGCATGTCCATGATACGATCTGTGGTGGCATGTTCCATGCAGTATGGGTTTAACCTCTGTTGGTGTGATTTGTTCTACAATGCCGGAGATTTCTGGTAGAGGTGGAAAGTAGGGCCAAAGGCGGTCCACATTGAAAACTGGGTGCATACCAAGGAATGGTGGAATATTGAGATCGAAGGTATTGACCCCTACAGGGGTCACCTTGAATTGAAAATGCAGAGGCACCCCTACATGTGAGGTGAAGATGTCCTCGTACTCCCCCACGACCTTGTCCATCTTTTGTTGTTGTGTGGAGGAGCTCTATATGGAGGTTGTGGCCACAATTTTATTATTTCCCTGAGGGCGGATTACCAGGAAAAAAAAATCCCAGTTTTGGAAATGAGCTTACTGCATTGTTTTGCAGTAACCAAAGAGATGGCGGCAGGTGGTGCTACCTCTGGTATCCTATACAACTTATTTCCCAAAGTAATAATAACATTGCAAGGCCAAGACTCATACACAACATGTCACTTCCACAAGTATGGTTGGCCCAATAATACATTAGAAACATCAAGAAGAGAAATGTCACATAATACCTCATCCGTGAAGGGCGTGATGTTGTAGGGAAGGCGACACTATTGGCTGACGCGGAGATCTTGTCCTTGGTGAAGCCACCCAATGGTGTACGATTGTGGGTGTTTTGTGGTCTGCAAGTCCAACCACTTCACAACCTATGTTAAAATGAGGTTATTTTGGCTCCCATTGTCAACAATGAACTGAACCCTTTACCCACATCTAGGAAAGGAAGAGGCTCTCCCCCTCCTCTGGATCTTCCAGTTCCTCCTTCTGGATCTTCGTGGTGGAAATAGTGGCATTGGGCTCCGCATCGATAATATGCTTCCCTTTATCATTCCCCTTTTCGGGTTCTGATTCAGAGTCAGAGCATGCATCTGATTCAGAAGCCTTTAGCTTGGCCACAAGTGATTGCTTGGCCCGACACTCACTTGTGTTGTGAGTGGAGCTCTTATGGAACTCACACCACTTTCCCGTGTCCTTCTTTGGCTTCGCAGTGTTGTTCTTTGCTTGCGGCCTTGGTGGGTTATCCCAGGCCGCCCCACCTTGGATTTATCCTTTGTTCTACAGTTTGGGGGCACCTTTCCCTTACTTCTGATTTGAAGATCCAAAGTCTCGCTTCTTCTGTTTGAACTTCTGCTCAATCTTAGCAGCATACCGATATGTTGCGACAAGTAAGGAGATGTCGAGGAACTCCATTTCATCCTTAATGTATCTCTGCACAAAACTGTGGTACTTCAGCACCAAATTTTTCTTCGAATCTTTGATACCAAATTTTGTGCGCAGGGTATGGAACAAATTCGTTAGCTCATGCACATATTGATCCCTTTGCTACCGTAGCGTAGTCCATTGTATTTACTTGTCCTCATAGCTCCCCACGAGATAATATTGTTCCTTGATGGCATCTAACAAAAAATTCCAAGTGGGTGCAGCCGAAAACAGAGAGGGTTCCCTCTTGTCCTTTTTCTCACAATAGGTTTCCCACTAGTCCTTGACATGGGGGGCGGCTTTGAGGAGTGCAAAAGTGATCTTTTCCTGGTTGGAAAAATCATGAACCGAGAAACACACTTCTAATATATTCGACCATCTATCTGCAAATTCTGCATCTATTTGGCCCTCAAATATGGGAAATTATGTCAAAGTTTACTTGTACCTTAAAAGGAGTTGCGTCTCCAGAGTGGCTGTTGGATGCAGATGCACCGTCACTGGGAAGTCGTTGAAGGATTTGGGCAAAGTTATCCATCATCGTGTTCCTTTGTTTCTCGAGGGCCTCCTTGATAAATATTTTGATAGGATCTCCTGCTCCCCTTTATTTCTTTTTGTCCCCCATGGGAGGCCGTTAGGGTTTGCGAGGTTGACCTTGCAAAAGTTCAACCGGATCGAGCCCTAACTCCTTATACCCCGACCTCGTTGGGGACATGCAAAGAAGGATCAAGAAAGAGAAAACCACTCTGATACCATTGATTCAAATTTATGCAAGAACACCATGAAATACAAAAATACACATAAACATAGAGATGCAACAGAAATAAGACTTCATTTCATTAATAGCACATAACTAAAATATGCTTACAGACAGAATGGAAATAAATTATCTAAGGCACTGGTAGCTTATCCCTGAGAAGAGATGTGGCATCTACAAGCCTATGAAATGTGTTACAATGAGGCTCAAAGACCTATTTATTATTGAGAAACAATGGAAAACCATAAACATCCAAAAACCTAACCCTAGGAGATGAAACATCAAACTATGGGCCCTTTTGGGGTAAATTGGTACATCAATTTATCAGGGCAGTAACTTCAGCATACAATATTCGTTTGACACACATGATACCTCATTAGAAATATATATTCGAGGACTACAACTGATGATTTTTAATTTTGAGTCGTTGGCTCATGTTTGTTTGGAACAAGATTTCCCAAAAAAACATCGTTTAGGGCCTCAAAACAACTCTGGAAGTTTAGGACCCGAAAAGCTCCTAAAAATAGTAAACTATGCTACATTTAAGGAAACTGAAAAACTAAAAGAAACAATGGTGGGGCCCCAAATGGAATAGGCAGGTGGCCACTAATATCCACCTAGATCACTCCTTCCCCCTTAGGAAGCAATGTTCCCCATTGCGTTGAGTTCCTCCATGAGATGTGGAAACTTCTACTGAACTTGGTTACTGGTGAGCCACTTGCCTTGGTGCAGGTGTTGGCCCGCTTTGAAAACATGATACAATTGGATCTTCTACTAGCGAGTTTTCTTGATTTGTGTGTTCATGATACGATCTGTTGTGACCTATTCCATGTAGTTTGGGTTTAACTCTATTGGTGTGAATTGTTATGCAATGTTAGATATTTCCAGTAGAGGTGGAAAGTAGGGTTGAAGGTGGTCCACAATCAACACTGGGTGCAGACCAAGGAATTGTGGAATACTAAGCTCGAAGGAATTATCCCCTATAGCCTTGGTGATGGTGTATGGACCATATTGGAGCGAGCGAAGCTTACGGTGGGGTCCAGTGAGGTGCTCCTTCTGCAAATGTAGCCACACTTTGTTGCCCACCTAGAAGTTATGTGGCACCCGATGCTGATCATTTCGCTACTTGTACTTGGCATTAGTTTTTTCCAATATGTCATGAACCTATTGGTGGATGTGATGAATGCCCATAATGAAGTTGCTCGCCTTTTCAGCTTTAGATTGGACATGAATCGAATTGGCCCGAGTAGCTGAAAATGGCATGGCTACATTAATTGGACATAGTGGCTGGAATCCCAAGCCCACCTGAAAGGGGATGTGGTCGGTTGAGTTGTTGAGAGCTTGGTTATAACTGTGTTATACATAGGGGAGGCTCTCATCTCATGTGAGTGGATGATTTTAGTTTTACATGCGCATAATGTGTATGATCATCCTGTTGACGACCTCTGTCTGCCCATCAGTTTGGGGATGGAAAGTTGTGGACTTGGGGAGCTTGGTGTCCAACATTGAACAGAGGCTGGACCAAAATGTACTAAGGAACCTGATGTCCCGATTTAAGATGATAGATTGTGGGATCCCAAAGTGCACCCACACTCATTCAAAGAAGAGTTTAGAAGTGGTTTCTGCTGTGATATTCTTGTTGCAGGCCGCCATAATGGCCATCTTCGAGAATCAGTCAATGATCATGAAAAGAAAATCGTTTCCATGCTTAGTAGAAGGAAGGCCTGACATGTAATCCATGGATATGAATTCCCAAGGTCGACTAGGGGTAGGCAACGCAGTATAGAGGTGTTGCTTCTTGATGGTTGGTTTGGCAATGGCACAGGCAGTGCATGATCTGATGTACTTCCTGACATCTAGTCGAAGGTTTGGCCAATAGAAATACTTTTGTAGTATTTCCACTGTTTTCTCAACCCCGAAATGCCCAATGACCTGATTGTAGTGTGCTTCCCAAATCATCTTGGCATGCTTGCTTGAAGGAACACAAAGGTGTCCTTGGTGACATAAACCCAAAGGTGAAAATATGGAACTTGCTTACCCTCCAAGAGCATCTTGTATGTGTGGCGAAATTCTTTATCACTCTTGTAGATAAGTGTTCAATCAAAAGTCTCGTGCCCACAAGAGTTGAGCACAGTGGTTAGCGCCACGATCGATGATTGGTTGAGGCAGTCTGCAACATTATTGGTGCTTCCCATCTTGTACTTGATGTTCAAATGAAATTGTTGTAGATATGTGGACCACTTATGATGGTGATCGTTCTCCAACTTCCCATGTGTTTGTATAAACTGCAGGGGTCGGTAGTCTGTGTAGATGACCATTTCCTTCCCCAAAATGTAATGCTTCCATTGTCGAAAATCCTGCACTATGGAATACATCTATTTTTCATAAGTGGGATATTGTCGGACTGTGTCGGATAGTGTCTCACTGTGATATGCCACTAGATGCTCTTGTTGAATGTCTGCCCCTATATGGGCGAAAACGCGAAGTTGGGAAACACTTTTTGGCATGAGATAGAATTCGGGAGGATTTTTTAATTTCTCGGCCGAGAAAAAAAGTCAACTAAATTTCTCGGCCGAGAGTTTTCAAAACTCTCATCCGAGAGATTTTAAATATTTCGTATTTTCTCGGACGAGAGTTTTCAAAACTCTCGGCCGAGAGTTGTGTCACAAAACTCTCGGCCACAAACTCTCGGCCGAGAGTTAGAAAAACTCTCGGCCGAGATTTTGCGGCCGAGAGTTTGCGCAATAAAACTCTCGGCCGAGTGTTTTTCTAACTCTCGGCCGAGAGTTTTATTACGCAAACTCTCGGCCGCAAACTCTCGGCTGAGGGTTTATAAACATTTGGGCGGGATTTTTCCCGCGCATAAATTGGTTTAAAACTCTCGGCCGAGAGTTTTAAAAATTTCTCGGCCGAGAGTTTTTCTCGGCCGAGAGTTTCTGGTCAACAAAAAACTCAGAAACCTCTGCAGTTTTGAGAAACCTGCAACTTTGGAGGGGCAGAACACCTACAAAAACAAAATGTTATATGTCGGACCAAGTACCATTAGATTCGTCTCTAAATCTAGTTTTTGATGATGTGAGATTTATGGAGTTTCATTAAAAAATTCAATTTTTTATTAATTTTTTACTAAACTATGTCACTATGGAATTTCATTGTTTGAAAAATTGCACTGAATGAAAATTCAATAACTTTCAAACGAGGACACCAAAAAATTTAAAAAAATCATAGTGCACTTCCTCTCCTTGTCTACTTCAAAAGGGTACTCTCATTTTTCTTATTGACGATCACATTGAAAAGAAAATCAAAGGATAATAAAATGTACTGAAACATCACTGTTTTTTGTCTTCGTCCATTTCAAAAAATAATAAAAAATAGTGATTTGATCCGAAAATTACCAAAAAATAGTCTGTGCACTAGTGCAATATATGCAGATTATGATGCTATGGTTTTTTTTCAAAAAATGAATAACCTTCCCTAAAAAAAGTAAAGGATAATAAAGTGACTATTTATGTTTGCCTGAAAATTTCAAGTATATGCAGTTAGTAAACAACAAATCTACCCCTCTATATGTCAATATTTTTTTTTTTTTTAAATATCGGTATGGAGGTAAGACAATTCTCTACAATTCTTGTTTTTATGTCAAAGCATAATTTGCGATAAAAATATGATTTTAGTGGAGTTGAAGTTGAAAAACATAGAAAATTACAATTTTCAATGTCAAAAAAGGGCAAAAAGTGTTTCCCAACTTCACGTTTTCACCGTCAATATAGTTTGAGGCATTTGTCTCGATCTCAAATGGTTTTTGGAAGTCTGGTAATGTGAGCATTGGGGCAGAGTAGAGGCGATGTTTCAACTCAACGAACGCCTTTTGTTGAGATTCAGACCAAAAGAATTTTCTTTCGCTCCTCCCTTGGTGACTTGGCTCAAGGGCCAAGTGATATGAGAGACTCCCAACATGAACCTGTGGTAGAAATTGGCAAGACCCATAAATTTGTGGAGCTATGTTAGAGTGGTTGGGGCTGGCCAATCCCGAATGACTTGGATCTTGGCTGGATCCACATGCACCCCCTGCTCAGCAATAATGTATCCTAGATACTAGACCTGGGTCATGCCAAAATTTCACTTCTCCAAATGGGCACACAACTTGTGTTGTTGTAGTGTTTGGAGGACCTGTTGGTTGTGGTGGAGGTGATCTTCCCAAGTTTGGTTGAAGATCAGGATGTCATCCAAGTACACTACTACAAATGAGTTGGTGAATGGCCGCAAGATGTCATCCATCATCCTCATGAAGTTTGCGTGAGCATTCGTCAACTCGAAATGCATGACCAACCATTCGAAAAGGCCCTTGTTGGCTTTTAAGGTAGTCTTCCACACATCAGAGGGTTCGATTGGTACCTGGTAATACCCATACTTCAAGTCGATCTTGCTAAAATATTTTTCCCCTTTGAGTTGGTCCAAAAGGTCATTAATCCGTAGGATCGGGTACCTATTCCAGACAATGATCTTTTTCAGCGCCCGATAGTCAATACAGAGTCTCCAAGTCCCATCCTTATTCTGAATCAACACGATCGCGCTCCCACAGGGTGAAGAACATGGTCAGATGTGACCTTTCTGCTGCAACTCTTGAATCTGCCTCTTGGTTTCATCATTCTCCAGAACAGAGCACCGATAGATTGGTCCATTGGGAAGCTTCACACCTGGGGTCAAATCGATGGGGTGCTTGACCTGACAATGCAGAGGCACCCCTACGGGTGAGGTGAAGATGCCCCCGTACTCCCCCACGACCTTTTCCATCTGTTGTTCTCGTGCGGAAGTGCTTTGTCTAGAGGTCATGGCCACAATATTATTCTTTCCCTGAGGGCAGATTACCAGGAAAATTTTTTTCCTAGTTTTGGAAATGAGCTTACTGCATTTGTTTTGCAATAACCAAAGAGATGGTGGCTGGCGATGCTACCTTCGGTATCCTGTACAACTTATTTCCCAAAGTAACAATAACAACGCAAGACCGTGACTCATACACAACATATCGCTTCCACAAGTATGGTTGGCCTAATAATACATCAGAAACATCAAGAGAAGCAATGTCACATAATACCTCATCCATGAAGAGCTTGATGTTGCAGGGAAGGCGACATTGCTAGCTGATGCGAAGATCCCATCCTTGGTGAAGCCACCCAATGGAGTACAAATATGGGTGTGCTATGGTTGATAAGCCTAACTGCTTCAAAACCTTTACTGAAATGGGTTTCTTTTGGCTCTCACTGTCGACAATGAACTGAAACGGGGAACCCTTTACCCACATATGGGAATGGAAGAGGCGCTCCCCCTCCTTTGGATCTTTCGGTTCCTCCTCCCAAATCTTCATGGTGGCAACAGTGGCGTTGGGCTCCGCATCGATAATTTGCTTCCCTTTATCATTCCCTTTGTCATGTTCTGATTCAGAGTTGGAGTATGCATTCGATTCAGAAGCCTTCAGCTCGACCACCGGTGACTGCTTAGACCGACACTCACTTGTGTTGTGAGTGGAGCTCTTATGGACCTCACACCACTCTCCCGTGTCCTTCTTTGGCTTTGCAATGTTGTTCTTTGCTTTCGGCTTTGGCAGGTTATCCTGGGCCGCCCTGCCTTGGCTTTGTCCTTTGTTCTCTAGTTTGGGAGCACCTTTCCCTTGCTTTTGATTCGCAGATCCAAAGTCTCGCTTCTTCTGTTTGAAATTTTGCTCAATCTTGGTAGCATACCGATATGTTGCGCCAAGCGAGGAGATGTCAAGGAACTCCATTTCCTCTTGAATATACCTCTACAAACAACTACGGTACTTCAACACCAAATGTTTCTCCGAATCTTTGATATGCAATTTTATGTGCAGGGTATGGAACAGATTCGTCAACTCATGCACATCTTGATCCCTTTACTACCGCAGGTTAGTACATTGTTTGTTCTTGTCCTCATAGCTCCCCATGGGATAATGTTGTTCCTTGATGGCATCTTAGAAAGAATTCCAAGTGGGTGCAACCGAAAACAGAAAGGTTTCCCTCTCGTCCTTTTGCTCATAGTAGGTTTTTCACTAGTCCTTAACATGGGGGGCGGCTTTGAGGAGTGCACAAGTGATATTTTCCTAGTTGGAAAAGTCATGAACCGAGAAATACCCTTGCAATAGGTTCAACCATCTATCTACGACGTCTACATCTATTTTCCCCTCAAATATGGGATTGTCAAAGTTTACTTGTACTTTAAAAGGAGTTGCGCCTCCAGAGTGTCTGTTGGATGCAGATGCGCCACCGGTGGGAAGTCATTGAAGGATCTAGGCAAAGTTATCCATCATCGTTTTCATTTGTTTCTCGAGGGTCTCCTCGAGCAATATTTTGATAGGATCTCCTGCTCCCTCATATTTCTTTTCATCCCCCATGGGTGATAGTCGGGGTTTGTGAGGCTGATCTTGCATAGGTTCAACCAAATCGAGCCCTAAGTCCTTATACCACGACCTCGTTGGGGACATGCAAAGAAAGATCGAGAAAGAGCAGACCGCTCTGATACCACTGATACAAACTTATGCAGGAACGCAATAAAATATAGAAATACACATAAACACAGAGATGCAGTAGAAATAAGACTTCATTTCATTAATATTACATAGCTTAAATATGCTTACAGAGAGAATGGAAATAAACTAGCTAGAGTGTTGGTAGCTTATCTCTGAGAAGAGATGTGGTGGCTACAAGCCTCTGAAATGTGTTACAATGAGGCTCCAAGGCCTATTTATTATTGAGAAACAATGGAAAACCCTTAACATCCAAAAACCTAACCCTAGGAAATGAAACACCAAACTATGGGCCCCGTTGGGGTAAATTGGTACATCAATTTCCCGGGGTCATAAATTTGGCATACAACCTCTTTTTGATGCACATGATACCTCATTATAAAGATGTATCTGAAGATTACAATTGATGACAACAAATGTCGAGCCTTTGAATCACACTTGCCTGGAATGAGATGTCCCAAAAAATGTCGTTTAGGGTCTTAAAACGGCTTTGGAAGTTTAGGACCCAAAAAACTGCTAAAAATAGTAAATTGTGCTACAATTAAGGAAACTGAAAAATTGAAAGAAACGATGGTGGGGCCCCAAGTGGAATAGGCGGTTTGCACCAATATCCACCTAGATAACAAAGTCGAATAAGAGACTTGAGGGAGGGATGAGATTCAAAGACTCCTTTGAAAATGAAACCAATAACGGATGGTAGATATATATCTATCAAAAACAAAGAGTGGTGCTTGCACATTCCCACTGATATTTAAGATTGAAACTAAGACCCATGAAGGGGCCAAATCCACACGAGGAAATGAAAGAGACAACATTCCTATAAACTAAAACACATGAACACAAACTCAAAATGAATTACCATCATCCAATGAAAAGTTTGTTATAGTCATTTAAACAACAAATAATAGAACAACTAAGAAAACTAAGTACTCAAAAAGTAATAATGCCAAAATACTAATTTTTTTCTAACCCCAAAACCTATAAATAATGCCAACTATCAATGCACTCCGCCCTTTCATCCCATAAGGATTGTGTCATCATATCTCTATGTGATGATGATTCCCCTAGAAGAATAAGTTGTCAAACTCTCTCTAAATGAAAATTAATTTATTAATACCCCTACCTCGTGCGTAAGAAAATTTCCCTTAATTATTTTAGGTACTATCACAATTAGGCACCCTAAATGGTTATTATATAAAACTATATTAAAACATTGTAAAATATATATTTGTATGTGAATATTTAATAATGTCTATTTTCTATTAACTATAACTTTAATCTATTTTATTTTTGTTATTAATTATATTGAAATTATGATATATAATTTGAAATTATGTTTACATTAAAGTTATAATCCGAAATAGTTTAATATATTTAATAATTATATTAAAATTAAAACTAAAACTAAAACAATCCTTATATAACATTGTAATGGTTAATAGTTAGTAACCTATACTCCATACAAAACAATATCACAAAAATTTTATGATAACCCATTATTTTTTCGAGGAAAAAAAAGCTGAGTTTTTATTAAAAAATATAAGATCTAGTACATTATTAAAAAATATAAGATCTAGTACATTATTCTGAAAATGTCATCTAAAATTTTCCATCATAGGTCTCTAAATATACTTATGAGTGTTCAGACAAAAACAACATATATCCAGAAAAGACCAGTAATAAAAACTACTACTACCATTATCTTACCTTTTCTATTCTATCAACTCTCCCATAATTTTGGTATTTATCCAATTTTCCACACTTTTTCTTTAATGATTTCTCTAAATTATGGAATTGTATGAAAGAAGGGGCAATCTGTTTAACCCTGATGGCATGCCATTGTCTGATCCTACTTTTGTGCTCATCCATATTCCACCCGAATATGTGAAGAAGGAATGACACGAAAGAAGGCGCCAATATTGTTCCACCCTTATGCCATGGTATTGTTATTGTCAACGTGAATATAACTCTTGGTTTAATGGAAGACACTCTGCAGCGCTCACTTAGCATTTAACTCTTGATGTGGTCACATGCCCTCTGCTTCCCTGCAGCTGACCATATCATATGAAAGATCCTCCCTGCAGCTGACCAGATCATATAAGATCCTCCCTGCAGCTTTGATTTATTTTAGCCTTATAATTTTTGGACAACTTAGTGGGATATTGTTGTCATAAAACTTTTAGGTGGGATATTGCTTCAATAAAGAGTTAGGTTTAAGGGTGGTTTTTGATTGAATTGAATTTGAGAGTGTCTCAAAAATATTGAGAAAATTTAAATTAATAGCACATATTTATTAATAACATGTACTTATTAATTATTTGTAATTTTATATTTAATGAATTATAAACAAATATATTATCATGTAATTATAAAACTAATAGTTAGTAATATTAACCAAAGTTTTAATAGAAATATATTTTATTTAAAAGATATTTGGAAAAAAAAGTGTTGATAGCAAAGTATTGAAAATATAATTATGTGTGTTTATTTTGAAACGGGATTTTTAGAATTTTAATTTAATTATCAATAATATAGATAGTAGGGATTTAATCTTTAAAGAGTAGTTTAGAATATTCTTAGTAGTAGTCACAATCAAAGTTTGAGATTTATCTAAATAGTAATTAGGTCATTTCTTCCCTTTTAGTTAAATTGATTAATTAAAAAATTGTTTATGAACATGTGTCATATGAATGTAACTTATGGTTCTTAGAGCACTAGTAAACTATGAAATTGGCCCGTGATTATAGGCTAAAAATATCTATAATAAAATGGTGATGAATCTCCATAATTATAAATCTTTATATATATATATATATATATATATAATAATAATAATAATTTAATTTTTATGATTTTTTTTATTTTGATAATATAAGATGTATCATGAATATTTTGGTGTTTATCTAAATTAATTAGCCATTGTATTAATGCCAAAGTTTAAAATAATAATAAAACAAAATATAAAAATCAACTATATAAAATAAATCTAAAATATGTTATCAAATACATATAAAATTAAGATTTAATATCATCACCAATATATGCATCCATAAAAATACATCCACTCTAATATTTTTGAAAAAAAAGAGGCTTCTCCATCTAACCATATTATTTTTTCTACACAATCACTTCTCTATTTAACCATATTAAATTTTCTACACTAGAAATATTTGAGAAAAGAAACACTTCTCCATTTAACCATATTAATTTTTTCCACACAATCATTTCTTTATTTAACCACATTAAATTTCTCCACACAATCATTCAAATCAGTACATGCACTTTCTAAATTATATCATTCAATAAAACCAACTAAATTGTTTTTATTAACAAAACAACAACCTGCATGTTGGTTAAGCTCAGGAGACTTCAATATATTTTGAAACACCTATAGTTTTTATGAGAAGGAAACAAATACTAGTCTTAGTCTTAGTGTTTATATATGTGTGTGTGTGTGTGTGTCTTAGTGTTTATATGTTTGTGTGTGTGTGTGTGTCTGTTATATATATGTGTGTGTGTGTGTGTGTGTGTGTGTGTGTGTGATTTTTAATTAGAAAAAATACTCTGTAAGATATATACTAAGTAGTGTAATCATATAAATTAAATGGTTGATAAAAGTTATAGGTTGTCAGGCACTTAGTATCATTTACTCACAAAGTAAACATCTCTCAAAAAACACCTCTGTCCATATCTCCTCACACCTTATATATATATATATATATATATATAAGTTTTTTAATTTGAAGAAATAATGTGTAACATATATACTTAGTGTAGTCATATAAATTAAATGGTTGATAAAAGTTATAGGTTCTCACCCACTTAGTATCATTTACTCACAAAGCAAACATATCTCAAAAAACACCTCTGTCCATATCTCCTCACACCTGAAAATTCATCATTTGATCTATGTTTTCTTTGTAAGTAAATGTTGGCAAGTGCTTAAGAGTCGGCCTATAAAAGTCAACATTTAACTTATATGGATGTGGTAATCTTGTTTTTTTTTGTTAATTTTATTTGAAATTGGCAAAAAATTGTTAGAATTGCAAATTTGAACTATGCAGCCTACATAACCTAAGTATCTCAATGGTTTTTCAAGATATTGACTTCATTAATGCATTAAAAAAGCATTCAAATAAGGAAAACATACAATTTTCACTTAACGTTTTGCCCAAACAAGCACTCTAGAACCCAGTACATGAGGGAGATGTTGTCACATGACATTACATTAAAATAAAATAAAAATATATGTAGGCTAGTTAATCAAAAATAAAGAATATGAGGGAGATGTTGTCATGTAATATTATGTTAAAAAATATTAGAAATATATATTGACTAATTAATGAAAAATAAAGAATAATATTGAATATGTTGCTCAAATATTATTTTTAACAAAAAACACATATATACAAAGCAAAAAAAAATTGTGTGAACAAAATTCAAGAAAAGAAAAAGATTAGAAGGCTTGTTTAGTGAAGGAGTATCATTGCCTAAGTTAATGTATGTTTCATCTTCAAAAATTCTTAATCTATAACCTATAATAATGTAAATCTTACCAACACCTCATTCCTCATTCCAATGAGCATGTTTTATTTGTAATCCAAAAACCATATAAAATTATTTGTCAAAATGTGAAAATAATAAATCATAAGTCAACTCTTATTATATGTAAAATGTTGAGTAAAATTGGAATACTTACAAAACAATAAGTATTTATGATATATAAACGAGCAGAGATCTATCTTAACTCTGGATCTACCAAGAGCTACAAGGGATCAAATCTCTGCAAACCTCTTTTTTTAAATGCAAAACTTGAATAAAAATTTACACCTCTTAATAGATAAATTCGAAATTAAAATATATCTATAATAATTATAATAAATTATTACTACACTAAAACAAAAATTTTAATTACTTTTTTTTTCCTTATCTTAATTATTAAATCACAATCTACATAAAATATTTGAAAATATAATTCAAATTTTAAATACTGCTTTACATAAATTTAAAATAATTATCCTCTCAAAACAAATAATTTTCAATAGAGAAGTAGAGGAGAAGGAAAATAGTAACATGATTTTCTCTACTTCTTTCAACCTATGATAAGCATCAGCGTATCTTTCTCACTTTCGTCGTCGCTAACTAACCCGCCCACTGGAAAACCGCGCATTTTATAATTATGATTATGATGTTGTGTTATATATATATATATATATATATATATATATATATATATATATATATATATATATATATATATATATATATATATATATATATATATAACCCCTAATCGGGGTGCCAACAAGCAATGAACGGACCAAGGTCAGTGCCACGCGGAGGCGGGCACCTGACCATCCACCGGAACGAGTAAATGCAAAAGGGCGGAGTTTACATGACCACACAATCAAACATCAAGAACGCATGTGAGAATATAATGAAAGCCTGCAAAAAATTTGGTGGCCAGCGAACTCTGTCAGAACGAGTTAGGAAACTGGGCCATCGAGCGAAGATAAGTCTGGGAAGAAAACCTCAGAGAGGTATGTTCTGCTGCAGAAGTTCCCAGTGCAATCCGAGGTAACCAAGGTCAAGCTACGACATCGCTCATATATTTGGTATGTAATGGTTGCGGCCACCCTCCTTCGTCAATTTCATGTTACTGGTAATGAAGATGGTAATAATTTAGAAGCTGACTGCAAGAACAAGAAGGACTTTCCCCTTTCCTACAATGGCTTTGCTTGTAATTATGGTTTTTATTATCGTTCGCTCTATTTCAAGGCTAATGTAGAGATCCTCATTATTGAACCTCATTTTAGAAGCTCGTCCCTTAGTAATATGCATGCTCAGACCAGACAAAACCCCTACGAAAGCACCAATAACAACCCCAAAGTAACTTAGTGGCATATTCATATAGCCCTGGGTCAAAACTCGACACAGCGACACATGAAAGCTCTTCTGAACTTCCTTTTGCAAGAGAGAAAGCCCAACCCTAGGGATTATACCATCAAAGTCAAAAATGCGATTTGCCAGGAGTATGAGCAACAACGCATGAACAAAAACGATAAAAATCGTAATTATAGGAGCCTGCATTCCCAAAGGTATATGTTTTGTGATGTTAGGACTCTGAATTTCCAGTTTAAATTTGTAAAATACCATAGAAGCTACTTAGAATCAAACTATTGCAATTATATATCAAATGCCTTTGTCTTTTTTAGTAATACCAAGGATAAAGAAATCTGCCCTGCAATGCCCGACACTCCATCGAATTTCCAGGACAATATGAACTCTGCCATAACTTGTATGCAAACTTGTACTCATTGTATGTTTCCTTACACAGGCCAGTTCCAAATCTTTTCAGAGTCATCAGAGGCCCAATCAACCTCTCTCCATTAAAGCAACAAAATGGCAAAGAGACGATATGGAAAACGTAAAGGAACTGGCAAAGGAAAACTAAACCAGCTTATGAAGAAGGAAGGACCTAGCAAGTGACGCAGAAAAAAACAAAGGAAAACATCTATAATCTTTATGAAACTGGAAATCCAACTCAGAGAAGAGACACCATCCAAGGATGGGAAAGAGAAAGTAACCATGAAGATGAAGACATTAAGCAGCAAGAGGCCATCCTGGACTTCATCTATGACCCGGGAAATACCAGAGGAAGGCTATCCCTCTTCCATCAATCGGTCAATACATACTGGAAGATCAAGTGTGTCTTAGCCAAGGCTATGACCAACATCCAGGAAAAAGAAGGAAACCAGACAGTGATATCAGAGCTGCAGCAAATTAGGAAGGAAATCAGAGATATTGTCATGTCCCATCACCTTGCAATAGCTAGAATAGGAAGAATTGAAAAAAAACTCCAAGCAATGCAACAAGTGGAGATGACAGGGTCTACTACAAAAGACCCGATGCTAGTTGATTCCTCTGATGGGTGACATCTTCTTTCATAATGTTTTAGTTTTTTATGTTTTTAGCGGCAAGTTTTTATAGCCAATGGCGAAACTGTAATTATTTTGGACATATTAAAGTAGACATAGCGGCAAGTACAAGGAAAAATAAATTTCAATACTGGTTAGCTTTTAATTCCCTCCAGTGGCCAATAGACCTGGTTTCCCTCAGGCAGGTTGAGGCCACAGAAGGAAATGACATATGTGTAGTAATCTGTTTTTTTGAAATATAGAAAATGGTAAGGAACTGCCAAATTAACTATATATATATATATATAGTGAATATATTTAAACACAAGAAAATTTTACTTAAAAGATTTTATAGAGATAATTAGACTTTATAGATTTGGTTAGGAAAATATTATATCGTTGAAATTTAATACAAATGTAGTGAATGAAAAAGGAAAACTAAATATGATCTAAGTACATATGTTTTTGAATATTGGTAAATATAAAAATATAGCATGGGGCTAAGGGAAAAAAAAAGTTTGTTTCTTTAGGTATATATGGAAAATTTTAAGGATGAAACTTTATTTTAATGTTTAGAAATTTTGGCGAATATTATTAGTTCATAATATGTAATATGTAAAATGTTTAGCAATATCTTTTTTTAAATATTCAAATTTCTAATAGTTTTATGGAAATTAGTAAATCTTTTTTTTGGAAAAAACATGGAAAATTAACCCAATTTCGAAAATTAGCTAGTTGAGTATGATGTTATTATTTACTAGTATATATATATATATATATACAATATATTAGGAAAAATGTAAAAAGGATAAGTGAACTTCATTATTGAGGGAGAAAAACAACATCTGTTCACATGTGAGTATTGGAGAGTCAATAAATTTTATAATGATAAGAATTTAAGAATAGAAGAGCATCATGCCACACATTCAATTATGTGATGATTGATTAAACATGAAACCCTAGATGTTGTTTCAAGAGAAACATATATAATCTAGTTAATCATGTTGAGAATGATTAGAAGATTCATCAAGTGGGAGGCAAAATTTGTAACTATAAGGTTCAAGAAATGGAAGGTGATCAATATTAAGAAAGTTTGTCACTATCTTAGTATTAGTATATTAGTATCTCCTCTTTCTTCTTGATGTCGCTATACCTCCAAAGAGCATCCATATCCCATCATGTAATCACCCCGACATCACAAACATTGCTTCACTATCAACGAGAATACATAACCCCAATGGAGATACCTGCATTTCCCATCAAAATAATGTGAGATAACATCATTTTCATTGTACAATAGGATGTTTAGCACTCGTTTTACCCTAATATCATAGACACTCTACTACCAACAAGCATATATAGCCCCAACGAAGGTGTCTGCATCTCCTAACTACATATGCAATACCTTCTTTATTATAACATAGAGGGATGACACTTGATATTGAAGATAACTTAGCTGTACCCACATCATAAGAATTTTTCATTAAGTTTTTTGTGTCTCCCTTATTTTAAACTATATCCCCACAAGTCAATTAATTACAATTTAATGTTATACATGGATGTAAAACTTTCAACTCATTGCAAATAATTAGTTAGAGTTTTATCCAAGCCATTTCTAGACAATGATTACTAGAAATAAATTCCATTTCAACCTACTAACAAGAAATAATTTTCTTGAGTGATATTTTCCATAGCTCATCAAGATAATATATACTAAGTAAGAATAATCAATCAACATATCATTCTAATTGAGTTTTTCTAGGGAATTTAAGATGTAAAGGTTTTGTTTATTAATTCTAATTTTTAGAGATTTTAAAATCCTAATCACATTTAATTGAAAGCAAGATAATATTTCCTAAAGTATATGTTTTCAAACTATGCTAAATTTCGTACAAGTTTATTTATGTATGATATATAGACATTTCCTTGTCTCATCAGCGATATTAACTGAGTAAAAAATAATCCAATGAAACTAGGTTAAAATATTACCAACTCCAAGTGGCGTACCAAGATGTTTTAGCTGTGACCAAAGAACATAAATGTTGAGTTGATGCCAATGTAAACTTGTATCATTTTCAACTTGGCTAATAGCATATTGTTTCATTTTCTAAAACTTGGTTTATCCAATATTCAACGATGATATATTATTTTGTGCAGATATCTTGCAAACAAATCTTCTCATGAAAATCACCTAACATATGACTCAAGTGCATCCTTTGAATGAATTTATCAATGTGTAGGCTTGATAATGATCTTAATGATAATATTCACAATATATAAATTGATATGGACCTTCCCCATAGTTGTTACACGATCATTTTCATCTATATAAAATGCACATGCTATTAATAATACATCATGAATAATGTTTATCACATAACAACTTTCTTGAATTGACTTAGAATATATTTTGACATTTAAAATCATCTAAAGCATTATATAAAGCATTGACTTGAAAAAATACATAAATTTTTAGTAGTCATATAAAAAATAATATGTTCTTTATATAACACAACATAATTATAAAACGTGAATATAAAATAATATTATATGCTATTTATAAAGCATATGTATACATCTACACATATAAGACCAATAAATAGATATACTTGTAAAAAAAAACTTTAAAATTATATTCAAAATCAATCTAAGCATTGACCTTCTAACTCGTATATATTAAGAGGACATAAACTTAATACACATTTCTAAAGGTCAAATGAAAGTATGCGAAGTTATTCCCCGATCAGGGTGCCACGCGGGTGAAGGACGGAGTGAGGTGGCACGCACTGACGCACACCAGACGGTCACTGGAGAATAAAACCAGTAGCGGGCCGGTGCAACAATACATAACCACACTAGCTTTTATGACTGCCAACGATTTCGGTGATGGCCAACTAACATTGTCAGACAAACTTGGGAAACAACGTTGCCGAGTGAAGGGGTTAATGAATGCCGAGGTTAGGAACAACTACATTGTTTCTCGGTTGAAAGTTCAGGGGAAAGGTGCAAGTGCAGAGGGGAAGAACAAGCTTGGAGCTTTGCAATGACAATATACACCTGGTATGTCATATATCTCCTAACAATGGATGCTTCATCTACTTTGAATTTTGTTGCACCCTACTTTGTTCCGGATGGAGGTCCCCAATTCTCTCAGACCTTGCATGGCCTTCATCCTAATAGTCATAGCTTGAATGAAGTTAATAGTTATAGCTTTAGCTCGAATTGTGGTTACATTGTTTGCACAGACCTGCCAGGGATTATAAGTTTAGCTGTGTTTTTGTTGCCTAGTTCATTTCTGGTTCCAATCAAGGTTATAAGTCTAATGTTTTTGGTTCCACTCGGGGTTATAAGTCTAATTGTGTTATCGTCGCCTAGTTTGTTTTCAGTTGCAGTTGGTCTCCATTCTCGGGTCTCTGTGGTTAATTTCTATTTTTACATTTCCTCGTGTTCCTTTTATATGATAGATAATGATAGGCTTCAGACCAGGAATCTCCAGAATTATGAATTACCCTATATGCCCTATAATGACTATCCTGCCATTGTGGCTCGACGTTCTCTTTCTGTCTCTGTACATTCACAATCTCTCAGTCATAAGGCTGATTTCTTGTTGGGGCGAGGGGTAATTCTTCCTAACCTTAGATTGCAGTCTTGCATGCATAGTTTTTGGGTCGCAGTCTCGCAGACTTGCATGCATAGTCTCTGGGTCACAGTTTCACAGTCTGACATTCATAGTCTATGGGTCACAGTCTCGCAGTCTTGCATGCATAGTCTCTGGGTGTTCAAAATATGGGTGTCAAAGCCAGACAACATGTCTCTTTCCCTGCAAAAGTCTATCAACTTTTCTCTCTCCCTGCCGGAGTCTAAGTGTCGTGGGTTGGCCATGCACTTATACCCTACCTTCAGCAAGGGGACCGTAGGCGGCCTTCACTATATTTACTGCCAGGAGGCAACGCCCACTTCTGTGGGTCCTTTAATTGTTGTTTATACAAAACAGGTATTGACTCTCTGTTACGGTACACAGGGCTCTATAAAGTTTGTACAGGTGTTGTTCAAGTATTCCCCAAGATACAACTACAACACTGTTAGAGGAAACATCATATAAAGATGGTTAAAACGACTAAAAAAGAGGACAAGGACAAGGGCAAGGGAAAGTAGAAGCAACCTACGTCCACAGTGTGAACTGGGAAAAGAGGAAGAAAATCAAAGAAGGAGGTCATGGAAAACCTCTTTGATGCATACTCTCTAGGTAACCCTCCACATGTCAAGAATTTGATTGTCGGTTGGGAAAGAGAAAGCAATACTAAAGAGGAAATTGAAATCCAAGAAGAGGCATTAGGGTTCATCAAAGACCCTAGTAATACTAGAGGAAGGTTGTCCCTCTTTCACTAGTCCATTCACACTTACTGAACAATAAAATGTGTTGTGGCTAAAGCTCGTATGAGTATTCAGGAAATAGGAGGAGACCCAAAGGTTGGCTCTACACTGCAGGACATTAAAAGGGAGATTCAAGAAATCCGTGTATATCAACAACATGGATCAATTCATCTCAGCCTTATAGATCATCAGTTGCAAAACATGCAGCAGGGGGATATCACTGGGTCAAGCGTGAAGGATCTGGCTCCAATAAAATCCTCGGATGACTGACAAAGTCCTTTCTATGTTTTTGCTATATGTATATTGTGGTTAGCATTTACTTTTTACAGTTTCAGTATATCAGATATAGTTATTCAGATATCACTATTAGTAAAAGACTAAAGTTGTTTAAATATTGGATAGATTTTAACGCTTTAAGGTGGCCAACAAACCTAATTTCCTTCGGGTAAGTTGAACCTACTCTTTTTTTATAATAGAAAATAGTAAGCACTCCTTAATTTACTAAAAAAAAAACAACAACAACAACACAAAGTTATAACTAACCTAATTTATAGTAAGTGTTTCATCACAATCTAAGAGTAAGAAGAGACGACAACGCTGAAAAGCGTTAGACTGTAGGGCCACAAACCTGAGACAGAGCCTGACGGGAGGAGGAAACAGAGTGAAACGCAAGGACAGAGTCGGACGTCCGAAAAGAAGTCGAACGCCGGAGGGTGAGTCACATCACGGGCCATTTCTTTGCAGGTTTAGCCTATTCCGAATCGAACCTTTCCCAAGTATAAAATGCAGATCTCGGCCTACGTTCTTGGAAATTGAGTTTCTGGAAATAGCGAAAAGAGTCACTGGTATGGCATGCATCAAACTGCCAAGAGTATATATGATTTCAGGTTTAAATTATTGTTAAAAAAGTTTAGAAATAAGATGTGACAAACATGAGGTGTAAATTAGTGAGATTTAGTCTCTTTATTTTTTTAGATAATGCAACTCACAGCAACTGCAGCTACTGCAGCTAAAAATATTCAGGAACGCATATTTAAAATTTAAATTTAAAATACGTATCATTGATAATGGTTTTCATTTGCTATAAATTGTCATGGATTAAGGTAGGTGGTAGATTCATGAAAATGTTTGTATACTCAGGGTTATATAATATAGAAAGAATAAAGAAATATTTTAGTTTTATAGATTATATTTTAATCTTGAGAACGTTAAAATTTCATTTCATTATATGTGAAGATTGAGGAATTAATGGTTAGGCTTGTCAAGACGTTCGGGTTTGGTTCAGGTTTGGTGATGACTAGATGCCCTCTGTGGCTATCTGGGTTTTGTTGATGGCTAGATGTCTTTTGGGACTTATTAGCTAGGCTGTAGTCTAGAGGGCTTTTAAATTTGTCTCAAAAATTATGAAAATTTTGGTAAGATTTTGATAAAAAAGTTTTTAAATTTGTCTCAAAAAATTATGAAGATTATAGTTGTGAAGCCTATTTTTTTTTATTTAATAATGCTGAATATATTTCTGCAATTAAAAACATGATTCAGACACTCTACACAAATTTACTGAGAAAATAGATCCTCTTACGTAATAATCCCCTGCCGCTCTGATTTGAAGCCTTTACCAACACAAATCTTTTGAACAATATCAGTGGGATATTCCTTACTAGAGGATGTAATTCTGTACAAGTCAGTGGGATATTGCTTCCATAAAGGTAGTAGGTTCAAGGTCGAATCCACAAATAGGATTTTGTGATTGCTGTTACATAGCGGTGTCAGTATGTTTTTAATGGGCTTTAATGTTTGAAGGTCCCGGAAGTAATTGCAAGGCATGTCAAGCCTTTCGGATTGGTGATAGCGAGATGGCTTCTGTGGCTATCATGGACGCTGTCCAGCTCTGCAAGCATTTTCCGACTTCACCCTCAGTAGGTCAAGAGGGAGCATCTGATCTTTGCAGAATTGGTCCCTGGGTTCAGATTTCTCCACTGTCTTCAAGCTCTTCAATATCTGCTGTGTATTCACTTTCTAACAAAAACCTATACAAATACAAATAATAATGTCACCGAACGGACTAATATTTATAGACAAAGATGTCACAATCTCATGGTAGTACTTCACTATCGAAAGCTTTCCCATAAATTTAAAAGTTTCTGGAATCTGTCAGTGTGTTAGTGGTAGGAGAGCAGTCCACATTACATGTTCACATTTCTAATAATTTAAACTTGAAAGCAGACACTCAAGCGAAATTTGGAGTTAGTGTGTAAAGAGGTGGAGGAAGGAATCATCTTTGTGTACCCCACTATGTGTTTGCATTTATGGACAAAGGAAGGAGAGGAAGAGAACTGCCCAACCTTATTCACTTCATGTATAGTAGGTTTAATGGGTGGTACAATATTCACTTCAAACTTCTGTGTAGTGCAAAAATTGTGGATTTAATGAGTGCAGTACAATGTCTGGTTAGGCTTGTGCATGTGGTAAAAATGAAAAGTTTAAGGGTTAATTATGGATTATAAAGTTAAAGTTTTATTGTTTATTTAATATAAAAGAATTTTGTTTGATTATTAAATTTATTTATTATATTTTTTTAGAGATTTTAAGAATTATTTGAGCATTTTCATAGCATATTGTTATTTTAAAAATATTTTTTTCTATCTCTGATATAAAATATTTAAGAAATGAGTTAAAGAAATGTGAGAAAGGCATTGTGGATATTACTAGGAATGTGATTTATTTGACAATTTAGTGGAATATATGGAAGAAATGCTTTGAGAAGAAAATTAATGAGCATAACAAAATTATACTTATGCAGTGTTGAAAGTACATTTTTAATCTTTGTGAAATGGAAAGAGTCTCAAGTGTCAATGTGGTGAATAAAAATAGGTTCAAGAAACCTTTGATGTAATGTCTATGCAATGTTTACTAGAGTGTATGACGACATTTCTCAACATTCTCTTAAAGTTTGTGGCTCCCCCTCATCCAAGTCATATGCACACTTTTGTGGCTTCTAGACCCTTTGACCCATTTCACAAATCCATGAAATGTGTTGTTGTTCACCCAACTCTTTAGCAAAGACTTCCACCTACTCACATAATCACTTCTACTATCACAATTATGAAAACAAAAGACACTATACCAATTATGAAAACAAAAGACACTATACCTAATTGTACCTTGAGGTTGGTTCCCTATATGAACGTAATTCTTATTTCATGTTTTTCTTTAAATGTTTTATTTTATATGGTTGCTAGGGAGGTTTGTACACCAATATTCTAGTGGTATCTTGCCAATATAAGTTCTTTAATAATTTTGAAGTTTTTAAAATTTAAATATTTATGATATTGGAAGAACTAAGGATATGGTTTTTCAATTTACCTTATTCTATTTTGTAATCATGTTGACTAGAGTTTCCAGTTGTCGATGTAGGTTGATGGAATGAAGGAAGAGAAGCCTTCTCTTATAAAACTTCCTCGGGTCTAGTATCCAATTAAGGTTGTTACCTCCTATCTCTGAATCCGAGAAATAAACTTGATCCCCAAATTCTTTAGCCTCCAAATGGAGAATTTCCTTATGGACCTCCAGAGGATTTGCCTCGAGAAAGTTGGCTATGGATTCCAATCGAAAAAATGTTGTTGTCGTGTCAAATGTGACCCGAGAGCGCCACCCCTATGGCTAGGAAGGCATTATTGAGGAGCCATGAAGGCGATCAACCTACAATGCAATAAACTAGAAATTATGGTATACTGATTGACTCTGAGGGATGAAACCACTTGATAGTAGGGTTCACTACATAAAGAGATTGCGAACACTAAGGTTACACCAATGGTAGTGTTATGTGAACGAAAACCAAAAATTAAAAACACATTACTCTAGAACTACCCCTAATCCCAACCTTCATGAACACTGGTTATTAAATGAGCTAGAAGGACTTTTAAAATGACAATATTGAAAAAACCATAAACGTTATTAAAACCAAATGGAGAAGGTACGTGGGTACCACACTCCACAAACCAACATTGGACAACTGAAGGAAATACTGACATGTTTCGAATTCTGAGAGCAATCGAGGTAAATACTGCAACCAGTTCAAACGACGGATCAGACCAAAAATTGTGAAGGAACATAACAAAGACCATTGAACCTTGTGTATAATAAACGATGGAGCCAGAAACCAGGGAAATGATGAGCAGTTACAATTACAAACCGAATGACTAAGAGACGACCTAACCTTTGCAAGGCTATAGCACAACCATACATTAACAACGTGAGTGAAATACAGAAATAATATACCTCCGCACTAGCCTGAATAAAATGAAAGTTGCAGGAACGCATAGGTCGCGACCTTGACCCAATGTTTCTGCCACCCCGAGTCCATGACCATGCAAATATAACGAGTCGAGGACGTGAGAGACCAAGCGTGTAGAATGAATTAAAGTGTGGGGAAGCTCTTTATGGCAAGCCAAGTGTAGTGTATAAGCCGGTACTCTATCCTTCCAAGATGTTTGGGCATTATTTTCTCATAGATGAGCTTACCTCAGTTGTCATTGAGACGAATTTGGTGATATAAAATTTTACCTCTTTTCAATCTTTGGATTAGAAGTTATGATTCTTTAGACTTCCGATGAATCAGAGTGTGCCACATCATCAACCCCCACAACGTAGAACCCATGTGGCCATGCCACATGGCTAACCTCCCAATGCCACATGTAAAATTTTTAATGGCTATCGAATCGTTCATGGGTTGAGGTCCCACAACCCCGTGCTTCGCATCTTGGCAACCCTACTTCATACACTTGAAGAATACCACAGCTACAACCGCAGGCGTTACTTGGATATAGCTTTTAGGTGTTCCCTTAGTATAATTTTTGGGCATGCCTTCGATTTTTCCTCTGGGCTGTTGGAAATATGTTGTCTTTGATGTCAAAAAATGGCGACAGGTGGCACAAGTGTGAGGAAGATGCCTCAACAGAATGGGGTCCAAGCACAAGAAGCGGAACTAAGGAGCAACATAGATGAGAAGTGTGTAGAGCCTTTGGAGCCAATTTTTGTGTATCATATCACCTCAAATACAAGTGAACTCTACTTAGATGGAAATTTCTCGGAAAAATATTTCTAGTGATATGTGGAAGCTCGAAAATGGCCTCCTGGATCGTAAGATAAAGCTAGTCAAAGTTTGATGTCCTGAAGTCAAAGATAGCATAAATAAGAAGCTTGTTGGGTGAGGCGTGACACATAGCCAAAGTTGGAAAAAGTGCCAAACCTGGAGGCAAGGGTGGTAGAGCAGCCAAAAAGTGTTCCAGGCTAACATGGATGGACAATGCAGTAGCGAGGAGTGATTCTATTGGCTAAGGTGTAGTCCACCGAGTGGAGACCACCCGATGGATATACCTTAACGGTTTGCAATGGACACACACGTTTAAGTGTTGGGATGTATGGAGTGCGATGGCGCCAACATATGACACCATCCCAGCGGAGGAGATCCTGACGATATAACCCCGACTCAACCTTTTGATGCAGAAACAAAATGAAGTGGGAGACTAGTGCCAAGACATGAAAACAAAGTTTCATTTAATAAACATTAAGTGGGAGGTCCCCACTTCGACAACTCTGCTTGCTGAGGACAAGCTCGGAGAAGAAAGACTGGAGGCACAACATAGAGATAGTGCAGTAGAAAGAAAAGGGCTTAAACCTAGTGGTTTTAAACAAAAAATTTACAAATGAAATCAGTTACAAAACCAAGGATCGAGGAACCATTTCTCTCTCCTCTGATAGGACAGGTGGCAATATACAATTGGCCCGAAAGACGCAAGTGATGACGTCAGAATAGGCCAATAAATGGTGGACACATGACAATCATATTTGGCATTTTCGGGCACCCAAATGGCCCATTTTTGGGTGACGCATGTGACCAATCATTAGTCGACATCTGGCATAGGTGATGTTAGAATGAAATCATCTTGCTGGTTGGAGCCTAAGGGGTTGTTAATAGTTATAGAGAGGAAGCATTGGGTAGCTTGCGTTGAGACACATCAAATTAACAACAAAAATCAACATCCAATTAAATGAGGCTAAGAGGACCCTATAGGATAGCTAAAACCCCAAGGCCCAACTCAACGTATTGTTAAAGGGTACAAAGGTAATGCGTTGGGAGAAACGAAGCCGGAACACATCGACATAGTTGTGGTAGAGAAAAAACCAATTAAAAAGGTGTCATGGTAGTACCCATGGGACACGTCGACCTGGTGGATAGACTCCAACAATTTACAAAGAGGGCACAAGGGAATGCACCAGGTTAGAAAGGGATACTGGATAAGCCCCGACCCTTGGTAATTTCGTGTAGAAATAAGACCAAGGGCACGACAAAATGGACAAAGGGAAAACATAAAAAGCGTTTGGATTGGGAGCTCTGACATAAGCACTTGCCCGTGGTTTTTTCATGTAGAAATAGACCAATGGTGCAAAGCCATGAACAAAGGAATTTGGCTCGCGAAGGGATAAAAGGGCTTAACGCGAAAAGACCAAACCAATGGTCGCAAAGACCTGGTTCTATGGAAGAAAATAGTTAAATGGCCCGAGAAAAAGGGGCTTAAGCCAAAATTTGGAAGAACTATCAGTTTGGAAGTGAAATTGGTAGTTAAGCCAAAGTTAACTGCGGATAAAAATAGAAGAAGCACTGCTAAAACCTGTAAAAGGACAAAATTGCTAAAATCCGTGAAATGACTCGGTTTAAATTGCAGAATTTTTTTTGAAGGTTGAGAACTTGGTAAACATAGTTAGAGGACAATTTGTAAATAGGACAAAGGAAAAAAAAAGAATGCATGAAACAATCAAAGAAAATAAAAGAAAAGAAGGAAAAAATATCAAGCCAAAAAATCTTTATAAGTTGGTTTGAGAAAAATGTTTGGGATAAAAAAGAGATGAGTTCTGTGAGCGAGTTGAGGTGAAGCTGCTAGTTTCAAAGATTGATGAAGGTGTTGGTGATTGAAGATATTGTTTAATTGTAAAGACAAAATTGGTAGTCATTGTTTCTAGTGTGAAAATGGATGAAAGATGAACCAGTGAGTGTCAAGCAAGTTGTAGCTTGCAAAATAATGGGTTGGTGTTTGTGTTTCTCTCATCGACGTTCAAGCTCAATGGGTCTGACACTAGTGATTTTTTCCAACCATCTAATTTATATGAATGCCCTAATATCTTATTTTTTATTATTAAATTATTTTTTAAATTTTAAAATAAAAATATTATTTTTAAATATTATTTAATTTTTTATATTCATATTTACTTCAACTTCTATACATAATATTTTAATCATTACCCTTACATAATCTTTACAAAACATCCACAAAATATTTATTATAACCCATTATAAAATTTAAAGTTGAGATTTTCCATTCTCTCTCTGATAACTTTGATGTTTATCCATTTTCCACACTTTCTATTTAATTAATTCTCTGAATTATGGAATTGTATGACATAATGAGCAATTTTAACCCTCATGTCATTGTAGCAATTTTAACCTTGATGTCATGCGATTGTGTGATCTAACTTTTTCGTTCATCCATTTTCCACTCGAACAAAATTTTATGTAATGGAACGAAAGAAGGTGGAAATATTGTTTCAATCTTATGTGCTAACGTGAATATAACTCTTGCATTAATGAAAGGATCTTTGCAGCACTTATTTAGCATTTAATATTTGATGTCGTCAAGAGCTCTTTATAGCTTACCACATCATATATGAAAGACACCTTGCAACTTTGCTTCTAGCCTCTACCATAACTTTATAAATTTTGGATAACTTAGTTCTAGCCTCTACCATAACTTTATAATTTTTGGATAACTTAGTGGGATATTGTTGGTAGAAAGGTTGTAGGTGAGATATTGTTTGCATAAAGGTTGTGGGTACATTTTAGAGTAGGAGAGAGATGCTTAATGTCGTGCATGGACTAGTGGTTGTTATAATACTGTCTCTCCAAGCCACCAGAAATTGAGAGATGTGCAATTATCTTTTAAACAAAAATATATAACACTAAGTACAAATAAATTTTAATTTATGTCCAAATTTCCCAAAATACATACTAGGCCCACAACTATCCATAAATATTCTTTTAAATACTAATAGTACAAAACATCTTGTCCCAAACTATAAAACAAATAAAACTACAAATCTTTCCAAAATGGTATATTATAGAAGTACAAAGTACCCATCACTTCAACCCCACTGAACTGAACTGAAGCTATGTATCCCAAGTGCACATACAAATAGTTGATTTATGTCATCCATAACTGTTGTGTTATTCAAAAATTCAACCCACTGTGTTCAATAATTGACACCCAACCCATTAAATTTCCTATTAAAATAGATCAAATCAAAGCACATAGCACATAGATAAACCATAACAAATTCCCAACCATTGGATCACATCCAAATCAATCCATATCACACATTCAAAATTGAGAGATTGTAAACCATGTTAATCCTTGCTACCAATCAAATTCAAGTGCAAAAAAACTATAAAAGAAGTTCAACCCTTGCTGATGTTGCATTTGTAACATTCAAACTATTCACTAGCCCTGGAGACATACCATCACAAAACATTTCACAGTGTATTCAGGTTATTTGTTCTAGTTTTTGCACTGTTTAATTAGGGTAACTGTCACAATTTTGTTTTCAGTTTCATAATGGTGGACCTTTTTCCAAACTGATTGAAACTTACAAGTATTTATTTCAAGTTCACAAACTGATTGATCTATGTTCTAAGTCATTTCCTCTTACTTCTCTTATTGTTCTTACTGATCATTTAATTTAAAAAGAGTACAGAGATGAACAAGTGTTTAAAAGTATCCAGAGAAAACAATCAACACTGATCTCCTATAACTATTATAAACAAACAAATGACTACTATCAAAAACCGAATCAGAAATTTCACTTCAAATTTTAGACCTCAACATATTGTTCTTTACATTTATACTTGTTATGCTATGTTGTTGGAAACTACTCTCAGACCCCGTGTTTTCTACTATGATAATTTTGCGAGAAAACAAATATTGGAAAACTCGTTAGAACTATTTCCTAGCCACCCATTTTCTTATGTCGTGCATCATAAACATTTCTTTACCATGTTTAGGAAAATGACTAAAGAGGACTGTTCCAAAATTAGTTTGAGATTTGTTCCAAATCTTGCAAAATAAACATAAAAAATGTGATATCATCCTTTGCAAGGGTTGTCCAAATTTTTTTTCTTGTATAAAACTTGAAAAAGACACCTCAAAAAAGGCCAACTTTACAAAACATGAGAAGAACTGAAGTTAGTAAAGGGAATTCCTAATCATTATTTTCTTCAACACATGAACTAATAAACATTATGATTTTGGAGGTGGTTGATTGATGCCTCCTAGATAAAGTTGAAACCTATTGATGTGGAACACAAAACTCAACCTCTTGAGTTTTCAATCTGTCTCTTCTACTGCATTAGAGTTTCCATTATACTTGCAATCCCACTCCTTTGATATTCCTCTTGAGCATGATTTTCTCATGTTGTAGTGAAAATAAAGGTACCATTATTTGCAAAAAAAAACCCCATCCTAATTCAATTCATTCCAATCTCTAAATAAAACTACCTAGCATCCCCTAATTCAAGTCATCCTCTATATTATCCTTAGTGAACCACACTTCCACTGCCAATTTGAAACTAGAGAACACAAAGGAACAATTTGAAAGTTGATAGAGCTACTTACCTTTTCATCTAACAAAGTTGTGAAACACTTGAAGAATACATTGAACACGGATTGGGGAGAGATGTTGCCAGGATTACTACCTCTGAGGATATAACACTAGAAGTGAATTAAGGGTGTCTATATCTTGGGGTTACAATAAAAATGAATTGAGAGAGTTTCTCTACATAAAGGTTAAATTGTGCAATGGTATAGGTTGAATTGTGCAATGTTATAGAGGCTGTATTTCCTGGGTCGCAGTGTTGCATGCACAGTCTTTGGGTCATAGTTTCGCAGTCTTGCATTCATAGTCTATGGGTCACAGTCTCGCAGTCTTGCATCCATAGTCTATGGGTGTTCAAAATATGGGTGTCAAAGTCAGACAACATGTCTCTTTCCCTGCAAAAGTCTATCAACTTTTCTCTCTCCCTGTCGGAGTCTAAGTGTCATGGGTTGGCCATGCACTTCTACCTACCTCCAGCAAGGAGACCGTAGGCGACCTTCACTATATTTATTGCCAGGAGGCAACGCTCACTTCTGTGGGTCCTTTTAATTGTTGTTTATACAAAACAGGTATTGACTCTCAATTACGGTACACAGGGCTCTATAAAGTTTGTACAAGGGTTGTTCAAGCATTCACCAAGATACAACTACAACACTGTTAGAGGAAACATCATATAAAGATGGTTAAAACAACTAAAAAAGAGGACAAGGGCAAGGGGAAGCAGAAGCAACCTACGTCAACAGTGCGAACTGGGAAAAGAGGAAGAAAATCAAAGGAGGTCATGGAAAACCTCTTTGATGCATACTCTCTAGGTAACCCTCCACATGTCAAGAATTTGATTGCCGGTTGGGAAAGAGAAAGCAATACTAAAGAGGAAAGTGAAATCCAGGAAGACGCATTTGGGTTCATCAAAGACCGTAGTAATACTAGAGGAAGGTTGTCCCTCTTTCACTAGTCCATTCACACTTACTAGATAATAAAATGTGTTGTGGCTAAGACTCTTATGAGTATTCAGGAAATAGGAGGAGACCCAAAGGTTGGCTCTACACTACAGGACATTAAAAGGGAGATTAAAGAAATCTGTGTATCCCAACAACATGGATCAATTCATCTCGACCGTATAGATCGTCAGTTGAAAAACATGCAGCAGGTGGATATGCCTAGGTCAAGCGTGAAGGATCTGGCTCCAATAGAATCCTCAGATGACTGACAAAGTCCTTTCTATGTTTTTGCTATATGTATTTTGTGGCTAGCATGTACTTTTTACAGTTTCAGTATATCAGATATAGTTATTCAGATATCACTGCTAGTAGAAGACTAAAGTTGTTTCAATATTGGATGGATTTTAATGCTTTAAGGTGGCCAACAAACTTGGTTTCCTTCGAGTAACTTGAACCTACTCCTTTTTTATAATAGAAAATAGACAAACACAGCTAAATTTACCAAAAAAAAAAAAAATACACAAAGTTATAACTAACCTAATTTACAATAAGTGTTTGATCAAAATCGAAGAGTAAGAGGAGACGACAACGCAGAAAAGCGTTAGACGGTGGGGCCACAAACCAGAGGCAGAGCCTGACGGGAGGAGGAAAGAGAGTGAAAAGCAAGGACAGAGTCGGACGTCCGAAAAGAAGTCGAACACCGGAGTGTGGGTCACATCACGGGCCATTTCTTTGCAGGTTTAGCATATTCCGAATCGAACCTTTCCTAAGTATAAAGCGCAGATCTCGGCCTACGTTCTTGGAAATTGAGTTTTTGGAAATAGCGAAAAGAGTCACTGGTATGGCAGGCATCAAACTGCCAAGACTATATATGATTTCAAGTTTAAATTATTGTTAAAAAAGTTTAGAAATAAAATGTGAGAAACATGAGGTGTAAATTACTGAGATTTAGTCTTTTTATTTTTCTAGATAATGCAACTCACAGCAACTGTAGCCAAAAATTTTCAGGACAAGTGAACATTCTTTGTTTAAATAATCAAAACAGTCACTAGAATTGCTGAGACTGTAAAATTAAATGCATATTTAAAGTTTAAAATTTCGTCCCTGTCAAAACTGAATTCCTGAACAACTAGTTCCCACAAAACATAAATATGGTTCTATGATGTGTCAGTAAGTTTGTACTGGTTTTAATATTGGAAGATAAATATGGTTCTATGGCAACCAATATTTCCACTGCTATTCGCTCATTAATGCTGTTAAGAGTACTACTGAGCATACCATGTCCATGCCCATGGCATCGATCATCAAGACTTGTACACCACTCCGACTGGTTTAATTGCATTAAACTCTTGAGCGACCATCAGCAGCTCGGCTCATACGAATGATATGCAAATCTTTACTGCCCATACAAATGATATGAAAATTTAATATGATGAGATGTGCAAATTTCATGATACATTTTCGCGAATCTAAATGATACATTGGAATTTCGTTGTATTATGTGATGTTCATTACCTCACTGTGTGATCGAACTATTGCAGCGTAGGAGAAAATCTTGAGTAGTGTGATGATTTTTGGACATGAGGCTCTGTTCTCTTTGGCGGATTGAAGGTGTCTGATTGGGACTTGCTGGCAAGCCTGGATTTGAGTCACCGGCTCCAGTGAAATAATCTGGTACTTCCCAGAGAAACCTGTTTGATTTTTTCACAACTGTTTGATTCCACTAATCATGTGCACAATTTAGATGCGAAAGAGGGCTGCCACATATGGGATGCCTGAGAACTCCTCTGTACAACCCCTTCGTATCACGTAATAGAATGTAATCTTGCAGAAAATAAATAGGGCATAGTTATGATATGAAGATGATGTAAAAAATAAGTTTTAAGGGTTGAAGTTTCCTTTCATTTAAAAAACAATGTTTTAAATATTTTGTAAAATATTTTGCAAATTCAATATCAGCATTTTAAAACTTCTACTTTCAAGAATCTGGGCTTGTGCAGGTGAAATGGCATTGAAATAAGGTGAAATGGCTTACTCATATTATTCATTTCAAATGGCATTGAAATAAGTAAAGTAGTCTCACCAAAATCCCTATATATATATATAGAAAAGTGAATAGTCATAATAGCAAACCCAAGATGCCGAAGATTAAATGCAGAACATTCCCCATTATTTCGCTGGAACTAGATTGAATTTGATCTCAGGGAAGCAGAAATGAAATGAGTTTGGACTCATGAAGCAGAAATGGGGAACTTGTTGAAGGCACGAGTAAGGGAACCTGCTAAAGCTGACAGTGATAGGTACTTGGAGTCTGCACAATTTAGATGCAATTATATTTCTAATTCTATTTCATTTTTTTAATTTTAATTAATTTTTAACTTAACAAACTTATTATATTTAATTTTCTAATTAAATAATATTTAGTTTTATTATTCTTCTATACCGAAAAAACAAACATAATAAAAATAGGCTTAAACCTGTCTTGAAATTTCAATTGACAGGCAAAAATTATTTGAAATTCCAGGCCTGAGCAGTACTACTAAAAAAATTTGAAAACCTAAACACAATCTCCATTTGGTGACCAAATGATTTTTCTTCAATTCTGGGAAATAGTTTTATACGGATTTTGGTAAAAAAATGTCATAATTGGTCATGAGGATGTTTAGAAATTGAACTGTGTAATATGTTTTATATAAATTGGCTTGACCAGTTTGATTTATTTAGATAAAGAAATTAAAGTTATTTATTGTTTTTTTAATATTTTTATAAATAATTTTAATTGATAGATTTATTTAGATAAAGAAATAAAGGTTATTTATAGTTCTATTGTTATTTTTATAAATAATTTTAATTGATATTTTTTAGTTTTAGCAAATATTTTGAATTCACAAAAATGTGATTGAGAATAAAATCATAAATATGTATTTATATAAAAATGATGACATCATTTAATAATTATAATAATTGTATTTGTGAATCATTTTATAATGACAAGAATTGTATTTGTGAATCATTATTAATGGTGTGAGAGGAAATTTTTTTTTCTTTGTTAATCTTCTAAATTTCTTTGTAAAA
The DNA here is from genome assembly GCA_034641835.2 of Pinus albicaulis. Classification (NCBI taxonomy): domain Eukaryota; kingdom Viridiplantae; phylum Streptophyta; class Pinopsida; order Pinales; family Pinaceae; genus Pinus; species Pinus albicaulis. The sequence goes on from CM076577.1 coordinate 301,362,086, forward strand.
AATTGACATGTTGCAACAACTTAACCGAGAAACTATGTTCATCATAAGGTTTGATTGACATGTTACAACTTAACCCAGAAACTATGTTCATCATAAGGTTTGAAAGGTTTGAATAAGGTTCATCATAAGGTTTATTTATATTTATTTTTCCATATATAATTAATTTGGGGTAACATAATTTGTTTTTATAATTTATAAAAAAATAATAAAATGTTTTTATGATTTATAAAAAAAAATAGTAAAAAATAATAAAACATCGAAATATTCATTTAGATTTATTGAGATAAATAATAAAGGTTTTTTTATTGTTTTATTGTTAATTTTAAATGAATATTTCTTCAATTCTGGGAAATAGTTTTATACAGATTTTCATAAAAAAATGTCATAATTGGTCATGATGATGTTATGTAAATTGGCTTGACCAGTTAGATTTATTTAGATAAAGAAAGAAAAGTTATTTATTGTTTTTTTGTTATTTTTATAAATAATTTTAATTGATAGATTTATTTAGATAAAGAAAGAAAGGTTATTTATCGTTCTATTGTTATTTTAATAAATAATTTTAATTGATATTTTTTAGTTTTAGCAAATATTTTGAATTCACAAAAATGTGATTGAGAAGAAAATCATAAATATGTATTTATATAAAAATGATGACATCATTTTTATAATTATAAGAATTGTATTGAGAAGAAAATCATAAATATGCATTTATATAAAAATGATGACATCATTTTATAATTATAAGAATTGTATTTGTGAATTATTATTAATGGTGTGAGAGGATAAATTTTTTGCTTTGTTAATCTTCTAAATTTCTTTGTAAAAAATTGACATGTTGCAACAACTTAACCGAGAAAGTATGTTCATCATAAGGTTTATGTTCATCATAAGGTTTGATTGACATGTTGCAACTTAACCCAAAAACTATGTTCATCATAAGGCTTATGTTCATCATAAGGTTTGAAAGGTTTGAATAGGGTTCATCATAAGGTTTATTTATATTTATTTTTCCATATATAATTAATTTGGGGTAACATAATTTGTTTTTATAATTTATAAAAAAATAATAAAATGTTTTTATGATTTATAAAAAAAAATAGTAAAAAATAATAAAACATCCAAATATTCATTTAGATTTATTGAGATAAATAAATAAAGGTTTTTTTATTGTTTTATTGTTAATTTTAAATGAATATTTCTTCAATTCTGGGAAATAGTTTTATACAGATTTTTATAAAAAAAAATGTCATAATTGGTCATGATGATGTTTAGAAATTGAACCGTGTAATATGTTTTATGTAAATTGGCTTGACCGGTTTAGATAAAGAAATAAAAGTTATTTATTGTTTTTTTGTTATTTTTATAAATAATTTTAATTGATAGATTTATTTAGATAAATAAAGAAAGGTTATTTATCGTTCTATTGTTATTTTAATAAATAATTTTAATTGATATTTTTTAGTTTTAGCAAATATTTTGAATTCACAAAAATGTGATTGAGAAGAAAATCATAAATATGTATTTATATAAAAATGATGACATCATTTTTATAATTATAAGAATTGTATTGAAAAGAAAATCATAAATATGTATTTATATAAAAATGATGACATCATTTAATAATTATAAGAATTGTGTGTGTGAATCATTTTATAATTATAAGAATTGTATTTGTGAATTATTATCAATGGTGTGAGAGGATAAAATTTTTGCTTTGTTAATCTTCTAAATTTCTTTGTAAAAAATTGACATGTTGCAACAACTTAACCCAGAAACTATGTTCATCATAAGGTTTGATTGACATGTTGCAACTTAACCCAAAAACTATGTTCATCATAAGGCTTAAGTTCATCATAAGGTTTGAAAGGTTTGAATAAGGTTCATCATAAGGTTTATTTATATTTATTTTTCCATATATAATTAATTTGGGGTAACATAATTTGATTTTATAATTTATAAAAAAATAAAAAAATGTTTTTATGATTTATAAAAAAAAATAGTAAAAAATAATAAAACATTGAAATATTCATTTAGATTTATTGAGATAAATAAATAAAGGTTTTTTTATTGTTTTATTGTTAATTTTAAATGAATATTTCTTCAATTTTGGGAAATAGTTTTATACAAATTTTGATAAAAAAAATGTCATAATTGGTCATGATGATGTTTAGAAATTGAATTGTGTAATATGTTTTATGTAAATTGGCTTGACCGGTTAGATTTATTTAGATAAAAAAAGAAAAGTTATTTATTGTTTTTTTGTTATTTTTATAAATAATTTTAAATTGATAAATTTATTTAGATAAAGAAAGAAAAGTTATTTATCGTTCTATTGTTATTTTAATAAATAATTTTAATTGATATTTTTTAGTTTTAGCAAATATTTTGAATTCACAAAAATGTGATTGAGAAGAAAATCATAAATATGTATTTATATAAAATGATGACATCATTTTTATAATTATAAGAATTGTATCGAGAAGAAAATCATAAATATGTATTTATATAAAAATGATGACATCACTTAATAATTATAAGAATTGTATTTGTGAATCATTTTATAATTATAAGAATTGTATTTGTGAATTATTATTAATGGTGTGAGAGGATAAAATTTTTGCTTTGTTAATCTTCTAAATTTCTTTGTAAAAAATTGACATGTTGCAACAACTTAACCCAGAAACTATGTTCATCATAAGGTTTATGTTCATCATAAGGTTTGATTGACATGTTGCAACTTAACCTAGAAACTATGTTCATCATAATGTTTATGTTCATCATAAGGTTTGAAAGGTTTGAATAAGGTTCATCATAAGGTTTATTTATATTTATTTTTCCATATATAATTAATTTGGGGTAACATAATTTGTTTTATTAATTTATAAAAAAATAATAAAATGTTTTTATGATTTATAAAAAAAAATAGTAAAAAATAATAAAACATCGAAATATTCATTTAGATTTATTGACATAAATAAATAAAGGTTTTTTATTGTTTTATTGTTAATTTTAAATGAATAATTATGTAAAAAAAAAAAAAATTAATAACATCATTTTTATTATCAATAACATCATTTTTATTTTAAAAGAATTAGAATTATTAATTAACATTAAATATGTTATTTTAAAAGAATTAGAATTATCACACACATAGGTTAATTAAGAAAGAGTAAGTGGCCCAAGTTCACACATCTTTAGTTAGTTTTCAAATTCTTGCATTAAATCAAGTTTTAATTTTTGCATTAGAATTTCAGGACCAGGATTAAAATACCAAAATAAAGCAAGTAATCTCTGCCGCCCTTGCACCTAACAGTGACCCTGGGTATACATATGAACACTCTCTCTTGATACTTTACAATCTCCTTATAGAGCAAACATTTAGTTTAAATAGGACAAGTTGTAAGCGGCACACCATAAGCAAATATTTTCTTTTCATTTTCCTAGTTGAAAGTCATTAATATTAGTTCAATTTTTGGCATTAGGATTCGGGACAAGGATCGAATTATCTTTAGAAGAGAAATTAATCTCTGCTACCTTTGCACCCACGGGTGATCCTAGGCAAGCATATGAACACTCTCTACTGATAATTCACCATCTCCCTATAGTTGATGAATTAGATTAACTAGGAAGCATTGTAAGCGGTCTACATCCGCACATGTTTTACTTCTGGGCAAGGAACAACCAAACATAGTTTAAATAGGGGATTTTGAAAAGGATCACCGCATATTCACATGTTCAAACTATGCGCTTGTTCACCTCTTTCTCACACACATTCACACCTTAAGTGAATCAAAGCCACCTAAAACTCACTTAACTAAACACATTAAACTCTCCCCAAAGGGGCCACAAGAGAAATTATAGCTTAAGTTAGGACCAAGGGGGTAGGCATCCAATAAGCTGCCTTGGTCAGTTTATATCTTGAAACATAGAATTTGACTGTTTAGGGAATTTTTAAATCCGTCTATCCGCCCACGGCAAAGAATACCCGAGTGCTGAAGAGACCCGATTCAGAGGGGGTTAGGCTTAGGCCCAGTGCGTGCGGTATTGTTCGGGGCTACCTAACCCGTCTAATACTCGGTACTAGTAGCTGAATTACCAAGAAGCCCAAGACTGAACGCTCATGTGGGACGACGGTACCTAGCGACCAAAATTAGGGCATCCTTCCCTATAGGTGATGGTGCAGGCAAGAACTAGATCCTCTACCCTTACCTTGATTGATTTTCTTCGGTTGATTGGAGGCGTCACCAGCTCTTTCGGGACGTTGCCCCAGCATTCACAAGATATATTCTCAAGGCCCAGTTACATTTGAGCATGTGAGGACGATTTAGGTCTTCTAAGATTTGAGTATCATACGAAAAAACAACAAAAAACCATATTTTTTTATTGACTGGTCACATAGGATTAATCTAAAGGGAAAATTTATCTTTTATTTTCACTTTGTTTTATGTATATGATCAGATTTTTTCTTTGATTGTAATCTCTATCCTCTCAAAATTTTCCAAAAACATACCTAGATGATGCTAGAATGGATCCAACGGGACCTCATTGATCTAGACGCCTTTTGGACCTCCCTCCATTACCGGGAGGGGTTCCAAGTTTTTCGCCATTTAGGCATCAAAGACGGAGCACTGCCACCCTTATTGGTTCTTCCTTTATTGGGGCATCATTAGTTGGGAACCCTCGTCGGTCACCCAACGCCACATTGGTGAACACCCCCACAGGGTCACCGCATACCACTGCTCCCACAATCCTTAGGGGACAGAGGAGTGCTACCCATTCGGGAAGTGATAGCAGGATCACCCTACTTACCCACATTCTCACTATAAGCACTTTTTTTTGAAATGCATTATTCATGTTTCAACCAAAATGATTATCACAATAATTCTCAAGATCTAGGAAATTTCACAACTTTTGCGGAAGCTTATAAATTAAATCTTCAAGGAAGATTTCTTCAACTTTTAATACATGGTTATAAAACCACAACCCAGATTTCATCTATAAGCGGAAGCTATTTCAAAGTTAAACTTCAATCCAAATAATTCTCTCAACCATCATATATATGACTCTTCGTTTAACATTCATTTATGCAAAGGTTTTACTTCAACCTAAAATTCAATATGATGGCCCACTCACTTTTCACCATATAGCAATTCGAATTTATATTCGATCAACTCAAGTATATGCATGGTCTTTATTTAAATGTTCATGGAACATCTCATCTCACACTAATCCTTTGACTTTGGTCGAAACTCAAGGTTTCAACTCCAATATATATGCGCCCTTTGTCTTTTAAAACTTACCCAAACTTGACCTTGGCTAATCAACACCAACACATATAGAATCATACATTCCAACATCTATCAACCTTCACGGCATTAAATTAAAATGCCATCGCACATTTAATATTCAACCATACATAAATTCAGACTTTGGTTAAAAACCAATGCCAACATAAAATAACATTTTGGCCCATGCAACATAACATATCCTTCCATCCAACGATAGGCATTCATCGCATTCCATAACTTCAGTGATCAACGAATATCACGTTATGAAAATGCACGAGACTTAATCTTCAAAATTTACGCGATAAAAATGGTTTTATCCTTACCACTTTTTCCACGCGTCCATCAAGGAGTGATATCGCGTTCTAAATTCATAATCCACTTACCATTCGAAAGGCCACGCGATACCGCTGGTTTTTTATTTTCAAAACCGCCCTCACTGTTCAGTTGCCGGTTCCGCTCTTCATCTTCATGGTTCCCTCTTAAACTTTCTTCACAGTATTATATGCCTATCCTGCGGCTTCATTCCCTTTGCCTTCAATCGACCTTCGTTCACTTGAGTTTTTATCCACTTATGCTCCTCTGCTCTCGAATTTAAATCCGCTTCAAACCTTCCACTACGCATCTCTGCATACTCGAGTCCATTGATTTCATTATATTTTGAATATGAATGATTCAACGGACATTGCTATTCCATCGATGCTGCAACACTTTGGGTTTTAACAAACCCAGTTACTGCATACTTCCGCTTCCCTTAATCGGTTGATGAACACGATCCAGGTTTCATTCCAAACTGAAACCCTGCAAGAATTTGATTACGAATTCCACGACTCCTTATGCATTTTCTTCTGCAAATCACACAGATTTTAAATAAACCTCTGTGTCCTCAATTCATTTCACATTCGACCCATTAACGATTTCGTGCCTTATGAAGTTCCACTTGACTTCATACCACTCTACGCCTTTGAAACTCATGATTCCGATGCACAATTACTATTCCTCATGCGTATTTTAGCTCTGCACTCATAAATTCACTGCGCCACCATTCGACTTCACAATTCCCCTTCGTGGTTTCAACCAGAAACTCCCACGACATTTTATGGTTTTCCAAAATAATATTTCCATATGCCAAATTCTAAATTTCACTTCGACTCCAATTACATAATTTAAAAATATAATCGCTCAATCAATCACGCATATAATTCTGAAAAGATACTTTCATATAAACAAATGAAATTACTTACAGAAATCTCTGTTTCTGGCCTGATTTTCAAATCATTGGCCCTGTTTTACAATTGCCCGAAGGCTTGAAAAACAAAACTCTGTTTGTCCTCTTCTAATTCCTGTCTCCTACCTCTCTCTGATCTATCTGCCTTTTAGGCTTATTACATTTATACAAATTATGATGAACCAATTTAGGTTCAAATCCCTTCAATGACTCAACAAAATCCTCAAAATCTGCAAACTCCTAAAATCTAGATTCTATCCCTAAAATCTTGAAACTGAATCTAACTTAGGATTTACAATCAATTCCTAAATATCTCAAATCTAAACTATCTGATTTCCCTCATGTTCTCCAATTATCCAGGAACATTACAAAATCCTCACATTAATTAAAATCTCATTTAATCACTCAAAACCCATTAATAATTACATAAAAATCAATATTCTCTCAAAAACACAAGATCCCATATGTTTAATAAAATACAAGGTATTTTCTGAAGCTAATGCCCCTGCATCAAGAAGTCAGGTGAACTCATAGTATGACATGTCACAGACAAACCCTATACCTAACCAGAACACTGTGTTTTCACAAGGGGCAATGGCTACAAACTCTCAGTCACCTTTATTAGCTTCGTTAAATTTACCAGATTTAACTAAGTTGACAAATGATCCCATTGCACACAACCCTAGATGGACTCCCATGCCCACGAAGCTCCCTTCAGACTTTCCACCTATGGTATTTGTTGAACAACATCGTTGACGATACTATTCGACTAAGACTATTTCAACACACCCTAATTGGAATAGTCGTGAAATGGTATGTGGAGCAGCCATCTGCTACACATGGAACCTTTAGTGCCCTCTCTACTGCATTCCTGACCTATTTTCAGTTACCCATCCACTGCGATTCTGGAATGAAATTACTGACCCACTTTAGGCAAACACCCACCGTCCATATCTCGGACCATCTCCATGAATGGCAGAGGCATCGTAGTTAGGCAAACCCCATTTCTAGAATGTTTTGCCTATTGTTCCAGGGCAATCACCATGAGTAGCGTTGTACCTCTAAAAAAGGGTCTAACAAACCAACCATGGTCGTGAGTGTTAGTAATGTTGAGGAACCCTCCAACATGCAACACAACCCCAAATACCTTTGCAATCTTTGTAAGGGTGCTCACCTTCTTAAGGATTTTTCTAGTATACATAGAGTCTTAGAAGTGTGGTCTAAATATTCTCATCAACTTATGGTTGATCCATTGATTAGTGATTCTAAAGTTCCTGGGGAAAAGGGTAAAGTTAGGTTTCCATGTAGGTTATGTGAAGGAAGGCATCAAAATCACCTTTTCCCTCAACCACTCATCACAAGTCACCCCATGACACTAAGTTGGTGACACCACCTCCACAAAGACATCATATGTCATACATGGTTTGTCTAAATTTGTGAGAAATATCTAAGTTTATTAATGACCCAATTATTACTTTTTCCAAAGTGGTTTATGGGAAAAGCATAAAATATTTACCTAAAAATGTGATTTCCATGCTTAGTGATATGCATTAATCAAGACCATAATATTTACTCAAAACAAATCATTTTTAATGGAATGTGTATAGATATTTGAAGAATGTGTAAGTGGGAGAGGATTAATGGGTTGGAAGTTGAAGACCCAGAGGATATGATTGAATTTTCAGCAGAAGAATTAACATGGAAAAATATTGATGGGGACCAAGTTGCAGTTATTCCATATTGTCGACTTGATGATTTTATAAGAGGAGAGGAATTGAGTGAATCTACACCCACTCAATTTCGTCTTTGTACTCATCGAAGTAAAAAAGTAGAGGATATCAAACCAACATATTGTTCAACATATTTGGAGTACGCTATGTGAGTCTTTATATATTTATCAATATACGTATAATTTTTTATAGTATGCATATATGTTATATCTAATTTGTTGTAAAACATTTATATGCAGGTATTGGTGTGCATATGGTCCGGATTGCAAAAACCAAATTATGAGTGCATCCTCAGATATTAAAAAAAAAACGCAATCAACAAGAAAGTATTAAAGTTGGTTGCCAATGTCACTTCATTGTACGACGACTTCAACTTAGACCAGGCAATGCTGTAGTAATATATACTGCATGTAGGCATATTGATAAATCCAATGTTGTTTGTCATGGAAAATATGCAATCGGTAGGCCTATGAGATTCAGTTATGCACCACATTTAACAAGGGATGTGCGATCTATTGTCCAACATTTAATCCAAAGAGGTTTTAATGTTACAATGATATGGGACAAGTTCATCTCTGATGTAAAGGATGGATTTGGTGAGTTATACACAAGGACATCTCGAGATACATATATGACAAGACAAGATATATTAAACATTTACAATGATACTATAAGGCTAGAGTATGTTAAAGATCAAAGTGATCCAAACAGTGTAGAATGTTGGTATAAGGAACACCATGAGAGCTTTTTCTTCTACCAGAAACAGGATCTTGTTGAAAACATCCCTTTTATTATAGGCATACAAACAAAGTGGATGCGCTCAATGATGCTAAAATATTCTCACAATAATATAATCTCAATGGATTCAACATTTAGTACAAATAAGTATGGGGTGAGTACAAATTTATCCTAAATTTGATTCATTTATTCAACCTCATTTTAGTGCATGTAACTTATATAAATATAATTATGTACATTGTTTGTAATGTAGTATCAACTGTACACCTTAATGGTTTTCGACGAACATCGCAATGGGGTTCCAGTAGCTTGGGTGATATCATCACACAATACTATAGCTGAGCTTTCTAAATGGATGTCAACTCTCTTTTCCATTGGGAAGAAAGAGCGACCAGATTGGCATGTTCAAGCCTTCATTACAGATGATGCTACTGTTGAAATTGAAGCGTTAAGGTGATGTGTTTATTCTTTTATAAGAGACATAAAAATATTGTTAATGTATTTTCCCACTAATAAATTGTGTTATTCCAGGTCTTCAATCAAGTGTAAAATATTATTATGTGTGTGGCATGTTCATTGTGCATGGTTGAAGAATGTTGGAAATAAAGTCCAAGGAAGGGAAAACCAAATCCACATTTTTCATTCTTTAGGAGAAATCATGCACACCTGTGAAGATGATGAATCTGTAAAAAAGACAGTTGAAAGGTTCTTTGAAAGATTCAGGGACCAACCAAGGTTTTTGGAATATTTTAAAAAAACTTGGTTAGCCAACAACAAAAAATGTAAGTTTCTAGTAAGTGGCTTTAATGACTCTATTTTTCATGTCATATGTATTATTAATTCATAGCTAATAAATTTCTTTCTACAGATATGTGGGCAAAAGCATACAGAAATTTTCCACATTCCAATCAGGATACAAATAATTCCATTTAATCTTATCATCAACATATCAAGGAAAGGTAACTAAGCGAAAAGAATAACGCATGTCATAGACGTGTCGATTGGTTAATATATGTGTTGTTGACAATTGAATTCATCCAAGTGTAGAGCTAGCCAAATCCCAAATGAAGATTGCGTGCCTGATGAAAAGAGTAACAATGGTTATTGGGTTCGTAGCCAAAATAAGGATACACGTGATATTTGGTACAATTTCATATATAAAGGTTCCAATCTACACTTCTGTAATTGCAATTGGGCCTTGAATGGAAATGTTTGTAAACATGTACTGAAAGTTGAGATGTTGGTGAGTAACATTACTTTGGGTGAAAATGTACTGCCTAATATCACTAATCCTACTACAGAAAGGCCTACAATTTTATTTGATTTGAATGAAACACCTATATTGGGCCTAGAAATCCAAACGAAGCTTCTGCCATGCTTTGATTCTCCTCCAAATATAAATTATTATAATGAAACAAGCATTGATAATGTTCAATCAACCAATGTACGACCAGATAGTGCATTATTTGAAGATGATGAGATGAAACGTGTTAACTCATCACCTCATGAGAAATTGAGATCCATAATACCTACAAATTTGGAGCAAGCAAATGCATTGAACAGTTTGGTACACAAAGCATGTCAAGAATACAATAGAATGTTTTTCAATACTATAACTCCATCAAAGATCACTACTAAAAGAAAACATAGTTTCTTGAGCCCAGTAAAAAAGAAAAGGAAATGTGGGCGCAAGTCAAAATCAAGGAAAGATAAACCACATTTTGAAAAGATTGGACGAGTTCGTTCAAAAAAAAGAAACATGGATGAGAAACTGGAGTTATCTTCTCAACACCAAAGAAGTGTGGGCCACATACCTGAGTTAGTGCAACATTCTATTATACAGAAAAATGGTATGGAAATTTGATGGCATGCATTGTTTTATGTGAAATATGATATATTATCATTTTCGATGCATTTTCATAACTATATGAAATTTTTTATTGTTACAGTCGAGGGACCCACATCTCACAATGTTCGAGCTTGTCGAATTCAATTATTTGATGAGCATGTTGGTGAAAAAAACTATAGTAGTTTGAACACTGCTCCACTCATTAGCATCCCAATTTCCTCGCTGAGGGTGCTTCCTCCTCTTGTACAACCAGTGGGGATTTATTGTCACCCACACCGACCACCTTTCTCCATCATAAATTCTCCCATGCCTATAACCACCTCCCCAAACTCTTCCCAATTCCCATCCCTACCATTTATTCATCCACCCTTGACATTCCAATTCCCCCCCCTAGGGTGATCCCTTGCCCTAGGGTGATTCCCATTATCGTACAACCGGTGGGGGTGTATCACCGCCCACACCCACTACCTTTTTCCGATTTCACTTCCACTATGCCTTTATCCATCACCCATGAACCATGCTCATATCCATCAACAACAGCTCCACCATCTGCCGAGGAAGGACAATCTTCTCCATTGCCTTAGATCTTCATGGTGAGAATGAGTAGTTGATCAAAATCTTATCATGAATTAATGGCAATTGATTCTATGCATTTTGGATTTTACAACTAATTGGTTATTTAATTTTTGCAGCAATATCAATTTTGAAATGCACTTGGGAGTGCGAAGCGCGGTGAGGGTGACGTATAGACCCAATTTATAAATCAGTCATGATGTCATTTTTCCATTATTTCATTTATGAGCGCAACCTTCCATTATCTATGTTTGGAATACCATGGGCCATGGGCCCATTTTGTAAAAGAGAAAAATGTATAACTAGACCAATTTGGAATACAAGTACAAGAATGTGAACTTGTGTATATGACAATGTCTTCATTGGCTTTTAAATTCATGATGTGGATTTAATGTTATATTCTATCAATGTTACATTACTGTTGATGAATGTATTTAGAATGGATTTATTTTGTTTCATTTACAAATTATAAAGTTTGCAAGTTAAATTACTTAAATTTATATCTTATTCAATGTTGCATGCATGTAAAACCATATCATACCATGAAACTTTGCTTAGTTATAATAATAGATGTATCATGTACATGAAGAGAGCATATATATGGATTCAAATTTATTTTAATTTTGAATTTATGAAAAGGAAAACTAAAGTTTTAAAGTACAACATACATGCCTTCTAATAAAATCTGCAAAAATTGATAAAGTTTTGAGCCTTTACCACTTCAATACTAACATTTAAAGATGAAAACTTTATTGATAAGTGGTGTAGTATTATTTAAGTTTTTTTTTTTTGGTTTTATATATATTTTAACAATTCCTTTATTTATCTATAAATATGGCGCAAACAATATTTGTGGTATGAATACAAAGAGGTGTGTAATATTTTTTTGAGATGTGGATTCACCTTAGTGTGGATGGGTTTTTTCCCACATATTTTCGAACAAGTAACTTTTACACGAAGAAGTGCCTTAAAATAACACCCTATCACCATCTACTCTAAAAGTTAATTAAATTAGAACTTTAAAAAAAAGTTATTATTATCATTATTAATTATAAAAAAAATTAATATATGACAAACATAATAATATATTTTTTGAATTTGTATTTTCAAGCAGGTAAATTTTACACCATGAAGTGCCTTAACATAACACCCTGAGATCACCCTGAGCTCCTTTCCACCATTTGGGCCTTCAATTTTTTTTCTAATATTTGTTGTTTTGTGAACATTTTGGGCAGTTTTTAATTATATACCATGTTTCATAGCATGCTCTACACTGGAATGACACATTTTCATATTCGAGCTTTTGGACTCAAACATAATTTTGAATCGTCAAATTAATTTTGGTGGGAAAAGCCTTGCTGAATTCCATCTCCACACATATTTTAGAATAAGTAGTCTTAAAAAAAATTCAATTTCATGCTACTACAATAAAACTTTCCTAAAGCATTCCTAATAAAGAATAGTGATGAAAATTCCAAAGATTTAGAGGAAGATTCGGAAGCCTTACCCAAACTAGAGTTGTGGATATTAAATCTGTTATCGAATCAAAAGTGGCAGTCTAGGGTTGCATGAAGAGACCAATACTACCCCAAAACCATGACCCATCTTCACAAATGACCTTCTTGTCCTCGATATTGTCAAAAACCACAACAAAAAAACCCCGTGCCATATAGAAAGTGTTTAGTTCATCTTTCAAAAGAGGTTTCCAAGTCTCAGAGATCCATTTGTACAGATCTGTTAGCCACGACCAAACCTATTAAACTTGAATATCAAACCTTGCTCCACAAAATATTTTTCACAATTGAAAGCTTCCTCATCCAAAGCGACATTGAGGGAAGGAACCTCTAAAACCACCAGAAGACTAGAACCATATTTCAGCATGGAACTGTACAAAATCGAAGAAGTTCTTGCTTTATCGGCAACCATGCCTGCAAGAGAAACTATCTTTTTCGTCAGATCATTGAGATTCGCCATTGAACGAACTACAAAAGAGATCTGCAAAATATTCACACATTAAAGCATAGACTAGGGAAAAACACTAGCAGCCAAAAAGATTTTCAAAGCTCTCTGTGCTTTATAGATGTTTGATTCAATTAAGCTTATGACATTTTTTGACTAATTTATTTCCTCAATGAATCAATGATACTTGGTTTATTTGGGTACTATGTTTAAACCCTTTGCGAAATTCTATCACATAATTTTGCTTTTACTTATATGGTGAAAATTAATTGCGAGAATTCAGAATTGTTTTCATGAGATATCAAAATTTAACCAAACTTATTATAGTAGTAAAAATAATAAATAAAATTGTTTTTATTTAATAATAAATTTATCATTAATCTAAACTCAATTTAATTGAAAACATATATATTATCTATTTTAAACTTATTACAAATTAATAATACACAAAATTTAAAAGCTATATAATACTTTTAAAAAATAAGACACAAAAATTTCCAAAAAGACTCAAGCTCAACTCAACTTGGCATAATAATAATAGCACCATGACAAATTGTTTTCATCGAAAACTGAATCTATTCCTAACGTAAATTCAATATATTATCTATTTTCAACTTATTACAAATTAATAATACACAAAATTTAAAAGCTATATAATACTTTTAAAAAATAAGACATAAAAACTTCCCAAAAAGTACACCACTCCGACTGCTTTAGGTTTGGCGCGCTAAGGAACAATTTGTACAATTACTGTACGTGGAATGACTTAAATTCCGGGTCCGGCTCCTATCATTTACCGCATATTGCTTGTCCTAGATGGCTCGCATGACCATGGGGCATGCCATTGGTACGTCTGGAGCATTAATGGGCGGATAGCAGTGGAAATAAGGCTTTCCATGTGTTACTGGGTTTTAATATAATACCAGCATAGATCCATCTAAAACATGGATCTAACATGAGCCGAAAGGGATCAAATTCTTTTTGTTGCAAACTTATTTTAGAATACAAAAATTTGTTATTGTTTAAATTTCAATTTTGATTGTTATAGAGATTACATAACATGTGTATTGAAACATTTTATATTAATTCATATTAAATTATTTTATTCATAACTCACATTGGATATTTGATTCTATCATACATTAAAATATTTGCTTTTAGCAGTTTTTTCTATATATAGATTTATATAAAGTTGATATCACTTATTAAAATATTTTTTAAAAACATAAGGTTTAAACATCTTACTAACATATTTTTTTTACTTCTAATTACTCGACACAATATTAGGTCATATGGACAACTAATTAAAAATGCATAGCATATATATATATATATATATATATATTCATTTTTATTATAGCCGACATTGTTTTTCTATTTAGAGAATATTTTATTTTTATTTTACGAGGAATGAACATACTTAACGTAGCCTTCACAATGGGATGTAGAAACATTATAGATGCAGTTTAACCACATATCTACCAAGGGCCTCGAGAATTGGATTGTAGAATGAGCCTTTCGGCTCAATGAGCCTTTTAGCTCAATTATAATATCAACACTTAATTGTTGGGTTAATAGATTTTTAATTGTTTAAATTATTTTTATTATTTTTTGAGGACGTGACATACTTAACATCTCCCTCATATTGGATTGTAGAATGAGCCTTTCCGCTCAATGAGCCTTTTGGCTCAATTATAATATCAACACTTAATTGTTGGGTTAATAGATTTTTAATTGTTTAAATTATTTTTATTATTTTTTGAGGACGTGACATACTTAACATCTCCCTCATATTGGATTGTAGAATGAGCCTTTCGGCTCAATTATAATATCAACACTTAATTGTTGGGTTAATAGATTTTTAATTGTTTAAATTATTTTTATTATTTTTTGAGGACGTGACATACTTAACATCTCCCTCATACTGGATTGTAGAATGAGCCTTTCGGCTCAATAATGAGCATTTCGGCTCAATGAGCCTTTTAGCTCAATTATAATATCAACACTTAATTGTTGGGTTAATAGATTTTTAATTGTTTAAATTATTTTTATTATTTTTTGAGGACGTGACATACTTAACATCTCCCTCATACTGGATTGTAGAATGAGCCTTTCGGCTCAATAATTGTGGATGTCCGGTTGATACATTGATAATTGTTTTCATTTGCTATATATTGTCATGGATTAAGGTAGGTGGTAAATTCATGAAAATGTTTGTATATCTAGGGTTATATAATATGGAAGAATAAATAAATATTTTAGTTTTATAGACTATTTTTTAGTCTTGAGGATGTTAAAATTTCATTTTATTATGTGTGAAGATTAAGGAATACGTTCGGGTTGGTGATGGCAAGATGCCTTCTGTGGCTACCTGGTTTGTTGATGGCAAGATGCGGGCTTTTAAAATTGTCTCAAAAATTATGAAAATATTGGTAAGATTTTGATAAAATGATTTTTAAATTTGTCTCAGAAAATTATAAAGATTATAGTTGTTAAATTTCAAAATTTTAAATGCCCAATATTTTTTAATTTAATAATGCTAAATCTATTTCTACAATTAAAAACATGATTCAAACACTCTATACAAATTTACTGAGAAAATTGATCCTCTTCCATAATAATCCCCTGCAGCTCTGATTTGAAGCCTTTACCAACACATAAATCTTTTGAACAATATCAGTGGGATATTCGTTACTAGAGGATATAATTCTGTACAAGTCAGTGGGATCTCGCTTCCATAAAGGTAGTAGGTTTAGGTCGAATCCACAAATAGGATTCTGTGATTGCTGTAACATAGCGGTGTCAGTATGTTTGTAATGGGCTTTAATGTTTGAAGGTCCCGGAAGTAATCGCAAGGCATGTCAAGCCTTTCGGATTGGTGATAGCGAGATGGCTTCTGTGGCTATCATGGACGCTGTCCAGCTCTGCAAGCATTTTCCGACTTCACCCTCAGTAGGTCAAGAGGGAGCATCTGATCTTGCAGAATTGGTCCCTGGGTTCACATTTCTCCACTTTGTCTTCAAGCTCTTCAATATCTGCTGTGTATTCACTTTCTAACAAAACCTATACAAATACGAATAATAATGTCACCGAACGGACTAATATTTATAGACAAAGATGTCACAATCTCATGGTAGTACTTCACCATTCAAAGGAAAGAAAGTTCAGTATCTCATTGTAATTCGAGTACTTCACTATTGAAAGCTTTCCCATAAATTTAAAAGTTTCTGGAATCTGTCAGTGTGTTAGTGGTAGGAGAGCAGTCCACATTACATGTTCACATTTCTAATAATTTAAACTTGAAAGCAGACACTCAAGTGAAATTTGGAGTTAGTGTGTAAACAGGTGGAGGAAGGAATCATCTTTGTGTACCCCACTCTGTGTTTGCATTTATGGACAAAGGAAGGAGAGGAAGAGAACTGCCCAACCTTATTCACTTCGTGTATAGTAGGTTTTATGGGTGGGACAATATTGGGTCAAACTTCTGTATAGTGCAAAAATTGTGGATTTAATGAGTGCGGTACAATGTCTGGTTAGGCTTGTGCATGTGGTAAAAATGAGAAGTTTAAGGGTTAATTATGGATTATAAAGTTACAAAAATATTGTTTATTTAATATAAAAGAATTTTGTTTGATTATTAAATTTATTCATTATATTTTTTAGAGTTTTTAAAAATTATTTGAGTATTTTCATAGCATATTGTTATTTTAAAAAAAAAATTCTACTTCTCTGATATAAAATATTTAAGAAATGAGTTAAAGAAATGTGAGAAAGGCATTGTGGATATTACTAGGAATGTGATTTATTTGACAATTTAGTGGAACATATGGAAGAAATGCTTTGAGAAGAAAATTAATGAGCATAACAAAATTATACTTATGCAGCGTTGAAAGTACATTTTTAATCTTGAAATGGAAAGAGTCAAGTGTCAATGTGGTGAATAAAAATAGGTTCAAGAAACCTTTGATATAATGTCTATGCAATGTTTACTAGAGTGTATGACGACATTTCTCAACATTCTCTTAAAGTTTGTGGCTCCCCCTCATCCAAGTCATATGCACACTTTTGTGGCTTCTAGACCCTTTGACCCATTTCACAAATCCATGAAATGTGTTGTTGTTCACCCCTATGGAAAGTTGGCTATGGATTCCAACCGAAAAAATGTTGTTGTTGTGTCAAATGTGACCTGGGAGCGCCACCCCTACGGCTAGGAAGGCGTTATCGAGGAGACATGAAGGTGATCAACCTGTAATGCAATAAACTAGAAATTATGGTATACTGATTAACTCTGAGGGACGAAACCACTTGATAGTAGGGTTCACTACCTAAAGAGATTGCGAACTCTAAGATTACACCAATGGTAGTGTTATGTGAACGAAAACCAAAAATTAAAAACACATTACTCTTGCACGTCGGGAACTACCCATAAGCCCAACCTTCATGAACATTGGTTATTAAAGGAGCTAGAAGGACTTGCAAAATGGAAATATTGAAAAAACCATAAATGTTATTAAAACCAAATGAAGAAGGTACCTGGGTTCCACACTCCACAAACCAACGTTGGACAACTGAAGGAAATACTGACAGGGTCCGAATTCTGAGAGTAATCGAGGAAAATACTGCAACCAGTTCAAACTACGGATCAAACCCAAAATTGTGAAGGAACATAACAAAGAACATTGAACCTTGTGTATAATAAATGATGGAGCTAGAAACCAAGGAAATGATGAGCAATTAAAATTACAAATTGAATGCTAAGAGACGACCAGACCTTTGCAAGGCTATAACACAACCATACATTAACAATGTGAGTGAAATACAGAAACAATATGCCTCCACACTAGCCTGAATAAAATGAAAGTTGCAGAAATGCATAGGCCGCGACCTTGACCCAATGTTTCAGCCACCTCGAGTCCATGACCATGCAAATATAATGAGTTGAGGACGTGAGAGACTGAGTGTGTAGAATGAAGTAAAAAGCAAGGAAGCTCTTTATGGCAAGCCAAGTGTAGTGTATAAGCCAGTACTCTATCCTTCCAAGATGTTTGGGCATGATTTTCTCATAGATGGGCTTACCTCAGCTGTCATTGAGACGAATTTGGTGATATAAAATTTTACCTATTTTTGATCTTTGGAGTAGAAGTTATGATTCTTTAGATTTCCGATGAATCAGAACGTGCCACATCATCAACCCCCACAATGTGGAACCCATGTGGCCATGCCACATGGCTAACCTCCCAATTCCACATGGAAACTTTTTAATGGCTGTCGAATCTTTCATGGGTGGAGGTCCCACAACCCTGTGCTTCACATCTTGGCAACCTTGCTTCATACACTTGAAGAATACCTTAGCTACAACCCCTAGGCGTTACTTGGATATAACTCTTAGGGGTTCACTTACTATAATTTCTGGGCATGCCTTCGATTTTTCCTGTGGGGTGTTGGAAATATGTTGTCATTGATGTCAACAAATGGCGATAGGTGGTACAAGTGTGAGGAAGATGCCTCAACAGAATGGGTTCCAAGCACAAGAAGCGGAACTAAGGAGCAACATGGATGAGAGGTGTGTAGAGCCTTTGAATCCATTTTCTGTGTATCATATCACCTCAAATACAAGTGAACTCCACTTAGATGGAAATTTCTCGAAAAAATATATCTAGTGATATGTGGAAGCTTGAAAATGGCCTCCTGGATCGTAAGATAGAGCTAGTCAAAGTTTGATGTCCTCAAGTCAAATATAGCATAAATAAGAAGCTTGTTGGGTGAGGCGTGACACATAGCCAAAGTTGAAAAAAGTGCCAAAACCGGAGGCAAGGGTGGCAGAGCAACCAAAAAGTGTTCTAGGCTAACATGGATGGACAACGTAGTAGCGAGGAGTGATTCGATTGGCTAAGGTGTAGTCCACCCAGTGGAGACCACCCGATGGATATACCCTAACTATTTGCAATGGACGCACATGTTTAAGTGTTGGGATGTATGGAGTGGGATGGCACCAACATATGACTCCATCCCAGCGGAGGAGATCCCGACGATATAACCCCGAATCAACCTTTTGATGCAGAAACAAAATGAAGTGGGAGACTAGCGCCAAGACATGAAAACAAAGTTTCATTTAATAAACAGTAAGTGGGAGGTCCCCACTTCAACAACTCTGCTTGTTGAGGGCAAGCTCGGAGAAGAAATACTGGAGGCACATAATAGAGATAGTGCAGTAGAAAGAAAAGGGCTTGAACCCAATGGTTTTAAACAAAAAATTTACAAATGAAATCATTTACAAAACCAAGGATCGAGGAACCCTTTCTCTCTCCTTTGATAGGACAGGTGGCAACATACAATTGGCCTGGACGATGCAAGTGATGATGTTAGAATAGGCCAATAAATGGTGGACACGTGACAATCATATTTGGCATTTTCGGGCACCCAAATGGCCCATTTTTGGGTGATGCATGTGACCAATCATTAGTCGACACGTGGCATAGGTGACGTTAGAATGACATCATCCTGCTGGTTGGAGCCTAGGGGTTGTTAATAGTTATAGAGAGGAAGCATTGGGTAGCTTGCGCTGAGACACATCAAATTAACAACACAAATCAACATCCAATTAAATGAGGATGAGAGGACCCTATAGGATAGATAAACCCACAATACCCAACTCAATGTATTGTTAAAGGGTGCAAAGGTAATGCGTTGGGAGAAATGAAACCGGAACACATTGACATAGTTGTGGTAGAGAAAAAACAAATTAAAAAGGTGTCAGGGCAGTCCCCATGGGACACGTCGACCTGGTGGATAGACCCCAACAATTTACAAAGAGGGCACAAGGGAATGCACCATGTTAGAAAGGGATACTGGATAGGCCTCGAACCTTGGTAATTTCGCGTAGAAATAATGCCAAGGGCAGTACAAAATGGACAAGGGGAAAATATAAAAAGCATATGGATTGGGAGCTCCGACATAAGCACTTGCCCATAGTTTTTTCATGTAGAAAGAGACCAATGGCGCGAAGCCATTAACAAAGGATTTGGCTCGCGAAGAAATTAAAAGGGCTTAACGTGAAAAGACCAAACCAATGGTCGCAAAGACTTGGTTCTATGGAAGAAAATAGTTAAAGGGCCTGAGAAAAAGGGGCTTAAGCCAAAATTTGGAAGAACTATCATTTTGGAAGTGAAATTGGTAGTTAAGCCAAAGTTAATTGCGGATACAAATAGAAGAAGCACTGCAAAAACCTGTAAAAGGAAAAAATTGCTAAAATCCGTGAAATGACTTGGTTTAAATTACAGAATTTTTTTTTGAAGGTTGAGAACTTGGTGAACACAGTCAGAGGACAATTTGTAAATAGGACAAAGGAAAAAAAAAAGAATAAATGCAACAATCAAAGAAAAGAAAAGAAGGAAAAAATATCAAGCTAAAAAATCTTTATAAGCTGGTTTGAGCAAATTGTTTGGGATAAAAAAGAGATATGAGTTCTGTGAGCGAGTTGAGGTGAATCTGCTAGTTTCAGAGATTGATGAAGGTGTTGGTGATTGAAGATATTGTTTAATTGTGATGACAAAATTGGTAGTCATCGTTTCTAGTATGAAAATGGATGAAAGATGAACCAATGAGTGTCAAGCAAGTTGTAGCTTGCAAAATAATGGGTTGGTGTTTATGTTTCTCTCATTGGCATTCAAGCTGAAGGGTCTGACACTAGTGATTTTTTCCAACCATTTAATTTATATAGATGCCCTAATATCTTACTTTTTATTATTAAATTAGATTTCTTTAATTTTAAAATAAAAAAATTGTTTTTGAATATAATTTAATTTTTTATATTCATATATACTTCAACTTTTATACATAATATTTTAATCATTAACCTTACATAATCTTTACAAAATATCCACAAAATATTTATTATAACCCATTATAAAATTTAAAGTTGAGATTTTCCATTCCCTCTCCGATAACTTTGATGTTTATCCATTTTCCACTCTTTCTATTTAATTAATTCTTTGAATTATGGAATTGTATGACATAATGAGCAATTTTAACCCTCATGTCATTGTAGCAATTTTAACCTTGATTTTCAACGCGAACATAACTTTATGTAATGGAACGAAAGAAGGTGGCAATATTGTTTCAATCTTATGTCTTGCATTGGTAACGCGAATATAACTCTTGCATTAGTGAAAGGATCTTTGCAGCACTTATTTAGCATTTAATCTTTGATGTCGTCACGAGCTCTCTATAGCTTACCACATCATATATGAAAGGTACCTTGCAACTTTGCTTCTAGCCTCTACCATAACTTTATAATTTTTGGACAACTTAGTGGGATATTGCGGGTAGAAAGGTTCTAGGTGAGATATTGTTTGCATAAGGGTTGTCGGTACATTTTAGAGTAGGAGAGAGATGTCTAATGTTGTGTATGGACTAGTGGTTGTTATAATACTAGTCCCCCCAAGCTACTAGAAATTGAGAGATGTGCAATCACCTTTTAAACAAAAATATATAACATTAAGTGCAAATATATTTTAATTTATGTCCAAATTTCCCAAAATACAGACTAGGCCCACAACTGTCCATAAATATTATTTTAAATACTAATAGTACAAAACATCTTGTCCTAAACTATAAAACAAATAAAACTACAAATCCTTCCAAAATGGTATATTATAGAAGTACAAAGTACCCATCACTTCAACCCCACTGAACTGAACTGAAGCTTTGTATCCCAAGTGCACATATAAATAGTTGATTTATGCCAACCATAATTGTTGTGTTATTCAACAATTCAACCCACGGTGTTCAATAATTGACTCCCAACCCATTATATTTCTCATTAAAATAGATCAAACAAAAGCACATCGATAAACTATAACAAATTCCCAACCATTGGATCACATCCAAATCAATCCATAGCACACATTCAAAATTTAGAGATTGTAATCCATGTTAATCATTGCTACCAATCAAATTCAAGTGCAAAAAAATATAAAAGAAGTTCAACCCTTGCTGAAGTTGCATTTGTAACATTCAAACTATTCACCAGCCCTGGAGACATACCATCACAAAACATTTCACAATATATTCAGGTTATTTGTTCTATTTTTTGCACTGTTTAATTAGGGTAATTATCACAATTTTGTTTTCAGTTTCATAATGGTGGATCTTTTTCCAAACTGATTGAAGCTTACAAGTATTTATTTCAAGTTCACATATTGATTGATCTATGTTCTAAGTCATTTCCTCTTACTTCTCTTATTATTCTTACTGATCATTGCAATTAAAAAGAGTACAAAGATGAACAAGTGTTTAAAAGTATCCATGGATAAAAGTCAACACCGATCTCCTATAGCTATTATAAGCAAACAAATGACTACTATCAACAACCGAATCATAAATTTCAATTCAAATTTTAGACCTCAACATATTTTTCTTTACATTTATACTTGTTATGCTATGTTGGTGAAAACTACTCTCAGACCCTGTGTTTTCTAATATGATAATTTTGCAAGAAAACAAATATTGGAAAACTCATTAGAACTATTTCCTAGCCACCCATTTTCTTATGATGTGCATCAGAAACATTTCTTTACCATGTTTAGAAAAATGACTAAAGAGGACTGTTCCAAAATTAGTTTGAGATTTGTTCCAAATCTTGCAAAATAAACATACAAAATGTGATATCATCCTTTGCAAGGGTTGTCCAATTTTTTTTCTTGTATAAAGCTTGAAAAAGACACCTCAAAAAAGGCCAACTTTACAAAACATGAGAAGACCTGAAGTTAGTAAAGGGCATTCCTACTCATTATTTTCTTCAACACATGAACTAATAAACATTATGATTTTGGAGGTGGTTGATTGAGGCCTCCTAGATAAAGTTGAAACCTATTGATGTGGAACACAAAACTCAACCTCTTGATTTTTCAATCTGTCTCTCCTACTGCATTAGAGTTTCCATTATACTTGCAAGCCCACTCCTTTGATATTCCTCTTGAGCATGATTTTCTCCTGTTGTAGTGAAAATAAAGGTACCAATATTTGCAAAAAAAATCCACGTCCTAATTCAATTCATTCCAATCTCTAAATAAAACTACCTAGCATCCCCTAATTCAAGTCATCCTCTATATTATCCTCAGTGAACCACACTTCCACTGCCAATTTGAAACTAGAGAATAGAAAGGAACAACTTGTAAGTTGATAGAGCTACTCACCTTTTCATCTAGCAAAGCTGTGAAACACTCGAAGAATAGATTGAACATGGACTGGGGAGAGATTCTTCTAGGATTACTAACTCTGAGGATATAACACTAGAAGTGAATTAAGGGTGTCTATATCTTGGGGTTACAATAAAAATGAATTGAGAGAGTTTCTCTACATAAAGGTTAAATCGTGCAATGGTATAGGTTGAATTGTGCAATGTTATAGAGGCTGCATTTCCTTTCGAATTTTAGCCTTACATATTAAATTCAATGGGCCACTTGGCTTGGTCATATGATGGCATCTGTAACATTGGTTTAGGAATTAATAAAAATGATTAAGAAACTGAGGAGAACGATATCCCCCTTTTATCCTCAATGTTCCACAAACCATGCATGAGGCTTTATTGGCCAAACACTTAGCTTGATTGATTCCTTTCTCTAAGACTTAGAAAATTGTATGGATTTAAAGTGGTTGGTTGCTTCCTAGATTCACCAAGTGAGCCTTTCTAAATTTCCATTAGACAAAGAAGATTAGTGCACGAGTCTAATGATTATTGCTAAATCTCCAATATAAAACAAATTCCTCTACTTGATTATTGGTTACCTTATGTGGTCCCCATTCAAAACAAACTTTTTGAAAACGATCCTCCTACACCTACCATCGACTTGATTTTCCTTTTGAGACCCCATATAAAAACATACAAAATTTTCTATGAGAGAATTGCTAACCTTGAAACACCTCCTCTTCCACCTCTAGATGAATTTTCCAATTCTACCACTCTCTAGGTTTTGAGTTGATGATTCTAGGCTAAGAGGTATGTAGGAAATTGTAGGCCCAACAAGGTTTCAGTTTTAGGAATCACATCATTTTAATGCCCAAACCAACATAGATTTATGGTGTTTTTAAACATGAATATTTGCTATAGCATGAAACACAACAATTCCCACAATAGGAGAATCACAAACCATTAGAAAGCAATCGATCGATTATTGTGTTTGTAAAGTCATGGAAACGAGGCTCAATATTTTTAAATGAAATTAACAACTCAATTAAACCTTTACTAAGGCAAGCCTAGAGCTTCCTTCATGCCTAGAGAATGTTATCTATAATGTTATGTATAGGAATAACAATATTGAAAAATTCAGAACCATTCCCACAATAGGAGAATCACTAACCATTACTAAGACATGCCTAGAGCTTCTATTGAACTTCTAAATTCCTTTAGCAAGGAAATCCTACAATTTCCTTCATGCTTGGAGATTGTTATATATAAGAATAACAATGTTGGAAAACTAAGAACCATTCCCACAATACGAGAATCACTAACTATTAAAAAGAAGTTGCGTGATTGAGTTTTATGTTGGAAAATTCAGTGTTCATGGACATGAGGCTGAACAATTTAAGTCATAAAACAATTTATAAAAAAGAACTAGACCAAATCAACAGCTTAACCAAAAAATTAACCAGGTGTGACTTGTTTTATTTGAAATTCCTCCAACGTCTAAATCATTTTATTATAGCACATAAAACATTTTATCCAAAACATGTATTGATATAATTGAAGATATATAACCAATTTTGGGTCAATTTCAACACATTGGCATTAATTTTGCAAGTGCAAATACATGCATGGTATTTTAAGTGGAAAAACAAGTTATCAGAAAAACAATTACTATATAGTTGAATACATACAACAAAATCCTCCTATAGGTTTGTTTTTTCAAGGATATTTTGAAAAAGGCATATGTATGAAAATTTGTTAAGCTGCTACTATTTTTATTGTGAATGGTCTCTATAATAATCCATGTTATTGTGAAATATTTATTGAAATCTACAAGAAATTCTGAATAAACTAACATGTTTTTAATTGCCTGTAGGAAAGAAGAAATACTAATAGCATGTACGAAAGCATAATTTCAATTATTTCTTACTAAATGTATGCAATAAATCTACACATAGTTACATCTATGGAAAAATTCAGTTATGTTGCTCGTACAAGGAGAAGTGGTAGGCGAGCGACCAGGGTTACCTAGATGCGATCCCCATCATCAGATGAGGAAAGGATAGGTGATGTGAATGTCAACAATGTTCCCAACAATGTCGTTGAGGATGACTAGGCAACAGAAGCTGATGTTGTCACACCATCAACCACAGTCTAAGGGGAAAGTTCAACTAAGAAGATCAAAGCTATAAGAGGTTGGAAAAAAAGACATGTTAGCTGCAATTGAAGACATTCAGTTTTGACATCTGCAAAACAACATGGTATTCCTCCATCGTCAATATATTATTGGATAAATGGGCTCACTCATACAAAACATAGAGGGCCTCTTACAGTTATGACTGAAGAGAAGGAGGCCGAGATGTTTGTGTGGTGTAAGGAGATGACCCAATTGGGACATTGGCTAGAGTTGATACAACTAAAATCCATAGTTGCTCAGATTTTTTAGAGGAGGCCAAATCCATTTAAATATGGGTTTCCTAGCAAATCATGGTGGTGGGCTTAAAAAAGGCATTCAGACCTTGTATTGCATACAACTAAGGGCCTTGATAGAGATAGAGCTTTAAATCTATGCCCTACAATTGTTTCTAAGTTCTATGACATTCTCTCTAGTGCATACACTAATTATTCTTATGCTGCAGACCATATATGGAAATGTGAGGAAATTGGTTTACAGGTAGGAAGGAATTGTTTCATGCAGGTAATTTCCAAGAGAGGGAATCGAAATGTGCCAAATATTTTTCCTAAGAGTAGGGATTGGATAACTATTCTATGTTGTGTCAATGCAATTGGCACTTTAATATCAGGATTTTATCAATTTAAAGGTAAAAATCAACTGAAAATTTATATACAAAACTATGAACCAGGTGCATGCATGGCTACACATCCCCATGCATGGATGAATAAGTAATTTTTTTTTAAATTATATTTTTCACTTTATTGCATCTATACTAGGTGGTGTATCACTTGAGAACAAACACCTATTGATTTTAGATGGCCATGGAAGCCACGTTGTTGTGCAAACAATTGATGAGGAAAATAATTTTTGCATCGATCTGTTAACATTTCCTGTTCATACCACTCATAGATTGAAACCCCTTGATGTTAGTGTGTTTGGCCCTTTCAAGAACCATTTCAGGTCAGAGCGAGTTGCATGGATGGAAAATAATCTAAGAGTTGAGGTGAAAAGGTTTGAGCTAGCAGAGCTTGGAAGTAAAGTCTTTAAAAGGGCTCTCACACCATCAAATATCAAGGATGGATTTAGGAGGAATATAATATGGCATTAGGCTATGATGCTCTAATGCATGATACTGGTTATAGCCAAGCGTTTCATGTAAATGGTTAAGAAGAAGGGCATGTCCAAGCATATGTTGAAATGCAAGAATAAGTGGATAAACATGAATATGCAATTACAACTAATAATATAATTCCGCTCTCTAAAGGACACTTATATGGTGATGATGATGAACTTGTAAGTGAAACAAAATACCATCATGAACTAATTGACAGTAACATGGAGGTTGTTCTACCAACTGAAGCACATGGAACTTCAACTGCTGATATTATTAATGACTCTGTTGATCATGCAACTGAAAATGATAATGTGGTTGAAAAATACATTTTTGATATTGCACTAGGAAGCAACAATGACTAATTGGCATTTCCAAGCCAAGTAACCTCACCATCGTGGCTGGAAGAAGCCATGATGAACATAAAAAAACATAGTTCTTTAAGATCCAATGAAGAAAACTTGAACATGCCTTCACAACTAATAGAATTGAACAATGGGATTGTTCATTTTTTGTGGACAATAGATTAATGGAAGAAGATAGTTCACATAATGAGGAATCATATGAAGATAACAATATATTTCAATCAGTTGTCCCAAATATTGAAAGGCAAGTGTCAACCAATGACATGCAGGTGGAAGGGAATGAGAAGCTACTTGGTCGGTTCCTAAAGCTACTAGTAAAGATAGTGTCGATGAAAAAAAAACATGGAACACCAGGTAGTCTTCGTTGGGCCGAAGTTCACAATTACTCACCTCAGAAGGATATATGGCCTTATTAGTTGAGTTCGAAAAAAGGAAACTTGACATTCAAGAATTAAAATAGAAAAATAAGGATTTAACGAAGGAAAAGAAGGAAGCAAGGATTGTTACAACACAACTTCGAGCAGAGGAAAGGATTAAAAGAGATAATGTAAGGTAAGATAAGGACCATAAAATCAAATGGAAAGGCAGGAAAAGGAAGCAGGAAAGGCTCAACAAATTCTTCAAAGAGAAAAAGGGATGACAATTGACAATGATGAAAGCGCAGTTAAATTAATGAAACTAGGATGATGTCAACCACATTAGACCAAATTGTAGATAATACACCATTATTCCAAGACCTCATAAACATTCAAGTGCTTCACTATCAGAATGGGGGTTTTACCCACTTGCTATATTCCTATAAATGCAGGTGTCAATCCTATGTATGATTATCAGACACCTCCACTTAATGCAAGGGTTAGTAGTGCAAGTGTGAGTTATGGGTGCTAAATTCCTCCATGACTATACGGGTAAATTTGGACTCAATAATATGCAAACAATGCAACACATCCTAATCAACCACTATTAGGTAGGCCATCCTACTTGGATAGAGTAGGTAACTCCAAAATTTTGGGCACTGAAAATTCTGGATGAAATCACGAATAGGGGTGTGATATATTTTTTGTCGTAACCACATTATAATGTGGATTTTGGATGGGTTGCCTATTTTTCTTTTCACGTGAGGGTTTTGGCTTATAATCTCTAGGTCGTTTTATTTCATATTGTTTGTAACATTGTAATCAAAAGACATTTTAGAAGCAACATTCATAGTCTATTTGAATGGAGAAATCCTAGTCGAGAATGCAAATGGAATTTTTGTTCTGCCTCTACATACCAAATGATCCACAGTATCACATTTTTCTTTGAGTTGTTAACTTAAATGAAAAATGAGGGAATAACAGAATCTTGATCAACTTACTTTTTTATAATTTTAAAACTCCTTAAAACAATGAACAATTAGAGTAAACTGTTGAGATTCAACAAGATGATGAGCTTAGTGAAAAGTGCCGCCTTCACTAAGTGGGCCCGCAGGCTATTTTTGGCGCAAAGTCTATTTTTAGACATGTCGATCATATTCTATGAGTTGCAAGATGCTATTTGTGGATGGTTGGTCAAGTTGGAAAAATAGATGAACTTCTATTTTTAGACATATTGGGCGGAATCTATTTTTAGATTTCCAGTCTAAAAATAGATATGTCGAATATTATTAGCTCTTAATAATATTTGGACTCTAAACATTATCTTATTCTCTTGGAGCACTTCAGTTAAGTGCACAGATGTGGCACAGCAGCTGACAGAAGGAATAACGCTATTCCTGAGGGTTTACTGGAGCTATTTCATGGAGGACTTCAGTTAGAACTCATGTGACAGAGTTTGGTGGAGTTGGAGAAGTAGTTGGTGGAGTTGTATTTAGTTTAACTCAGTTAGACTCGGTTGAGCTAGTTGTATCTAGTCTAACTGATTGATACACTAGTGAGAGTGGTGTGAATTAATTAGTTAATTAATTCACTAAATAATAACTCATTAATCAACTGAAGAATACATCAATTAACTACAGTGCATGGCAGTTTCAGTGGAGACCAATGGAGAGATAGGTGAAAGAGCAAGTGTGACTATCAGTTGTGACTATAGTGTTGCATTGTTTGCACCACACATTCATTGGAGATGCCAATGAGGATTGCGTGAGCAAGGCTGGAGTAATTGGAGTTCGTTCAGAGCCATTCTTCAGCAGGGATTGCGCAGTAGAGGCAGGCTAGCAGGTGGCAGAGATCAGTGCATGGATTTGCAAGATCGGGCCTGATTAGTGTGTAGCGATTGTATTGTACTGAGAGCTTGATATGATTAGCTTTGTATGAGGATTTTTACATGATCTCTATGACATATATTATATACAGATAGTTGGGGTTTTCAGCTTCAGGCTTTCCCGTTAAACAACTGTGTTAATGTGTGTGAATTTTTATGTTTTCATGTGTGCATTGAAATCTTGATTTAATTTTCCGCAAATGATCAATTGTGGAATAGATTATGTATTTTGCATGAAGTTAAAATAGTGTGAGATCAGGAGAATCTTGGAAATATAACACATAAGTTATATAATTTCTACATGGTATCAGAGCTGTATTGATCATTTGAGGAGATTGCAATTATTGAAGTGGTTGAGTTTTGTGCTGGTGGAATTCGAATTTGCTGCAGTGTTTTCTTGGTGTCGAAGTTGAGCATTCATTGAAATGTCTTTCAACGGATTGCGATTGTGTAGAAATTATATAAATTATGTGTTATATATCCAAGATTCTCCTGATCACACACTATTTTAACTTCATGCACAATACAAAATCTATTCCACTATTGATCATCACATGCGGAAATTAAATCAATTGCAATGCACACATGAAACCATAAAAATTCACACACATTAACACAGATGTTTAACAGGAAAGACTGAAGCTAAAAACCCCAACTATATATATAATATATGTCATAGAGATCTTGTAACAATCCTCATACAAAGCTTATCACAAGCTCTCAGTACAATACAATCGCTACACACTAATCCATGCACCGATCTTTGCCACCTGCTAGCCTGCCTCTACTGCGCAATCCCTGCTGAAGAATGGCTCTGAATGAACTTGAATTGCTCCAGCCTTGCTCACACAATCCTCATAGGCATCTCCAATGAGTGTGTGGTGCAAACAATGCAACACTACAGTCACAACTGATAGTCACACATGCTCTTTCACCTATCTCTCCACTGGTCTCCACTGAAACTATCCATGCACTGTAGTTAACTGATGTATTCTTCAGTTGATTAATGAGTTATTATTTAGTGAATTAATTAAATAATTAATTCACACCACTCTCACTAGTGTATCATTCAGTTAGACTAGATACAACTAGCTCAACTGAGTATAACTGAGTTAAACTAAATACAACTCCACCAACTACTTCTCCAACTCTACCAAACTCTGTCACATGAGTTCTAACTAAAGTCCTCCATGCAATAGCTCCAGTAAACCCTCAGGAATAGCGTAATTCCTTCTGTCAGCTGCTGCGCCACATCTGTGCACTTAATTGAGGTGCTCCAAGAGAATAAGATAATGTTTAGAGTCCAAATATTATTAAGAGCTAATAATATTCGACATATCTATTTTTAGATTGGCAGTCTAAAAATAGACTCCGCCCAATATGTCTAAAAATAGAATCTCATCTATTTTTCCAACTTGAAAAACCATCCACAAATAGCATCCCGCAACTCATAGAATATGATCGACCTGTCTAAAAATAGACATAGTCTAAAAATAGACTTTGCGCCAAAAATCACCTGTGTGGGCCCCACCTAAATTAGGTGATTATTTTCCAACTAGGATCAAGGATGATGTTTCAAGATGCCTCCTTCACTTTTTCTTGTTGCAATATTCAACACTCCCTCTCAACAAGAAAGGACTGTCTTTGCATGCAACATGCAACTCCATGCAACTCTTCTGAAACTGATAGGCTCGAAACAACTTAATCAGTATTAATGCATCTATCATCAAAGTCTTCGAATTCTTCTAGTACCAAATGCACATGTCTTCAGGAACCACTGCACTGTTGAACTCTACACCCATGCACTCTGCACTTGCTGTCAACTCTGAACCGCGCTCCAGTATCCGACACTGTCACTTTGATATGCTTGCATCAATCTAAGTGATCATGCTACTATTGCTCTGTGGGCACCTCATAGCCAGGTTCAATTCATGAGATCCACACCATCTCAATGAATCCTGCCTAGAAATATCCTCTTGGGATTACTCATGCATGTCGCCCCACCTCTCACCTGGTGGTATAGCTGCATGCACTCCCTCTGCCCATCTGGCACAAAATTTCTCTGCATGAGTGGTTGCTCCCACTCCATGATCCTCATCTTATGGTTGCTCCACATCCCGAGGTTCACTCTTACCTGTATGCAAATCCAGCTCCATCTCAAGCTTCAATTGCATGTCTTTCTTGCACTTCCCAACAGTAGGAAGCTCCGTAGAAATCCCATCTACTTCAAGTCTGTAGAGATTCTTTGCTCGAATCCCAACCTTATTGACTTTTCATGTTGCCTTGTACCGAAGGAAAACTTTTCCTTCACTAAAGACAACATCGTACCCTTTATCCTCTAACATTGCGACTGAGATTAAATTCTTCTTTAAACTTGGAACATGCACTACATATTGTAAAAGAATGATTTTACCTGACTCCCTCTGAAAGGTAATGGTACCAATGCCGGTCACATTGTATCGTCCATTGTCGTCCAACTCAACAAGCAACTGGAGATCTTTCCCCACCAAGTCACTGAAAAGATTCACATCTCCCGTCATGTGAAAGGAAGCACCACTATCAAAGTACCACCCCGATCCCAATGCACTAGACACCATGCATGCGATCAATGAGAAGTCAAGCTCAAATTTCTCGGCAAGAGCCTCACCAGCTGCAGCTCCAGCAGCCTGCTTGTTCTTCTTCTTCTGTGGACAATTTGTGGCGAAATGCCCATGTTCGTGACAGTGAAAACACTTCACTTTGGACATGTCACGCTCTTTTCCATCTTCACCGGCCTCAGATATAGAATGGAATTTATTCCCCTTCTTCTTCTTTGCCTTGGAAACCAAAGCGAAATCTTCTTCATATTCATTCTTCGATGAAGATCCATCCCTGGTATCCCACCTTATCTCCTCCTGCACAAGATCCGACCAAAGTCGCTCCCATCCTGGTAGTTTCTCTCGTCCATTGACAGAGTCTTCGTAGCTATGCCAACTATTCGGAAGCCCAAGGAGAGCCAAGCTCACCAAGTCTTCTTCATCCACACTGACTCCTACACTCCCAAGCTCATCCCTGCAGTGGAAAAAATTTGTCAAGTATACCAGAATAGTGTCATTCTTCTCCTTTTTTATTTTTTTGAGCTTGTCTTTAAGTGCCAACTTCCTCTGGTCACTTCTGCTTTGGAACAAGTCTATCAAAGCCTTCCACATTAAGAATGGAGTGGATTTCCCATGAAGGCTAGACACAATGTGGTCCTTCACACCTTCCAATAGAATCCTTCGACACTTTGCTACCTTCTTTTGCCATGCGTCAAGTGCGGCTGCATCGCTAGAAGCAGGTTTCAGAATATCAGCATCTATGAACTCCTTCAGCCCATTATCCTCCAGCACCGCCTCCATCCTGTCCTTCCATGCAATATAATTCAAGCTCCCATCAAGGGCATACTCCAATCGCAATCCGTTGAAATACATTTCAATGAATGCTCAAGTTCGACACCAAGAAAACACTGCAGCAAATTCGAATTCCACCAGCACAAAACTCAACCGCTTCAATAATTGCAATATTCTATGATCAATACTACTCCAATACCATGTAGAAATTATATAACTTATGTGTTATATATCCAAATTCTCCTGATCACACACTATTTTAACTTCATTCACAATACATAATCTATTCCACTATTCATCATCACATGCAGAAATTAAATCAATTGCAATGCACACATGAAACCATAAAAATTCACACACATTAACACAACTGTTTAACGGGAAAGCCTGAAGCTAAAAACCCCAACTATCTGTATATAATATATGTCATAGAGATCATGTAACAATCCTCATACAAAGCTTATCACAAGCTCTCAGTACAATACAATCGCTACACACTAATCAGGTATGATCTTGCAAATCCATGCACCGATCTTTGCCACCTGCTAGCCTGCCTCTACTGCGCAATCCTTGCTGAAGAATGGCTCTGAATGAACTCGAATTTCTCCAGCCTTGCTCACGCAAGCCTCATAGGCATCGCCACTGAGTGTGTGGTGCAAACAATGCAACACTATAGTCACAACTGATAGTCACACTTGCTCTTTCACCTATCTCTCCACTGGTCTCCATTGAAACTGTCGATGCACTGTAGTTAACTGATGTATTCTTCAGTTGATTAATGAGTTATTATTTAGTGAATTAATTAAATAATTAATTCGCACCACTCTCATTAGTGTATCATTTAGTTAGAATAGATACAACTAGGTCAACTGAGTCTAACTGAGTTAAACTAAATACAACTCCACCAACTACTTCTCCAACTCCACCAAACTCTGTCACATGAGTTCTAACTGAAGTCCTCCATGCAATAGCTCCAGTAAACCCTCAGGAATAGCATAATTCCTTCTGTTAGTTGTTGTGCCACATCTGTGCACTTAAATTAAGTCCTCCAAGAGAATAATATAATGTTTAGAGTCCAAATATTATTAAGAGCTAATAATATTCGACATATCTATTTTTAGACTGGCAGTCTAAAAATAGAATCTGCCTAATATGTCTAAAAATAGAATCTCATCTATTTTTCCAACTTGACCAACCATCCACAAATAACATCCCGCAACTCATGGAATATGATAAACATGTCTAAAAATAAACATAGTCTAAAAATAGGCTTTGCGCCAAAAATCACCTGTGTGGGCCCCACCTAGTTTAGGTGATTATTTTCCAACTAGGATCAAGGATGATGTTTCAGGATGCCTCCTTCACTGTTTCTTGTTGCAATCTTCAACAGATTGGAGTATTCCCTTGATGGGAGCTCAAATTACATAGCATGGAAGGACAGGATGGAGGTAGTGCTGGATGATAATGGGTTAAAGGAGTTCATAGATGCTGATATTCCAAAACCTGCTTCTAGCGATGCAGCCGCACTTGACGCATGGAAAAAGAAGGTAGAAAAGTTTCAAAGGATTCTGTTGGAAGGTGTGAAGGACCACATTGTGTCCAGCCTTCACGGGAAAGCCACTCCATTCTTAATGTGGAATGCTTTGACAGACTTGTTCCAAAGAAGAAGTGACTAGAGGAAGTTGGCGTTTAAAGACAAACTCAGAAAAATAAAAATGGAGAAAGGTGACAGTATTCCAAAATACCTCACAAAGTTTGTCCACTGCAAGGATGAGCTGGGAAGTGTGGGGGTTACTGTTGATGAAGAAGACTTGGTGAACTTGGCTCTCCTTAGGCTTCTGAAGAGTTGGCATAGCTACGAAGACTCTGTCAATGGACGGGAAAAACTGCCAGGATGGGAGCGACTTTGGTCGGATCTTGTGCAGGAGGAGATAAGGTGGGGTACCAGGGATGGATCTTCATCGAAGAATGAAGATGAATAAAATTGCGCTTTGGTTGCCAAAGCTCGGAAAGGAAAAGGGAAGAAATCTTCCAAATCCGAAGCTAAAGGCAAGAAGCAGGATTTGTCCAAGGTGAAGTGTTTTCACTGTCACTAGCACGAGAATTTCGTCACTAATTTCCCACAAAAGAAGAAAAATAAGAGCGCTGCTGGTTCTGCAGTAGGAGAGGCCTTAGCCTCGCAGTTTGAGCTTGACTTCTCTTTGATCGCATGCTTGGTTTCAAGTGTGATGGGATCGGTGTGGTTTCTTAACAATGGTGCGTCTTTCCATATGACCGGAGACAAAGATTTGTTTAGTGATCTGGAGGAAAGGAATTTTGGAGTCCAAATCGAGATGGGCGATGATGGTAGATATAGTGTGACTGGTATCGGGACCATTTCCTTTGAGAGGGAGTTCGGTAAACCTTTCATCTTGAAGGATGTCATGCATGTTCCAGGATTCAAGAAGAATCTGATCTCCGTGGCGATGTTGGAAGACAAGGGTTATGATGTTGTTTTCAGTGAGGGAAAAGCCTTCCTTCGACATAAAACAACTAGTCAAACCAGGAGGATATGGATTCGAGTTAAAAATCTTCATCAATTGCAGGTAGATGGCTGCGCTGCAATGGCAAGAAAAGCAGAAGGAGTGGTGAGCCGAGATGAGGGTGAATTGTGGCACAGGAGATTGGGCCATCTTCACCATGGCGCTTTGAAAATTTTGCAACAGATTTCTACTGGGCTTCCCAAAGGTACACTTGCACAGTTAGATCAGTGCAAGGGATGTACTTTGGGAAAATTTGTGAAGACCACTTTTCATGAGAAGGATAGTCGTGCTTCGACGATCCTTGAGAGAATTCACACAGGCGTGTGTGGACCTTTCTTAGTTTCTTCAATAGCAAAGCACAGGTATTATGTGATATTTGTTGATGACTTTTCTCATAAGTGTTGGATCTTCTTCATGCAGAAGAATAGCGAGACATACTCAAAGTTCTGTGAGTTCAAGGCGCTATTTGAGAAGGAGTCGGGGAAGTAGGTGAAAGCTCTAAGGAGCAATAATGGTGGTGAATACATCTCTGGCAAATTCAAAGAATTCTGTAGCAAAGAAGGAATTCAAAGAGAACTCATAGCGCCTCATAACCCACAGAAAAATGGGGTCGCGGAGAGAAAGAATAGAACAATCGTGGGTCCTACACGGGCGATGTTTCATGATCAAGGCCTTCCTATACACTTGTGGGATGAGGCATGCAACATTGCAGTTTATGTGCAAAACCGTTGTCCTCATAGAGTACTTGGCATGAGTACACCCGAAGAGGCGTTTTCTAGTAAGAAGCCTGATATTTCTCATATAAAGATTTTTGGCTCACCTGTTTACATTCATGTGATGAAGGATGCCAGGAAGAAGCTGGAGCCGACTGTAGAGGTTGGGATATTTGTGGGGTACATAGAAACACCCCAGAATTATCGTGTGTATTTTCCAGACTGTCGGATGACTGTCATGCGACAGGATATCAAATTTCATGAGGAGAAAGCCATGAAGTTGCCGCTTGAGAGGGAGCTACACTTGCATGCAGAGGAGGAGCTACTTGTTCCTAAAGATGAGCCTCAAGATGTGGATTAGCCAAAAGAGGAGGTTCATGGAGTGGAAGAAACCACTCATGCAGCGCCAAACATCAGAGGGCAGAAGCGAACTACAGAAGCTGAGTGACTGAATCTTGATGCAGTGCAAAATGTAGGAGTTCCTACATCACAGCGCAGACAGAGACCGTCACCTGACCGATTTACTGGATACATGGCTCTCATGAGCAAGTTTATCATGACAGAGCCATCCTCTTTCGAGGAAGCTGTGGAGGATCCCTCATGGGTAGATGCCATGGTGGAAGAGTATGATTCGATTGTCAGAAACAGTGCATGGGAGATTGTCCCAAGGCCGGAAGGGAAATCAATGGTAGGTTGGAGATGAATATACAAAGTGAAGCAAGCTGCTGATGGGAGCGTTGAGAAGTATAAGGCAAGATTTGTTGGCCGAGGCTTCTCACAGATCGAGGGGATCGACTATGAAGAAACCTTTGCACCTGTCGCAAGGTATTCTTCCATATGGACCATCCTTTCTCTCTCAGCACAGATGGGTTGGCACATTCATCAGATGGATGTGAAGACCGCGTTCCTCAATGGAATAATTGAGGAGGAGGTGTACATTGAGCAGCCTGAAGGATTCAAAATCTTCAGCAGCGAGTCGCATGTGTGCAGGCTCAAAAGAGCGCTGTATGGGTTGAAACAAGCACCTCGTGCTTGGTACACATGGATAGACAGTTATTTCACCGGACTTGGTTTCGCCAAGAGTGAGGCGGATCCAAACCTATACCAGATTGTGGTGGAGGGTAAGCTTTTTATCATTGTGCTTTATGTAGATGATTTATTACTAACGGGTGATGAACTGTTGATACACTCATGCAAGGCAGATCTTGCAAAGGAGTTCGAGATGAAGGATTTGGGCCTCCTTCATTATTTCCTGGGATTGGAAATTTGGTAGCCGAAAGGTGAACTGTTTCTGTCTCAAGGAAAGTACGCCCGGGAGATACTGGAGAAGTTTCACATGCAAGGCTGCAAGCCTATCGACACTCCCCTTCCTGGTGGTTGGAGGAAGGAGGATGCTACATCAGCAGAGGTAGTGGATGCCACTGTTTATCGACAGTTGGTTGGTTCGCTCATGTATTTAGTCAATACAAAACCAGACATATGCTATGTGGTGAACCAGCTTTCACAAGCAATGGTTAAGCCTACCAAGCTCTTTTGGAAGGAAGGCAAGCATGTCCTGAGTTATCTCAGGGGCACATCTGGGTATGGATTGTGGTACAGACAGTCGGATGAGGTGAAGCTGCATGGCTTCACGGATGCAGATTGGGCAAGAATCTCAACGGACAGAAAGAGCACATCTAGAGGGATTTTTAGTATCGGATCTACAATAGTTTCTTGGTACAACAGGAAACAAAGATCCACTGCACTCAGTTCAGCGGAGGCCGAGTACATGGAAGCAAGTTTGGCTGCATGCGAGGCTATATGGATGAGGAAGATCCTGGTCAGTTTGTTCGGTTCTCATTTAGATTCTACTGTGATATATTGTGATAATCAGAGTTGCATTAAACTCTCGGTTAATCCAGTATTTCATGATAGATATAAACATATTGACATCTGGTACCATCATATCAGAGATTGTGTGCAGCGGAAGATCATGTTGCTTTCTTACATTCCTACGGAAGATCAGGATGCAGATATTCTGACGAAGGCGCTCCCCAGGAGAAAATTAGAATACCATAGAGACAGGATCGGGGTGGCAGATAATCCCTATCTTGTTGAGAGGTAGTGTTGAGATTCAACAAGATGATGAGCTTAGTGAAAAAATTCGCCTTCACTAAGTGGGCACCGTAGGCTATTTTTGGAGAAAAGTTTATTTTTAGACATGTCGATCATATTCTATGAGTTGCAGGATGCTATTTGTGGATGGTTGGTCAAGTTGGAAAAATAGATGGACTTCTATTTTTAGACATTTTGGGCAAGATAGACTATCAGTTGTGACTATAGTGATGCATTGATTGCATCCAACACTCAATGGAGATGCCAATGAGGATTGCGTGAGCAAGGCTGGAGTAATTCGAACTCATTCAGAGCCATTCTTCAGCAGGGATTGCACAGTAGAGGCAGGATAGCAGGTGGCAAATATCGGTGCATGGATTTGCAAGATCGGGCCTGATTAGTGTGTAGCGATTGTATTGTACTGAGAGCTTGATATGATTAGCTTTGTATGAGGATTGTTACATGATCTCTATGACATACATTATATACAGATAGTTGGGGTTTTCAGCTTCAGGCTTTCCCGTTAAACCACTGTGTTAATGTGTGTGAATTTTTATGTTTTCATGTGTGCATTGAAATCTTGATTTAATTTTCCGCAAATGATCAATGGTGGAATAGATTCTGTATTTTGCATGAAGTTAAAATAGTGTGAGATCAGGATAATCTTGGACATATAACACATACGTTATATAATTTCTACATAAACAATTTTGGTCGATGCAAACACCATGAATCTATTTATTTTTCCGGTCATTTTCAACCTCCTATTTTCTCCCTCACTATTACAAATTGAAAATGCATTCAATTCCATTTGACAATGCTTATAGGGGATAACTCTACTTCCATTGCAATTGGGTTAATTATAAACATCATGACTCCATTGAATAAAAAAATTCAAAATGTTTTAATCAAACAAATTCACAACCATCTTGTTATGTCTAGAGAAGAATCTGCAAAGAAAACACAGTGGATGTCAAGAAAAAAACCATACAAATCAATTCAATTTTGTTGATTTTTCATGATTTCATTGAATCAAACAATTTCAAAATTTTTTAATCAAACAAATTCACAACTGTGTTGTTATGACCATAGAATCAAATGTGATCAAAATATAGTGGATGGCAAGAAAGCATACCACAAAATCGATTAAAAAATTTGATCTTTCATGACTTAGAAAGCATACATAGTTGAAATTCATAACATGATCCAATTATGTAGCATGTAACATCATTTGAGTCCTTAGAAAGGATCTATTATTTGAATATTTTCATTATATGGGAACACTTGAATATATATATATATATATATATATATATATATATATATATATATATATATATAGTTGTTATGCATAAAGTGAATGAGATACTTTCTCTATTGAGTATATATCATAGCATTTTCCACTTCGCTCTCCATAAAAAATGGAAGAATATATTAGGTGAAAAGAAAGCATACACAGAATCAATTAAAAAATTTAATCTGTCATGACTCCATTGTATCAAACAAATTAAAAAAATATATATTCAAATAAATTCACAACTGTATTATGACCAGAGAAGAAAATGAGATCAAAATGTAGTGGATGACAAGAAAGAATACGACACAAGAATAACCCATGTCAATACTTAATAGTCAACTTAAGACTCAATATCATGTTTGATTAATATTCATTATTTGTAATATCCTTAAAAACTTTTGCTGGATTTTAACCAAAGCTCTTGGGTGAGTGTTAAGGAAAGATAATAACAATGTCTTTCTTTAATTGCGTGACATAGGTTCTGCCAAAAACCTTTAGAATATTTGGATATATTTGACTGTCTAAGGCATGGTTTTCCTTGTTATTGAGAACCAAAAGAAGAAGGAAATGACTGATGTAATGGAGAATGGATCCTACTTAGAGAGAATCCAAGAAGGAAAAACAAAGAACCATGTCGCAGAGACAAATTATAATGATTGGTAAGCCAAAATTCGAAAACCCCAATTAGATTGGCTAGGAGCCATTTTGATTCCATTAACTTATTGCATGCATTCAAAAACACCAATTAGACTCGCAAGCCAACATTCAAAAACCCTAATTAGATTGGTAAGCCAACATTTGAAAATGCCAATTAGAGTGATTAGAGTGGTTCTAAAGCTAACCTGGAAAAATATTTATTGAGGGTTTTTTATCCATTCTCTTTGCTAGAGCTTGCAAAGCCACATAATGCACAGATTATTACAACATAGTCTCCTTACTTTATAATTGAGACAATGGAAATTGAAACAATTTGGCATTCAAATCCATAAATTACCATAGACACTAAGAATACAAACACTGAAGAGCACAAACTTCCCTAAGATAAAAATAAAATTGACCCTAAGCATAAAAACATAATGAAACCTAAGCATAGAAATACATAAGAGCACAAACTTCCCATGGTTTGAATGTGTTAAAAAACACAGAGTTAGCAGCTGATAGGAATGAAATCCTACTTGATAACCATCGACCAAGCCACCGAGCCGCACAAACCCCCCCTAGGTCTCACCTACAAGGGGGGGAAAAAAAAAAAAAAATAGCGAAAAAAAAAAACCATCAACCGAAGTGAATTTGCATGAAAAATTCACAGGAAAGACCACTTACCCTTGAAAAAAACCCAATGGAGTGTGAAGCCTGTATGTCCACTGTTGAACTGACTGAAATCTAGGGCTCGGCCGAACACAGACAACCCAACCAAGCGCTAGTGCAACAAGACCATGAAGCAATGAGGCAAAACAAACATAACCCTGAACCACAACAAATGAATTCCTAAACCCCCCACAAACCACTTCACTCAGCCCACAAAGCACTCCTCTCAACAAAGAAACCAGTCGAGTGCAATGACCGAGCATTGGGTGGCAAACATTAGGGCATCGACCACACAATAGTTGGGGCAACAAAACACCCACACTTCAGCCCCAAGAAAAATAACATTGTGTGTTCGAGAGACTATACCTTAAACCCTAACTCACAAACAAAAACACATGAAACGAGGCAGGGCTTAACTCCCCAGCTATTGTAATAGGTAAGACACTCTGTTGGTAATGTGTCGTACATGCATATTAGTACTAAGGTGGTCGCAATCCTACATGGAAGGGAGAGCGCCCAAGAACTGACGTCCTTCCTCCCTAGCATTTTTCGTAATAGGTTTTTGGTAAACTTGAATATGAAGAAAGTTGAAGTATCATAAACGTTTGAATAAATTTAAATTATTGATAAAATAAAAACCAAATTAAAATTATGTAAAACTTTTAAATTTTATTTAAATTAATGATAAAATAAAAATCAAATTACATTAAGTTTAAAAATTAAAAATTATTTAAAAAAATTAAATTGAATTTAATACTAACAAATATGTTATCAAATAAAATATAAAACTGATTGTTGATAACATCACGAATGTATTGGCAAAACAATTCGAGATATTTAGGGAGCCAGGTAGTATATAAAAAAATTAATAATAAAATGAAAACTAATCCATACCTAATATATAACTTATATTTAATAATATAATCGATGTATTGACAAAAATGCATTGTAATTGGGAGATATTTGGAGATAGATGATAAATAAAGTTGGAATAAAATAAAATAAAATAAATAATAAATGAAAATTAAATTATTTATTATAATTATTTAAATTTTTTTCATTAATAAATTATTTAGAAAGAAGGAAAGAAATTATTTTAATGTTTATGAGGTTAAAAATAGTTTGTGGAACCAATTATTTCTTGATTTGGTTTTTATTTTTCCTACATTTCTATTGGCATTTTCTAGCGCCCTATTTCACAATTGAGTTGATGAGAATTATTCCTTAATTGAGCAATAAGATTTTTGGCTCTCCAACAAATATTGACTCCTACGTATGCTTTTTATTAATGATTACGAGGGAGATTAAACTCCTCAATATAGTGTTTTTTCTTTCTCCCTAGCTCCTTATCCCAAGTACCCTTGTGGAACTTATCCATAACAAAAACTTTTATCACTTTACTTTTTATGGGACACATGTTCAAGCAAATACTCCATTTACTAAACCATTTGTTATTTTGCCACATCCAAGTGTTCTTTCTTTTGCACAATATGTCATTAAAGACAACCTTAGGCCATCTGCCCTCTTCCATATGTTTAATTTTTTTAAATGCCTTATTATTTGCATCATAGCAATTGCTTCAATAAGAGCACCCTTGTTTTACTTAACATGATAGCATAAGAAACTGCATTTTAAATTTTGAAATGATTTATTATAATCAAATGCTTCTGAATTTTTTCAATTTGTTTCCACTAAATGTCATTCACTATTGACCCACAATTTATGTTTAAAAAATAGTCAAAAAAATACAGTCAAATAAGTATAAAATTAATAATTAATAACATTACCAATATATATATGAAAAGATACATTCTAGTCCATGTATATTTAAACAAAAAGACACTTCTCAGTTGAGTCACGTTAAGTCTTTCCGCACAATCACTTCAATTCAATACATGCATCTCTTAAACTACCTCTTGCAATGAAACAATACCTACTAAATTACTTATCCTAACAAAACAACTTGTTTGTTACTTACATTCTAAAATTTACAATGGACATAAAAATATCTTTATATTTTAGGAATTGTAATTTACATAAAAATATCTTTCAAGACTTCTACGAAAAATTTGCAAAATCAGATTTTCAAATCCCATAAATTTGATTTTATGATTGTTTTGGGAATTTTGCTTTTGTGATCCATAAATTGTGTAAGAAATTTTTTCGGTGAAAATCACATGTAGGAAATTTTTGCTGACGCATTTCGAACCAGCTAGTGTGGCTCATCATCAGGACAAGATGATGAGCCACACTAGCTGGTTCGAAACGCATCAGCAAAAATTTCCTACATGTGATTTTCACCGAAAAAATTTCTTACACAATTTATGGTTGTTGTTATATAGTAGTGTAAGTATGTTTTTAATGGAATTGTTTGGATGGTCAAAATTGACCAGAATTTAGGTCAACAAATTTTAAGAAATTTTACAGTAACAGTGTTTGAATCATCATTCTGATAATGAAAATGGATTCAGCACCATCAAAAACTGCTAGGGCACCCAAAATTATAACGTGGATTTACAAAAAACTCTGCCAAATTTTCTTATAATCTTACCAAAATTTCCATAATTTTCAAGGCAAAAAAACAATCTAGTTTGCATTTTTAATGTGTTAATGGACTTTAATGTTGGAAGGTCCCCAGGCATGTCAAGCCTTTGGGCTTGGTGCTAGCGACATGGCTTCTGTGGCTATTATCGATGCGTCCGGGAACATGGATGCTTTGCCGATCAGCCAATTTATCTGCGAGCATTTTTCGACTTTTAGGTGATCTTGCTGGATTGGTTCCATCATTCAAATTTCTCAACTTTGTTTTGAAGCTCACCAATACCTGCTGTGTATTTACTTTTCACACCGTACCAACAAAAGCCACACAAAACTTTTGTCACTGCTCAAACTAATAAATTAGTTGTTGTAACAGGGGGCAGTAGGAGAGGAGAGGTGTATGGTCATAGAGCAACAAGGATCTGCATAAGGTATACAATGACAATGAGGTGAAAGTACTTAATGCGTTCCAAAGATTTATCCATCTTGATAAAAAGAGAAGTCACAATCTCATGGTAATTGAAGTAATTCACCAGAATGTATTCGCGGTGGGAGAACACTCCACGTTACTTTGTGAACATTTAACATCTTGCATTACTTTTTCACATTTTAATAATTTAAACAGAAAACAAATTCATGAAATTTTATTTTAATGGTAATTTTTGGAAATATTCTAGAATTTTATGGACACTAGTGACATCAATTGTTTGAAGACTTTGAAATATTTTAGATTTTTATGAATATGAATGATATTAATTGTTTGAAAATTTTGGAAATATTCTAGAATTTTATAGAGATGAGTGAGATCAATTGTCTAACTTTATTTTTATCTATCAAATTTCAAAATATTCTCTAAATTTGCAATCCAATTAAATTAAGGATAAGAAGACTTCTTTATGTATCCCACTTTCAAATTGTATTTATGGACAAGCAAAAAATCAACATTACATGTCATATGGTGTGATGTCAATAAACAAGGACAACAACCTACCACTTCCCTACCATATTCACTTCATCCATAGTGGATTTGATGGGTGGTATAATATTTGGTCAACTTCACTTCGCGCATAGCGGGTTGAATGAGTGGTACCATATTTGGCCAAGCTTCACTTCGTGCATAGCGGGTTGAATGGGTGGTACAATATTTGTTTAGGATTCACTCCATGCATAGTGTGTTTAATGGTTGGTATAATATTTGGTTAGGCTTGTACATCTGCCAAAAATCCCAGGTTTAA
The DNA here is from genome assembly GCA_034641835.2 of Pinus albicaulis. NCBI lineage: Eukaryota > Viridiplantae > Streptophyta > Pinopsida > Pinales > Pinaceae > Pinus > Pinus albicaulis. The sequence goes on from CM076577.1 coordinate 301,406,605, forward strand.
TGCGTGGTACAATGTAGGGTAAGGATTTAGCATGTGACAAAAATTGAAGATTTAATGAGTTATTTGTGGAATGGAAAACTCAAGATTATAATCAACTTTATTTATCATTGTTTTACAAGTTTTGGGTATTATGCAAGTATTTTCATGGCATATTGTGAATATAAAAATAAATGTTTCTTCTTTTATGATATGAAATACCTAAGTAAGGAGTTAAATAGTTAAAAATGTTTGAGAAATATATGGTAGAGATTACTAGTAATGTGATTTATTTCACAATGTAGTGGAATATATGGAAATAAGTTTTTAAGAATAAAATAAACGAGTATAATAAAATTAGAGATTGATGCACTATTGGCATAAGATAACACAGTTTTAACCTTTGTGACTAAGAGGAGTCTCAACATCAATGATAATGTTGTTAATTAATATGTTTAAAAGAATTTTGATATAATGTTCATACAATCTCTAATACAATTGATGACTAGCATTTCCTAACCTTCCTTTAAAGTCTCTGGCCCTCCCTCATCCAAATCATATGCACAATTTTTTGGATCTAGAGCCTTGACTTCCTTGGAAGATCCATGAAGTTGCTCACCCAACTCATGAAGATATTTCCACCTACTCATATTATCACTTCTACTATGACAATTATGGAATCTAATGACACATGCCTAAGTGGACCTTGAGGTGGTTCCCTTATATGAATATAATTGATATTTTGTGTTTTGCTTTAAATGCTTATTTTGTATGGTTATTAAGAATGGTTGTCCATGGATGCATCTTGCCTATAACTGTTTTTTGGAATATTTGTGAAGCTTTTAAAGTTTAAAGATTCATGATATTGGAAGTGTTAGATATATACTCTCAATTTACAATATTCTATTATGTAAAATTTTCAACCTATATATATGTGGTTAATCTCTTTTATTATGTAAAATTTTCAACTATATATTTTAACCATATCATATTTTATTACAAAACTCTACTTATGATTAAAAAATAAAAAACAAAATGATTATTATATTTATAATATAGTCGTTTGAATTTGGATATTAAGACTTTTATATATCAATGAATTAATTAAGTTTATATATATATATATATATATATATATATATATATATATATATATATTGGAGTTGGTTATATATATATATATATATATATATATATATATATATATATATAAAACCAACTCCAAAAATAGAAGAAAAGAGAGATCAACGCCTTAGAAATCAACCACTTCGAGGGGGAAACCTCATATATATAAAACCAACTCCAAAAATAGAAGAAAAGAGAGATCAACGCCTTAGAAATCAACCACTTCGAGGGGGAAACCTCCTTTACATTACATAAATGAACAATTCTTGGATGATACAAATGAAAAAACCTCTTTTCTATATATAGGAGTCCATGGGGTCACAATATATTATGACACCAACTCCAAAAATAAAAGAAAATATAGATCAATGCCTTAGAAATCAACCACTTCGAGGGGACAACCTCCTTTACATTACATAAATGAAAAATTCTTGGATTATACAAATGACAAAACCTCTTTTCTATATATAGGAGTCCATAGGGTCACAATATAATCCTATCCGACCTAACAATAATAATGCAAGGGCACAAAAATAAGAAAAGTGTCTTTTATGGGGCACAATAATAAAAACATGGGGGATACATAGGTACAACAATAACAATAAGGGGGTTACACTAACAACAATAAGGGGATACACTAGTATTATAGGGACCTAACATGCCCCTCTCCTTCAAACAAGTGTTGCCCTCAATGCTTGATTATTTTTGGATGCTTCTGTATAAAATTCTCATCCTCCCATCTGGAATCTTGATTGGGTAAGTTCTTCCACTTGGTGAGATACTATGAAATTGATCAATTTGGTAGTTGTCGAGTTCTTGTTTCTGTGACTGTTTCAAAACTTCTTTCGATGCGATGTTGATCTTCCTGTTGTTTATTTCAATTATGCACCAAAGTTAGGTTATCCTTTGAGAGTTGGAGAACTTGTTTTTGATGCTCGATGTGATCTTCTGCTACTTTATCATCCATATTAGTTTTCATTTGATCCTTCAAACCGTCCAACATAGCCTCCATTTTTTCTTTTAAACCATCTATGTCATCTTTGATTTCTCTTTGTAATATCGAAATTTGTTGCACTTGGTACTGTAATTTTGATATCTCATATTGCAATTCTTCCTCTTCATGTGTCATAGTAGAGCTTTATGAGGGCTTACTTGGCGTGGAATTATTTTTGGGAGGCATTATAGAACCCAATACTAATAAAAATGCTTTAATATACCCTTGGAATCACTTCAAAATGATTTTTCAAGCAAGACATATGCAATTTGAAAAAAAATACACACCTTTTTCTTGCTTTTTAGAAGGTCAATATCAAACCTAAATTATCTCTATGATTTTGGATCTTCAATATCTCAAATTCGGCCCTGTAGTAGCCCTGTGAATCTTCTTTCCAATGTCATAGGTCTGACCTGATTTGGATGCTTCAAGGAAAATTTATGCCCAATCTTCCACAATGACCTAATTATGGACTGATTCAGTAGAGTGAACTTGTATGACGCGCCACATGTCACTGTTTCCTCCTTCGGCTCTGAAATTGACAGACATGAAACTATATCCTGTGTAATTTTAGCCACTTTATACTGAATTCCAATCCGATGCTCAGAGAGAGATTATGACGATTTCCCCAAGGTCACCTCTTTTAGATGAAATTTGGGAGCCTGCAAAAAACCTAACTTCCACGGATCATATCTCCGAAAATATTTCGAACCAAGATCTAAAATTTTTACACGAAGTTCCTTAGGATTTGGGATTATTGTGGTAAAAATGTCAGCTTCTGAACCTTTGTAGAAAAAAAATTATAGCAAAAAATTCCATGATGACCTGTTTGAAGCACCGAAACCCTAGAATCCAAGGCTCTGATACCAAATGTTATGAAACTAGCGCCAAAATAGAAGAAAAGAGATATCAACAACTTAGAAATAAGCCACTTCAAGGTGGAAACCTCCTTTATATTACATAAAATCTAAGGTCCCTAACATAAATGGATTTGTACTATGGTCAATCTGGAACAAGCGATCCTATCGTAGAGGCATTGGGGGTATAACTTGTTACATTAGGAAGAACATCTGCCCCCATGCTAGGCTTTATAAAAAATACCCTTACAACCAATATATTTGGATAGAGATTACTGACATTAATGATAAAAAAACTACATAGCAATCTGTTATTCCCCCCTATCAATTCTAACTTCTATAAGAAAAATAATTTAGACTAAAATGGTCGTTACAATGGTTTAGAGAATGATATTTATAGCCTAAGGAATGAAGGTAATATCCTCTTAATGGGTGATTTTAATGCTCGAAATTCAAGCAGCCAAGCTATTCTTCTAAGCAATTATTCCAGCCCTAATCATCTTTGGTTATACGAAGACCTTACTCTAGCTAGCCAATACAAAAGAAGCTCTGAAGATCTAGGGGAAAATTTGTTTGGGTCTGAGCTAGTCAAGCTATGCAGTGCTCAAGATCTCATAATTTGCAACGGTCTAAAGAAGTGGCCCAATTCTAGCCATATGGCCTATATACATGGGCTTGGTAGCAACGTTGTAGACTATGTTATTTCCGATTTCCCTTTATACAACGAAATAATAAATTTTAACATCGTAAATGACCACGAGCCTGACTCTGATGATAGACCTTTAATTGTAACTCTCAATTTTGTCATGCATGGAGATCCCATAGAATATAATCCTTATAGCCAAAAGAACTTAATCTTTGATAGAAATAAAAATGATTTTTTTCTAAATGAATTAAAAATTAACTTGCTTCCTTTATCTAGTATAAAAAACATAGAATACCTCTATCATAATTTTACTACAACCCTCTCATATTTTATTAACATGTTCTCAATTGAAGTTTCAAGTAATAAAATAAATAGCAAAACCAACCCTTGGTATGATAAAGTTTGTAAAAGTGCGAGAAGAGAAATTAAGGAAGTTTTTGATGAGTCTCTTAAATTGGAAAGATAAAAATATACAAAGCCTTAACTAAAAGAAAAAAAATGCACTATATTCATAAAAGACAAGAAAATCTCTTACACCTCTCTAAGGAGGTGTAAAATCAATTAGTTTTTAGATTTGATATGGTATTTTTCATTGGAGTTGTCCACATTGCATTACATTTCTATCATTAAATTTCTTGCATATGCGTTTTCAATACCTTTTTATCCTTTGGCCCTCAACTATCTTCTACATCCCACTATTCAACACATTTTTATCCAAAATGGATCATTGTATAATTTTATCATCCATCTTACTTCTAATTTCTATGTGCAAAAATTAAAGGTGTTGGCTTGTAGCACTTGTTTTAGTGGTTGGTCCCAATTTAGAGACTTGGGGTATAAAACCTTCCAGATCCATTTTGGGTATCAAAAGACACTTTTTGGGGTCAAACTTTTAAATGGTAGCTCTAATCCCATCAAAATAATTATGCACACTAAGAAATTTCCAATGATACAATAAGCACCTCAATATTTGTAAGTTATGCCTCTCATAAGATAACCTACCTCATTAACCACCATGGTACTAAGTGGATTCCATGTAAATCTCCATTACATGCACTATTAGTAGGTGAAAATGCCTCATTTTTAACCCCTTTCCTACCTTAAAATCATAATTCATAAACCCTTGTTTTATCCTCATAAACCTCAGTATACCTGCACTAGTCCAAGAACTTTGTCCTGTCACTGCACTAGTTTATATTTCATACTTAAGGTTTTGTAAGTACTTAATTAATCAATTTTAAATAGATTTTATGCCTTTTATATTCTTGCAACTAATATTTCTCTTCCTAAAGTATTTTGATAAGCGAATGTATTAATCTCGAATCAACATGGTCTAGTGCAGGCAGATTCCTACACTGTTGGCAACCGACCGTTCCAAGATTTTTGCAACAGCCCGTTACCTAACGCAAGCTCTTCATTCCAGCTCAACCCGTTCAGTCATGGTCATATTAAGTGAAACTAATTAGGGATATGGATAAAAATTGATCGCCGACCAATGAATAATTATCATTCTATTATAGCTGACGGCTTATTTCGTAACGTTGTTTGTTATTTTGTTCAAGCCGAAAGGCTAGAATTAGAATAACACTATGTAATTTTGTTATGGCCAAGGCCGAGAGGGTTGTATAAATGTAGATCTTATATAGGATATTAAGGAGCGATAGCCATGCTACTATAACACTGGAAAATCTGTAAATTTGTGTTGTCGCCCTCGTTTTGGGCTGGACTGTACTTATCATGTATTTTTGTTGAATCGAATTAATACAAGGAGCTACGCCATGTTGTTTACATCTTGTGTTTTGATCTGTTATTGATGTATATTTGAGCATTGAAGTTCTATGTTTCCTAAACGGAAAATGAGTTGGTTGGCTATGGTCCAACCAACCCAGCTCATTTTCCTTCTCGTGCTTTCGTCTAGTTAAAGGTGTGCGTGTTAATTTTATTGATGCAACATGTGGATTGAGTTTGTAATACTTTTCTTTGTAAGAGTTCTAATTTAATTTATTTAACAATCAAGCATGACAAATCCGTGGTGTGTTTAATTATAGTTCGATTTATTTTCAGCCATTTTATTTTCCACAAATCGTAATTGATTTTCGCCTGGAGTAGTGTAAGCACATTCCCGTACTAGTGCGATCATAGTTTTTGCAACTTAGTCTTTCGGTTCATCACAACAAGATTGTTTCATTTATTTCCTTTGCAAGAGTTTGATTTATTTCCATAAGTGAAAGTTCATTAGTAAATAAGAGTCTTTTCAATATTAAAAGTTAAATCTCCAGAATTAAAAGATATCTGGTTAACTGATGAACAAGTGTTGTTACGTTACATCGATCTATGCCTGCACTTCATATTTTAAGGGAAAGAATTAAAGCATAAATCTGAACAATTAAAAGGAACCTTTCTGAGTCTACAAATATCAGAGGCAGATCTGATTTATGTAAGTAACTATCGCAGGGCTAAAAGCATGTTGTCATGATTGAGTTATTTCTTTCATTTCATTAAAGAAAGTGTGCTTTAAAATTTTGAAGATTGTTTTTATTTCGAAGTTATTTTCATTACAAGATTCAGTTTGGTTGAAGCATTCCTTTTGATGCATGCAAGTTATTTCAGAATTCTGATTCGCTCTTTGCAAATTTATTTTATAGATTAACACGCTCTTTATTTCCTCAAAAGTAATCGGAAACTTGGCACGTGAATCTCTGTTTCGGTAAAAGAACCAATATCCTGTTACAGGAATAGAGTGCTCGAAGCCAAAAGCTTCAAGCCCCCTGCACGAAGACATAAATCTCCAGCGCAAGTAAAAATATACTTCCCACACCTAAGTATTGTACCTGTACTAGTGCAAGCAGATTACATGAGTATAAGAATAATGACTTGGTGCAGGAAGGAAGATCCTTAAGAAGGCAGATCTTTCTAAGGGCCCACTTGTGAACCTGCCAACACCCATACTGGAGATAAAGATAGAATTTCGTTTCAGCAATCAAGTTTGTTTACAACAAGTGTGAACGTTCCTTTATTTGATTTATTTGCAAAGTACTTTCTTTTTCTTTCCGACAATATGACTTCTTTGGTGTAAATTGTTGTGATATTTCTTTTCAATCCCATAAGATATTCATTTAAGAAGTAGGAATAGTTAGGAAAATTTCATACCACTTCTGGCATTTCCCATGCTTCGTCTCTAAGTCTGCGGACCCCGAGTTGACAATTAAGTGTTGAAAGGAGATTGCTTAACTGCGATTCCTGCACCCAACATTTTGGCGCCGTTATCAGGGAGGCAATTTGAATTGGTAATAATTTCCTGTTTTTTTGCAATAGGGGTAAGTCTGCTATTATTTTTTCTACAATATGCTTTTATTGATTGAAGGAATTTATATGTGTTGAGTTACTTTTAATTGCAAAATTTTATTGAATTTTTGTTTTGTCATTTTTTGAAATGAATGCCTAAAAGGGGTAGGGGTCCGAAGCCTACTAAGGGCCGAGGAAATACTGGTAAATTTGAAAAAAATTCTCATATTAGGCCTTCTTTTGTAGGCAGAAAGATCAAACAAACCTAAACTCATCACACAAGAACTGTCCACTTGGATTCTGGCAACAGTAGTCTAGGGGTGACGCAACCCACGAAGGGGAAGAAGGAGACTATTGGAACCCATAGTAAACCTTCTCAGCTCGTTGAGAGCGGTTGGATTGAAGGAACAACAATGGAAGATCACGAGGACCATGCTAAGGGTACTAGCGAAAGTCAGGTAAATGAGGAACAATCCACTTTCGGATTCCAAATTGTGGATCTTGATGTAATTGTGCAAATGAAGAATATACCACTGTCAGCTCTTCCTCATTTCTATGGTAAGGTACAAGAAGACCCAGACTCTTTTCTATTTGAGTTTGATCTTTTGTGTAGAAGCTATGATTATTCATCTGATGCTCATAAAGTAAAGTTGTTTCCTGCAACTCTCAAGGATGCAACATTGCGCTGGTTCATGGGACTAGGGGGAACACTATAGATTCTTGGGAATATATGAAGAGAGTGTTCTTGTCAAGATATCAGGAATATTGTAAAACTAGAGATATTCAAGATGAAATCTTTACTATTGTGCAAAATGATGATGATACTGTAGAGGACTACTTAGAGAGATTCTTGTATATCCTTCAAAGGTAAAAGCACAAATTTGATCTGAGTACCATTACGACCTTGTTCTTACGTGGAATTACTAATGATGCTAGGAATAATTTAAATCTGTTAGGACAAGGAGATATTTCCCAGAAACCTTTTGATCAAATCTGTGACTTGTGTAGGAAATTCTCAAGGAATCAATATAGATCCGGTAAAGGAATTCGAAACAGAAATAATAAAACCGAATCTATTGATGCTATGATCGTTGGATTGGAGAAAAAAATGGATAACATGAAAATTGAAATAATGAATACCATTAGAAAACAAATATACTTTTTGAATTTTCAGCAAACACTTGTAGAGGAACAAGATTCATTATCTATTTTTTGTCCAACATTTAGAAAAAAACATCTTTTAAGAGAATATCCTCTTGATGTTAAAGGAACTAATAAATGTGCAATTTGTGCAGAGAGCCACGCCACGGAGAAGTGTCCTTCCATACCTAGGCTGAAAGCTTTATTTGAGGGAGGATAACCTGAGGCTGTATCGTTGCATGCTATGGGAGCACGAAGAAATTGGCCTCAGGTAAGTGCATGTATGGCTCCTGAACTTCCACTGTATTTTTTTGGCTATAATGCACATCTATATTCCTATCCTAACACTAGTCACTCTCAACATTGGCAGCATGGGAACCAATACCATTATGGACAACCCTCCAAATCTTGGCAACAAGGGTGGACAGGGCCAAACCATCCACACCATTCCTATCCTGCACCGATGCAATAATACCCTCCAACATATGCACCTTACCCAATGCCACAACCATCATTACCCCAGTTGAGTCAACCTATGCCACCATTACCTTTACCTCCACTGTTTCGATCTCCTCAACTGCTTGCCCAACCCATACCAAACCCCAATAACAAATAGGTACAAATGATCCATTCTATGAACCCGCTTTTTCCATCTAGATATCAGTTTATGCCAGTTGGAGTCAATGATCTCCAATTGAGATCGGGGAAGATAGTAACCTCAGAAAAACAGAAACATCTTATGGTGATTATCGAAGAGAAGGGTGAGGAGGAAGCTCTTTACCATTCTGTGAGAGATGTCACCATTAAGCCCATCCCTGTACCTTCAGAGCCTTTTCCATCCTCTTCAAACCAACCTCCCTATCCAAAGAGGCTAGTTGTGGAGAGGAATGACCCCATTTCTGAGTCTAGCTTGGCTTCCGAGCTTAGGAATATTTTTATAAAGGTACCTTTGCTCTAGGATATTAAAGAAATACCCATCTGTACAAAAATCATTTGGGATCTCTGTCTCAAGAATCCAAGAAGGAGAATATTGGAACCCCAAACCATTCAATTTGTTGGAAGAGCAGCAAAGTTAATGACATGATGTATATCTATGGAAAAATACACTGACCCCAGAAACCCCATTGTCTTCTTTCAGATAGGTGATGTCATTTTCTCTAATGTTCTTATAAACCCAGCGGCAGCCATTAATTTTATTACCAAGCAAACCATGGATCAACTTGGATTGGTCCATATTCATCCTACTCCCACTGTGCTTGAATTGGCAGACAGATCTAAAAGCAAGCCAAAAGGAGTGTTGGATGATGTGATCGTTACATTAGATTCTTGGGAATATCCCACAGAATTCATTGTGCTTCAGCCAAAGAATCTTGTGGGAGGACACCCCTTGATCTTGGGATGACCATGGCTTGCTACGACTGATGCTTATATTGGATGTTGTTCTGGTGACATGTAAATTTCCCATGGAGATTCTAGCAAGAAGGTCACCTTATATCCAACTGCTAAATGCATTTAGGAGCTCCGAGACACCTTGTGGCTAGATTATAGTAGTGATGAGGAGGCTCAGTCTGTCTCCATGTCACATCATTGTGCTGATTCCTCATAGGAGAGTGAGATACATGACTTCCTGAAGAATCAAGACACCATGCCTAATTTTGAGTCATTGAGCCAATTTTTTGTCTAGATTTTTAGGAAAGCCACAATCCTCAAACTCCCTCATCACCATCTCTAGCAGTGCCAGTGTGTACTCTTGAGCTCGATACCACTCTTATTGAGATTAGTCTAGGAAAATCTTTGCATATCAGTTCGGACTTGGATTCATTCTAGCAAGAGCAACTTGTGAATTTGTTGTGAAACCATCTTGATGCCTTTGCATGGGGTTATGAAGATATGAAAGGAATCCTTCCTGAAACCTGTACTCATAATATTTATATTCAGGATGGAGCCCGACCTTTCCGAAAACCCCAAAGGCGCATGATCCCAACTCTAAGAGATGTTGTAAAAGAGAATTGCAAATACTCTTGGATGCTGATTTTATCTATCCTATTTCTGACAGCCAATGGGTCTCACCATTGGTGTTGGTCTTGAAAAAATATGGGAGATGGCACATTTGCACTGATTATAGAGAACTGAACAAATCCACTCCAAAGGATTACATCCCCCTTCCTTTCATCGACAGGTGCTTTATACCCTTGCTGGTAAGAAGTACTTCTCTTTTCTAGATGGCTTTAGTGGTTATAACCAGATACAAATTGCACCCGAGGATCAAGATAAAACCACTTTCACATGTCCATGGGGTACATTCTCTTACCGAGTGCTTCCCTTTGGGCTATGTAATGCCCCAAATACCTTTCAAAGGGCAGTCTTGGTTGTTTTTGCTGACCTTGAGTGTGTATAAATCTATCTGGATGACTTCTCTGTGTTTGGTGATTCATTTCAGGATGGCATCAAAAATCTAGAAAAGGTGCTTCTTCGTTGCCAAGAAGATCATATTACTTTGAGTGATAAAAAGTGCAGATTAATGTGCAAATAAGGTGTAGTTCTTGGTTATCTCATTTCTGACAAATGTATCCAGGTTGACCCTGCAAAAATAGAAATCATTGTGAATATTCCTGCACCCAAAACTCAAAGGGAAGTGAGAGGTTTTCTAGGACACGCAAACTACTATAGGAGATTCATTGAGGACTTTTCTAGGATAGCTACCCCCCTTTTCTAACTTTTAGCTAAGGATAGTGAGTTTTCTTGGTCCACAACTTGCTAACAGTCATTTGAGACATTGAAGGAAAAACTAGTACAGGCACCAGTTTTGAGAGGACCAAATTGGTCCCTGCCATTTCACATTTCCTCTGATGCCTTGGATACTGCCATTGGCACAAATTTAGGATAGGAAGAAGACAAACATTCTTATGATATCTACTTCATCAGTAAAAACTTGCCACCCGCTGAATTAAACTACATAGTAACTGAGAAAGAGTTTTTAGCTGTAATTTTTGCTATTAATAAATTCAAACACTACATCGTAGGGTATGAAATCTTTGTGAATACTCATCATTCCGCAATAAAATATTTGATGAATAAACCATTAACTAGCGGTAGAGTGATGAGGTGGTTATTATTATTATTATAAGAATTTAATGTTACTGTTGTTGATAGACCAGGAAAATCTAATGTAGTATTAGATTATCTTTCAAGACTAAATAATCCTGGTGAAGTAATTCCTGTTGATGATGATTTTCCTCACGAAAATATTTTCGCTGTGTCAACAGAATCTCCATGGTTCGCTGACATATATAACTATTTATTCACCGGAAAGACACCACCTCACTTATCTGCTCGCGAAAAGTGGAATATTATATTGAAAAGCGTTGCATACTCTTGTGTTCGAGGAGACCTCTTTTACATCGGGCCGGACCTCATTATCCGAAGGTGTGTAAGAGAGGAAGAAGTGTTTGAAATATTAAAATATTCTCATAACAAACCTTGCGAAGGTCACTTCGCAGATAAGCGGACTGCATATTAAATTTTATGGCTGACTATTTTTTTCCTCCTTATTCAAGGATGCCAAGCAATATGTCAAGCGATGTGATAATTGTTAGCGAGTGGGAAAACCTAATCAAACCAATGAAATGGCTTAATTATGTCCTCAAGTTATGATTGAGCCTTTTTAAAAATGGGCTATTGATTTCGTGGGACCAATAAATCCAACATCATCAAATAAAAATCATATTTTGGTTTGTATAGATTTCGTTTCAAAATGGGTATAGGCTAAAGCTATTTCTTTTTCTATTGAAAGAGTTGTTTTTTATTTTCTTTTTACTAAAATATTTAATAGATTTGGTGTGCCTAGAGAGATTATTTCTGACAATGGTCTGCAGTTCATTTATAATTTGGTACAGGGTGTGATGGAGCAGTACACAATTCGGTACAGAAAATCCACACCGTATCACTCGCAAACAAATGGTCAGGTGGAGTCCACAAACAAGGTATTTGAGTCCATCCTCACGAAGATAGTAAACATGCATATAAAGGATTGGGATAAAAAATTACCAGAAGCCTTGTGGGCATACCAAACCACTTGGAGGAATAGCATAGGACATACACCATATGAGCTGGTATACGGGAAACAAGTCCTTTTGCCGATAGAGTTCCAGATCAAGACTTTCAGAACTGGAGTCCAACTGGGACTAGACCTCTCTGAAGCACAACAATAGTGTCTTCTACAACTGAATGAGTTAGATGAATTTTGAAGGAATGTTGTTCAGCAAAATATATTGGTTCAACATCAGTGCAAAAAGTGGCATGATAAGTCCATCCAAAAGAAGCAGTTCCAACCAGGTGATTGGGTACTCCTTTACGATTCCATATTTAAATATTTTAAAGGGAAGTTCCATACACACTGGATGAGACCTTATGAGGTGGTCAAAGTGTTTGAAAATGGAGTGGTAGAAATCAAAACTATTGATGGATGGAATTCAGTGTTCCTGGTGAATGGGCATAGATTAAAGGTATATTTTCAGCCCCTCACTAAAGATAATTTTATGCAGCATGTCCAACAACAATCTGAAAAGGAGATGGTAGGTGGAAATGAAAACCTATGGAAAATATGATTCTTTCTTTTCCAAAAAGTATTTTTAATAAAAATAAAAAAAATGACAAAAAAAAAAAAAAACAAAAAGGAATTTTTTTTTCCTGTAATTGTGAAAATCAATTGACTGACATGATTGCAGAAGGATCAAACTGAAAACCAACATGATGGCAAGGTGATCAAAATTTCAATAAAAAGGGAATGTTGTAGATACGTTGGTTGTCACCAAGAAGAAGCAGGTTCAAATGGGAACCAAGCCCTTACCCAAGTTTGGGGTGGCTAGCATGGAAATGTTTATCCAAACAACGCTCAATTCCCGCTGCATTTACTTTTTTTGGCACCAGTGCAAGCATATTTTAGAGGTAAATTCTTCCCTTCTTCTACATCTTGTTTCATAATTTCCTGAGCATTATTTTTTCTTCTAAATCCCGAAATGAATTACCTTACTTTTCCTTCTAAGGAAACTATCCCTAACCGATTTCGTACTTTCCTCTTTTCCCCTAAAATGTTTTCCCCAAATTCCCTTTTTCATTTATCCCTCTTGGTGGTTTCATTCTTAGAATCCCTGCCATGATATTCCTTCCCATTATGACATTTACCCTTTCCCACTTTTTTTACCCTCATGTATCAATTGCAGGATCCGATATTTGTAAGTTAGATCGGAAGGCATACTTGACACCAAAGAATGGTGGATAAAACTTCTTTGTAGAATCAGGAAAAAATTTTTCTACTCGATGAATTGTATTCTGTTAGATTTTTTCTTTGTTCCTTTATTTATTCGATGTTGCAGAGATCCCTAGTGCAAGCACATCTCAGTGCAGGCACAATACAGTGCAAGAAGACTCAGTGCAAGCACGTTTTAGTACGAGCAGAATTAGTGCAAGAAGGCTCGGTGTAGGCACGATTATTGCAGGCACAAGCTTGGTGGAGAAAACACATTCAAGAATGATTAATTTGATGCATGATGTCTGATGCAAAATGTGTTATAGAAAGTTTGTCTCTTAATCTTTTTGCAGACATAAGATTTCCCATCAAGGGACCATAGCATCTAATTATTTCAATTATGGTTAAGACTCTGCTTTGTCATATACTAATGTAGGAAGAAATTATTCTAAGTACAAGGTATTTTAAGTCATGAGGTATTATATTTTCAATGGGTACTGAAGTGCACCTTATGTGAAATTATGAAACAAATGCGGGATAGTATGAACCCATACAAACCCAACACTTACCTTTTTTGAAAATATCTTGCATCACCTATCGATAATTACCTTACCTCATAACTTGATCGTGCATGACCGTTACCTCCACCTCTTCCAATCATCATCACATAATTGTACTAAACCGGTTCGTGTGTACAAAAATCCTGAAATAATGATGATGAAGCATGATTGGATGGAAGAGGCTAAGAAGGCGGTGGGCTAACGACTCCATCATCATAAAATCCTTGACAGCCCTTGAGCATCTCTGTGTGATTTTTTTCTTGACAGAGAATTGGGGCGGATTCAGAAAAGAGATGGCGCCTACAAGAAGTGAACTGTATTCTATGAAGGAGATTGAGCAGACAACCAAGTATCGGAGTAGTCTTGCACTGTTGCAAGAATCAAGATTTCTCCCAATTTTGTAGAAATTCGATGGATTCGATACATTGGTGGCATTACAATTTACAAATTCATTTGAGGGAGGCCAAGCCAAGGTAGACTCATTAGTTTTCGAGGTCACAGAAAAATCCATAGCTCAGGCTATGGGCCTATCGACCGCGAGAGAACAATGTTTCAAGAAGGAGAAAATAGAGAAGAAAAGGTGGTGCAGATTCGTGATTGACCAGAAGTTGAAAGTTGATTGGAAGAAGGGGCTTCCACACAGTGCCATACTTGGGAAATGGTGAGACATCTTGTACATACTGAAAAAATTTCTCGCTTGCGAGGGACGTTACTCGTTAATTTTCCTCTACCATATCCACTTGTTGTTGCACTTTGAGTCAGGGAAACTCATTAATTTTCCCTACTTCCTACTCATAATTTTGGAAAAGATGGCGAAGGGTGTTCAACAGGGGAAGGTGAGTTAGGTTGCATGCAAGATATACCATCATGGGCTATTTGTGATTCCGTTTAGGAAAGAAATGGAGTCCAAAGGAATGACCTGGAAGGTATTTTTGAAGGAACTCCAGGGACAAAGTACGTGAAAATCATCTGAGAAGAGGAATGCGAACAAGAAACAAACATCAGAAGCTCTGACGTCTCAACCTACAAGGAAAACACCAGTGCAAGCAGAGGAGAACCCTGTCAAAGCCTCTCCACCCACAATAGGAAGAACGACCCAGAACTCGACGGAGAGAGGGACTTGCTCTTTTAGAACTAGTCACAATCAGTTGAGCTCCCTGATTTTTTTGGATGAGTCACCACCAACTTCACCCAGAGCTCATAATCTCTCAGTTATTTTTGAGGCAGCAGTCCATACTTAGGGAAATGAGGATCATGCAGATAAGGAGGAAAGCATACCCTTGTCTACCCTCCTCCATACATTGAAGAAAAGGAAAGTGACATCAAGTGAAAGAAAGGAGCCGACATAAGGTCAAGACAACGAGGCACAACATGTAGAGACACTCAATAATTTCGAGGAACAAGGTACTGAAACCCCTGATGAAATAAGTGAACAGGGTACTGAAACCCCTGAGGAAATGAAGGTGCAAGGTATTGAATCCCTTAGCGAAATGGTCATGGAGGCTAGTGAGATCCTCGACGAAATTGAAGTTCCAGGCATTGAAATCCCCGATGAAATTGAACCGCAGAAATTAGGCGGCCAAGATAACATTGACCGCGACGATGATGATACATGTTTAGAGTCGGTTGTGGAGAAGTTTCTTGCACTAGAGGATTTGGAAACAGAGGACAATACCCTCTACCTGAGTAATTGGGTAGAAGAAATTGAGTAGCAATTTCACGCCCTAGAAAAATTGAACCAAGCTGTGGGGTAGCAGGACATAGCGCAAAAACAAGGCAAAATGGAATTAACATAAGAAGTTAGACAACAAAAGTGACAGGTCAGGGTTGTTACACAACATTTTTCCACTGTTCCCGCAATCCCCATCCCGCACATTAGAGGATCATTTCTGTGACTAATACAAAGTGTCATGCCTTGCAAAGACCATCATTGCATCCCTTTCCATGAGGAAAACATTCCTTCTGTTGACAATTTCATGAGAAGACCATCAGAAACACATGTTTTTGCCTTGGCGCTAGTAGACCGTTATGCCCTCACGCCAATGAGGAAGATTAACACTAGGCCCCGTGCCCATTGGCGCTATGTCCCAGTGAGCTACCCATGCCAACTTATTTATAGAATTTTTTTTAAAATATAGAGGTGAAGTTTCTATCCAAACATCTTCATGGGCGAGTCATCTGGAGTGGTTCGACTGAATAACCACGGTCTCCCTCCTTTGGCCTCTTGTTTCCACCTTTTGGTGAAACCTCCCAAGGGATAAGGCCTCCCTTCCACCATTGTAGGGATCCTAACCTCCTCCTCTCCCTCTATAAATAAATCCATCTTCCATTGATGAGCTAGCTGAACATACTGTAGCTGAAAGGCTGAAGAGAGTTCCTGAACATTTCGCTAGAAATATAGAATGGAAAGAGACCTTTGTCAAGAGAGCTTAGGCTTGTGTACTCAGCCCGTCCGAATTCCCCGACGATCCTTCGAGACGCTCTTCGACTAAACCCTGATGAAGGAGGATGCGACGTCAAGGCTCCGATTGTAACTCTTTCTTTTATTTATATATATACATGACTATTTTCTGGTTCCCATCTTGTGTTAATGTGTCGTATTTGATGCAATATTTTTAACCTTCCTTGACTGGTTAGTTGATTATGAATGAAATAATTGTCTTGTATGCTGCTCTTGTTTGTTGTTCTTTGTGTAGGTATCTGAGCACTGTTGCAGAAGGATTGTGACCCATCGAGATAGAGATCAAGAGGCCACCACCACTACAATTATGACAGCGTTGGACTCCAGGTAGATCAATCTACCCTGTCCTTTTCATTCATTAATTAGGAACCTACACTTTAGCTTTTCCCTTTGTTGCTAGACCCACTCTAGGGCTAGAGGGATCGTCTCTATCTGCAGAGAGAATTTACCTTCCCAACAAATTGGTGACTCCACTGGGGATCAATGTGAGTTTGTCGTTTCATTGCCCATTAGGAATTTTCCTTGTCAAGTCGATTTCGGTCGTTTGCTTGCTTGTCTATCTTTTTTGGCTTGTTTGATTGTCTGGAATCCTCCTTTTCAGCTCTAGAGTGTCAAGATTGACCTATTCTCACTGGTTCTTCCCTCTTCCCATAGTTATCCAGCTTGGCACGAGTTTGCCTTGAACAGTCACGCCAATTGGCGCTGGTTGATTTTGTTGCAATAGCGCCAACTCTTGTTTGGCGCGGATTACCACCTCATAGTCGCGCCGAATCCTGTAGGATTTGGTTTGACCTTCTTGCTAAGTTTTTGGTCAGTTTTGCTTGACTCTGGATTTTTTCCTTGATTTTAAATTGGTCTTTTGGAGTTTTTTTGACTGCCGTAGGCTTGCTCTTCTTAGCTGTTTTTCTATTCTCTCATCATTGCAGTTCATAGCCCTATGGTTTCTAGGTGTCTTTCGCTCACCGAGCCTTCTGATTGAAGTTTGTTTTTTTATTTCTGAAAGATCTCTATCCTTATCTTGGTTAGCATTCATCGAATGGAAAATGGTTTTCTATTGCATGTAGCTTGCATTTAGGAAATTTGAGATCAAATTCGGTAGGGCCTTGAAATTGAAAAATTAATTCAAGATCAACTATAAAATTTATTCAATTAACCTAAGGAAGCATTGGAACCTAACACAAACATTTTTAGAGTTCTAGGCTAGTGATGTGTTCCGGCGTCATTAAAACTAGTAGATGTCGTTCACCATCTGGATTTGGACAGCACTAGTACGGACTTGTGGTCCTCATACTGTCGTGTATATAAAGGGAGACCCTCATAGGTTCAAATCCTTTATCCATAGGAAGCTGAGTCTGCCGCCCTGTAACCGTGATACACTGAACACAACATTCGGGGAGACTACCTGCACGCACGTTAAGTACTTGGTCATTTCTCTTTCATTTGATCACCAAGGTGTATGTGGTAGTTCATGGAGACTTGGTACACCCTGTTGCTTAGATTATCTGAGTAGTCATTTCGATTTTTTCGTGACTCCTTAAAAAGAGAAAAGATCATCGAGCTCTTTTCCTTTCATGCGCGTTTCAACCCGAAAGTGATAGAGTCACCTTTTTCTTGTTTCTTGACTCTTAAAATATGAAACGACAGAGTTTTGTTTCAATGTCTTAAAATATTAATTGCCCACGAAATATTCCTGGTTAAAGTTACCTTCCTTAGCGTTTTGTTTTACGATTGTTTCCAATGGCAACATTTCCGGAGTTTACCAGCCAAGGAATCCCCTTTGAAGAGAATCCTGGTCCTTTTCTTGCTTTTGGTAATGTTGGTGCTCATATGGAAACATTGTCCCTACCTGGGTTAACTATTGGGTTGCCTGTTTGGTTATTTTCAACGTCTGTGGTCTCGAGTGTTCCGCCCACTGTACAACCATCCCCTCCACTTGAACAACATCATGTTTATTCTAAGGTGGACCTCTCCCCTTCTTCGTCTATTATTTCTTCCTCCTCTTTTGTTTCGCCTGGTGAAAGTCGGGATTCTAGTAACCACGTGGCTAAGAAGAAGAAGAAGAAGACAAAGAAGAAGAAGTCAGATCAGAGAGAGGCCAGCTCTACGGCTATTACGCCTCAGACACCGTCCATTGATAAACCATCCAACCTTCCATGGAAAGTAAAATTTCCTTCCATGATGTGCAAAGGAGGCCATCTTATTCGAGACTAACCTGGCATTCCCAAGGTACTTGAAGCATGGTCCGACGGCCGTCCGCTGTTGCCTTTGGCTTCTGGAAGTCGTGTTGGTGGCACATCTTCGACTAGTAATGATAAGAATCATAAGAAACAGGGTAAGATTACCAATCCCTGTAAGTTGTGTGAAGGGCATCATCCCATTCACCTTTTTCTGTACAAAGATGAAGCCATGAGAGTGTTGGACAACCCTACTATTTCTGCACCCTGCCTTCTGACTGGTTACCAGAAGCTTTCCTTGAATCCTTTACTAGTTGATTCGACGATCGGTCAAGAGTCATCCTTGATCGATCCCTTTCCCTCAGAAATTCAATTTCGTGAATCCATTCCCGACCAACCATTGGTCGTGGAATCAGTAAATCTAGTCCCACCCATGGTTCATCAGGTCTTTTTCGTCGAGAGCGGATCTCATCCCCCTCATGTTCTTCTTATTTCTTCAGATTCCTCGGACTTGGAGAAAGATCCTCCCGTCCCTGTGACTTAAGAAGTTTATCTTCTTGCTCCCATGTCTGTGGTCCAGGAAGATGCTCCTCTTGCTCCGGTAACACCAGGGGATGATCATCTCAGTTCGATGGTACCCCCTCCAAGTAGTTTGGTCGCTTCCTTCGATTGGAGTCGATTTGCGGGATACTGCCTTCCTTCTTATGTGCCTTTTGAGATCACGGTTCAGACCTTCGATGTGGCCATACCTAGCATAATTATAGATGAAGGTGCGTCTGTTAGTGTTCTGTCTTCAAATACTTAGAAATTTTTTGGTTCCCCACTGCTTGCGCCTGTTACCCAGAATCTGTTGAATTTTAACAGAGGAACCAGCCAACCGTTAGGGATCCTTCCAAAATTACCAACCACTTTGGGAGGGAAAACCATCTTTATATACGTGATGGTTTTTCCAGGCCCCTTGGATTTCAATTTACTCTTGGGGCGCGACTATGCTTATGCCATGGGTGCACTTGTATCCTCCCTCTTTCATGTGATCTGTTTTCCACACAAAGGTCAGATCGTGACCATTTATCAGCTTTTATTCTTTGGTCTGAAGGTGGTAGTTGGTCTGCCATCATCTCTGCTGGATTTTTATCTAACGATTGTATCTTCCCCACCACAGGTTAATTATGTGACTTCTTGCTCGTTTCCCTCATCCAGCGATTGTGTCGTTGAGAACTGTCCAATGGAGGCATTCGATCGCGATTTCCAAGATGTTGTTCTCCCATCAGATGTGAACCTCTTGGAAGCCATGACCTCTTATTCGTTATGGTAAGAAGCTCGTCGGAGCATAATTCATTTTCTTGTGTCAAGCTCCTTAAAAAATGAAACAAGGTCTTCGGAGAAGAGTTTGCTTTCTTATGTCAAGCTCCTTAAAAAATGAAACAAGCCAATCGGAGGATAGTTCATCTTCTATGTCAACCTCGTTAAAAACTGAATTAGATCTTCAGAGCATAGTTCCTTTCCTTGTGTCAAGCTCCCTAAAAAATGAAGCCAGGTGTCATGAGGATAGTTCTTTTAATGTGTCAACCTCGCTAAAACAATGAAACACGTTCTTGTCCATTCGAGTCATTGATATCATCTCGTAAAATCCCAGTCGAGTCTTTCTCTTAATCTTGTAATCTGAACCTTCCCTCCTCTTCCTTTCATATGGAATGACACTTGGGGGGCATGTACCTCGAATTGAGTCACAATGTTGGGGGCATGCAAATATTTTCAAGCATAGTTTATCCTTATTTCAAGCTTGTGTAAAAATGAAACCAACTTCAAGCAGAGTTTCATGATTTTAGGCTTGTGTAAAAATGAAACCATTCTTATTTTACCTCTCGTGATTGCCATTTTATCAACCTATTTTTCCAGATGAGCCTTGGTTTTCTCATTCCATCATCCCCATCTGCTTGGCCGATCATATGCCTTAATTTTGTTGTTTCACCCATTCCCGAGGAGCCTCTGAAATGATTGGTCTTGTTAGCCATCCTCTTAACCTTTACTTGTTCTGAGTACTTCCACCATCACCGGAACCAGTTGCTACCCTTAATACCACTCATTCCTCCAGGAGGAGTCAACTTTCAGCTCTTTTTTGACTCTCAAAAATTGAAAAGATTGTTGAGACTCTTGTCATTTTGAACTCGTTAAATGGATGCGAAATGATATCTACCCAATATACGTTCACCCCTTTTTCGAGCTGAGATAGATTATTTACGAAAAATGAATACCTTAGCCTATCGTGACTAAGAGGTTCTTTTAGATATTGTTTTCTACCTTTTCAGATCTGAGGGACTATTTACGAAAAGGGACATGCTGGAGTTTTCTTTTTTGCTTCTTTTCAAACTCTCTAAACATGAAAAGATGTCGAGTTCTTCCTTTTTCAGACTCGTTAAACCTTGATGACATCGGACATCGTCACCATGAAGTTCCCCGAGTTCCTCCTTCCTAGGGCTCGTAAAATATACTAGGATGAATTTGTCTGAAGGAAAAACTTACATTACAAGCATATGCTATCTCCTTCAAGCTTGTTTTTCAAAAATAATTGGGGTACTCGCCAGAAATGGTGGGGGAAAATGGAACCAGTTTTTAGTCGTGTCGGTAGTATGTCGCTCTTGAACATGACACTCATCTGCATTCGTGTCAAGTTGGGGACATCTCATTTTGTCATTTTATACTCCATGGGTTTGGGTAATCTGTTTTGACCTCTCATCTACTCTTTTCCACATCATCATGACCTCAAATCCCTTGATGTCAAATACTACCAAATCCAGAGTCGTGTCGCTGATATGTTCAAGAAAAGTTTGCCTCTGCATTTTTCAACTTCCCTTCGATCCTCTGTTTGGTCCTGATTCATTATCATTATGTTCCTCTGTCTCGTGTCGATGATGTGGGAAACATTACGGCCCTCCTTCGACCGGGTCACTTCCTATCGACTTTAGCTCATTATCCAAGAAGTTGATCTAGAGACTCCCTTCTGGTACCTTGGAGCTTGCATGCCTCAATGGAAAGTTCTTCGCATTCAACGATAGGTCCACATCATTGGCCTTCGATCGAGTGATTCTATGGGTGTTCGACGCCAGATCACTATTCACATTCCGTGGATTGCACCTGTTATACCTTGAGAGCCATTGTCATTATTGGTGGTTTCTCTTGTGCCTATTAACAACTTTCATCATTGGCTGTTAATCAAGTGATTTTCTTGCATGTTCGACTTCAGCTCACATATTCGCATGTTTGAATTTGTACTTGTTCAGGTCAAGATGGAGCGCAAGACCCTGGGTTTTATCTGATAAGATCCAAGTTGCCAGATATTGTGGTTTATCATGACTTTATGCATGACTCTTTTGACTGGATGGCTACGACCATACCTGAGTCTGTTTGTTGATCCTTACTTCTCGATGGTTGTGTCCATACCTCGGACCTTAGTTCATATATGTACTCTATTATGGATGGTTATGCCCATGCCACATGTTCATGTATCAGAGATATCAGTTGTATTTGTAATTATAGGTCTTCCGACAACGGTGTTTGGTTTGAATGCGTTCTTGTAAAGAATTTCACCCATCCCTCCCTCTCAGACCTCATGCTTTATGGGGCATCTATTACACATCATTTTGTCACTGTCCCTGCAATCCCCATCCCACACATTGGAGGATCATTTCTGTGACTAATACAAAGTGTCATGCCTTGCAAAGACCATCATTGCATCCCTTTCCATGACGAAAACATTCCTTCTGTTGACAATTTCCTAAGCAGACGATTAGAAACACATGTTTTTGCCTTGGCGCTAGTAGACCATTATGCCCTCACGCCAATGAGGAAGATTAACACTAGGCCCCGCGCCCATTGGCGCTCTGTCCCAATGAGCTACCCACACCAACCTGTTTATGGAACGTTTTTTAAATATAGAGGTGAATTTTCTATCCCAAAAACTTCGTGGGCGAGTCATCTAGAGTGGTTCGACTGAATAACCATGGCCTCCCTCCTTTGGCCTCTTTTTTCCACCTTTTGGGGAAACCTCCCAAGGGATAAGGCCTCCCTTCCACCATTGTAGGGATCCTAACCTCCTCCTCTCACTCTATAAATAAAGCCATCTTCCATTGATGAGCTAGCTGAACATATTATAGCTGAAAGGCTGAAGAGATTCTTGAACATTTTTCTAGAAAGATAGAACGGAAAGAGACCTTTGTCGAGAGAGCTTGGGATTGTGTACTCACCCCGTTCGAATTCCCTGATGATCCTTCGAGACGCGCTTCAACTGAACCCCACTGAAGGAGTCTGTGATGTCAAGGATCCGGTTGTAACTCTTTCTTCTATTTATATATATTCATGACTATCGTCTGGTTCCCATCTTGTGTTAATGTGTTTTATTTGATTCAATATGCTTAACCTTCCTTGACTGGTTAGTTGATTATGAATTAAATCATTGTCTTGTATGTTGCTCTTGTTTGCTGATCTACGTGTAGGTATCCTAGCACTGTTGCAGAAGGATTGTGACCCGTCGAGACAGAGATCAAGAGGCCACCACCACTACAGCGACGACAACGTTGGAATCTAGGTAGGTCCATCCACCCTGTACTTTTCATTCATTAATTAGGAACCTACACTTTAGCTTGTCCCTTTGTCTCTAAACCCACTCTAGGGCTAGAGGGATCATCTCTATCCGCAGTGAGGATTTACCTTCCCAAAAAGGGTATGGAAATTTCAGGCCTCGAAGTGTTATAAAAGGCTTAAAAAGGTGACACAACAGCTTAAGAAAGCCCGAGGAAAGAGAGTAAGGACAGTGGAAGCAGGGTTCAGTATACAAGTCTAGGACTGAAAATGAGACTTCCCATTTTTGAATTTTTACAGCAGGTAAAGTTTGTGTGAGGACACACAACATCTTAGAGATGGGAGGATGTTAGTAGGTGAAAACGCCTCATTTGTAACCCCTTTGCTACCTTAAAATCACAATCATAAACCTTTGTTTTATCCTCATAAACCTCCGTATACCTGCACTAGTCTAAGAACTTTGTCCTATCCCTGCACTAGTTTATATTTCATACTTAAGGTTTAGTAAGTACTTAATTATTCATTTTTAAATATATTTTATGCCTTTTATATTCTTGCAACTAATATTTCTCTTCGTAAATTATTTTGATAAGTGAATGTATTAATCTCGAATCAACATGGTCTAGTGCAAGCAGATTCCTGCACCATTGGTTGCCGACCATTCCAATATTTCTGTAACAACCCGTTACCTAACGCGGGCTCTTCATTCCAGCTCGACCCGTTCAGTCGTGGTCATCTTAGGTGAAACTCGGAGCAGAGGATAATCAGGGATATGGCTAAAGATTGATCGTTAGCCAATGAATAGTTAGCATTCTACTACAACCAATGAATTATTTCGTAACATTGTTTGTTATTTCGTTCAAGCCGAAAGGATGGAATTAGAATAAAACTATGTAATTTTGTTATGTCCGATGCTGAAAGGGTTGTATAAATGTAGATCTTAGATAGGAGATTAGGGAGCGATAGCCATGCTACTGTAACGCTGGAAAATCTATAAATTTGTGTTGTCGCCCTCGTTCTGGGCTGGACTGTACTTATCATGTATTTTTGCTGAATCGAATTAATATAAGGAGCTATGCCATGTTGTTTACATATTGCGTTTTGATATGTTATTGATGTATGTTGAGTAACCAGCTCCAAAAATAGAAGAAAAGAGATATCAACGCCTTAGAAATAAGCCACTTCGAGGGGGCAACCTCCAATACATTACATAAATGAACAATTATTGGATGATACAATTTACAAAACCTCCTTTCTATATATAGGAGTCCATGGGGCTATAATGTAATCCTAGTGGGCCACAATGTAATCCTAGCCGACCTAACAATAATAATTTAAGGGCACAATAATAACAAAATGGGGGTTACAAGGGTACAATAATAACAATAAGGGAGTTACACTAACAATAATAAGGGACTATACTAGTAATATAGGGACCTAACATGCCCCTCTCCTTCAAAAAAAGTGTTGTCCTCAACGCTTGAGTAGCTCTGGGTGCTTTTGTATAAAATTCTCATCCTCCCATGTAGAATCTTCAATAGGTAAGTTCTTCCACTTGATGAGATACTCTGAAATTGATCGATTCCGTAGTTGTCGAGTTCTTGTTTCCGTGACCGCTTCCGGTTCCAATATGATTTTTCCTTCCTCATCAAGTTCTGGAAATATTGTTTGAACTGTAATATTTTCACCTATAACCTTCTTTAAGCATGAAACATGGAAAAATGGATGTACTCGTGAAGAAGCAGGAAGCTCCAATTTGTATGCCATAGTACCAATCTTTTGCAACACCTTGTAAGGACCATAGTACTTTGGCGATAATTTATTATCCTTCTTAACTTGCTTGAGGGACATTTTTTTGTATGGTTGTAGCCGTAAAAATACCCAATCTCCTACATCAAAACTTCTCTCGCTGCGATGTTGATCTACTTGTTGTTTCATTCGATTTTGTGCCAAATTTAGGTTATCCTTTAAGAGTTGGAGAACTTCTTGCTGATGCTCGATGTGATCTTCCACTGCTTGAACCTTCGAGTTTTCCCTTAAATATGATGTGATGGATGGTGGATGATATCCATAAAGTGCCATAAATGGGGTCATTTTTGCTGCAGTATGGAAGGAAGTGTTATACCACCATTCAGCGCGAGGTAACCACTTGACCCATTGTGTTTGTTTATCAGATACAAAACAACGAAGATATCCTTCCAAACATTTATTTACTATCTCGGTTTGACCATCAGATTGAGGATGATAAGATGAGCTATGAGCTAATTGAGTACCCAAACAAGAAAATAACTCCGTCCAAAAATTTCCGGTAAAAATGGGATCTCTGTCGCTCACAATAACCCTTGGGCTTCCATGTAGCTTTTGAATTCTGTCCATAAATGTAGTAGCAACTGTACTTGCTTTAAATGGATGAGATAATGCACAAAAGTGTGCATACTTGGTAAATCTATCAACTACCACCATGATGACACTCTTTCCTTCGGACTTAGGTAAACCTGTGATAAAATCCATTGAAATCTCCTCCCAACGTTGACTTGGAATGGATAAAAGTTGTAGAAGTCCTGGGGTCTTAATTGTTTCCACTTTATTCTGCTGGAAAACCAAACATTCCGCCACAAAATTTTGAATATCAGATTTAAGGCCATCCCAAAAAAATTCTTTCTTCACCCTGTGGTAAGTTTTTAAAAATCCTGAGTGTCCTCCTAAAGGAGAAGTGTGCAATTCCGGAAGAATATTTTGTTTTAGTTGGGAATTCTTACAAAGATATAAGCGATCTTTGTACCATAAGGAATCATTTTTCCAACTAAATGTATCAGATGTACTAGGATCTTGCTGCAACTTTTGAATGAGTGTCCATACATCTTTTCCCTTCTTCCATTCATCTCTTGCTTCGGTTATCCAATCTGGTTGGATAATAGAAATGGCACAAAGCAATGCTTCCACCTCTTCATTCTTTCTTGAGAGTGCATCCGCAACAACATTAAGCTTTCCTTTTTTGTAGATTATTTCAAAGTCATAACCCAACATCTTTGTGACCCATTTTTGCTGCTCTTCTGAAGATAGTCTTTGTTCCAAAAAGTGTTTAAGACTATCATGATCAATTTTTACCTTGAAGTGTCTTCCCATTAGGTAAGTTCGCCATTTCTTTAGTGCATGCAATATTACTAACATTTCCTTCTCATAAATAGGTTTATGTAAATACTTTCAAAAGAAATGGGTCTTCTTTCTTGCATTAAAACAACACCAATTCCATTTCCCGAGGCATCACATTCCACAATAAAGGTTTTTGTGAAGTCTGGCATAGCTAAGACCGGTGCTAGGCACATTGCCTCTTTAAGATGTTCAAAGGCCTTAGTTGCTTCAGGAGTCCATGGAAATGCATCTTTCTTCAATAATGTTGTTAGAGGTGCTGCTATTCTCCCATAATTCTTAACAAACTTGCGATAATACCCTGTTAACCCGAGAAATCCTCGCAACTGCTTTATGGTTGTCGGGACTTTCCATTCCTTAATGGCTTTAATTTTTTTAGGGTCTACTTTAACACCCTCGTGAGATACAATATGACCCAGATATTCCACCTCTTGTACTCCAAAGAAACATTTGGATGTTTTGCATATAATTGTTTCTCTTGCAATAGTTTGAGCACCGTGTCAACATGTTCAACATGATCCTTCCAAGACCTGCTATAGATTAGTATATCATCAAAAAATACGAGCACAAATTTTCTAAGGAAGGGTTTGAAAATGGAATTCATCAACCCTTGAAATGTAGAAGGTGCATTGGTAAGGCCAAAGGCATGACCAAAAATTCATAATGACCCTCATGAGTTCGAAATGCTGCTTTTGGAATATCTTCAGTCTTCATTCTAATTTGATGATATCCTGAACGAAGATCCAACTTGGTAAAATAAATTGCTCCATGTAATTCATCCAATAATTCATCAATCACAGGAGTGGGAAATTTATCTTTAATGGTGAGCTTATTGAGCTCCCTATAATCCGGACACATTCGCCATGATCCATCCTTCTTGTGTACCAATACTACAGGAGCGGAGAAAGAACTTTGACTAGGTTGAATTATACCCACCTCTAACATTTCTGCAATCATACGTTCGATTTCGCCCTTTTGGACGTAAGGATATATATAAGGCCTGATGTTTGGAGTAACACTTCCTGGAATCAGATGAATATCATGATCATGATCACGAATAGGTGGGAATCCTTTGGGAGTTTCAAACACCTTGGAATGATTGTCCAAGACTTGTTGGAGATCTGCAGAAATAGATGATTTTGATGTTGGAACTTCTAGTGAGAATAATTGTGCAATTACGCCTCGTTGTTCTTTCTTTAGAAGCTTTGTCATGACATTAGAGCTTATTATCTTTCCCGGATTCCCTACAATACCCTGTAATTCGACTTCCTTTCCTTCTGAAAAAAATTTCAAGAAAAGTTCTTGAAAATTAAAAGCTACCGTCCCCAAAGATTGTAACCATTGTACTCCTATTACAACATCAACACCTCCCATAGGAATGGAAAGCATTGGACTAGTCAATACATATTCCCCCATGGTTAGCTTGATATTATGGCATTTTCCCGAGCAATTTATAGTTCCTCCATTTGCAACCATCACTTGACATTCTGGTGCTGGGTATAGGAAACAATTTAATTCCTTGGCTACCTTACAATGAATAGAATTATGGGTGCTACCTGAATCAATCAACACTATTACCTTTTGCTTCTTGATATGTCCTTCTATCTTGAGAGTTTGAGGAGTGGTAGTTCTTGCCAGTGAATTACACGATATGGTCGGATTCATTTCTTCCTCTTCTAGGGTTGGTTCCTGGTGTATATCCTCTTCTTGTTCATTTTCTTCTTCCTCTTCACAATCTATGTAAAATAATTTATTCTCAGAACACTTATGATATTTAGTGTATTTGCTATCACAACTATAGTAAAGCCCATTTGCTCTTTTTTCTTCCAATTGTTGTGGTGTCAACCTTTTAGGTTGTGGAAATCTAGGCGTAGCAACACTTCCTTCTTTATAGAATTGAGTGGTAGGCTTCCTTGTCGCCATTATTTTACATTCAACTTTTATTGCCAACCTGAATGCCTTCTCCAATGAATCTGGTTCCAAAACGCGAACTTCATGTTGGATATTATCCTTTAAAGTGCCTATGAAGAGATCGATCCCGTGTTCCTCTGGAATATCAGTTACCCTTATATTCAATTTTTGGAATTCCTCAATGTGCTGCCCCACTAAACCCTTTTGTTTGAGATTTATCAATTGGCTAAAGAAGGTGTCGCTCTTTGTATCCTCATAATGTGCTATCATTTCCTCCGTAAAAATTGACCAAGTGACAATTTTTTTACGGGAGCAAAGCCATCGATACCATACAAATGTATTTTGTTCTAACTGTAAAGTTGCAATGCGTACCTTTTGTGTGTTTTGCACGTTATGGAGATCAAAATATTGCTCCATCTGTAGTATCCATGTTACAGGATCCTTTCCATCAAACTTCCTCATATCCATCTTTGGAATATGGTGGTTCTTCTCGCCAACATTAAAGTTTATGAAATCACGATTAACATTTATTTTTTTCTCATCATGAGGTTCTTCTACTATCTTTTCACCATTAGGAAACATTTCTTGTATCAACTTTGTCAAACCTTCGATGTCTGCTTTGAGATCATTCTTCATGTTTTCCATGTTGTCTTTCATGTCATCCATCTTAGCTTCCATGCCAGCTTCCATGCCATCCATCTTAGCTTCCACTCCTTTCTTCAAAACTTCCATTTCATTTTTTGTTGCTCTTTGCAAGAGTGAAATTTGTTGCACTTGCTCTTGTAATTTTGATAGATCATGTTGCAATTCTTCATCTTCATGAGTCATAGTAGAGCCTTCCGAAGGCTTAATGGGTGTTGAATTATTTTTACAGGGCATCTTTTAGAACCCAATACTGCTATATATTATACAATATGCCCTTGGAATCAATTTAAATTGATTCTTCAAAGAAGACTTGTGCAATTTGGAAAGAAAAAAAAATATACACACCTTTTTCTTGCTTTTGAGGAGCTCGATATTGAAATTCGATAATCTCTATGATTGAAGCACTTCAATATTTGAATTTTAGTATCAACGTAGCCCTATGAATTATCTTTCGAATGCCACAGGTCTGACCTGATTTGGATTTTCCAAGACAAAGTTGTGTCCAATCTCCCACAATGACCTAATTCTAGACTGGTTCAATAGAGCGAACTTGTACGACTTTCCACGTGTCACTGTTTTTTCCTTTGTCTCTGAAATTGATAGCCAAGAAACTACAATCTGTGTACTTGTGGTCACTTTTTACGGCACTCAAATCCGATGCCCAAAGAGAGAGTTATTGAACTTTTCCCACGATCACCTCTTTGAGATGAAATTCAGGAGCCTGAAAAAGCACTACCTTCCACATATCATATCTCCAAAAATATTGCGAACCAAGCTCTAAAATTTTTGACGAATTTCCTCAGGATTTCAGCTTCGCACCATATGAATTTCAGATTCTGAACCTTCGTAGAAAAAACATTATAGCGCAAATGCCACGATGACCTGTTTAGGAGCCTGAAAAAAGACCTAACTTCCATAGATGATATCTCCGAAAATATTGCGAACCAAGCTCTGAAATTTTTAGACAATCTTCCTCAGGATTTTGGCTTCGCACCCTAAAAATTTCAGCTTTTGAAACTTCGTAGAAAAAACGTTATAACGAAACTTCCACAATGACTTGTTTGGAGCAGCGAAACCCTAGAATCCAAAGCTCTGATACCAAATGTTGAGTAACCAGCTCCAAAAATAGAAGAAAAGAGATATCAACGCCTTAGAATTAAGCCACTTCGAGGGGGAAACCTCCAATACATTACATAAATGAACAATTCTTGGATGATACAATTTACAAAACCTCCTTTCTATATATAGGAGTCCACGTGGCCATAATGTAATCCTAGTGGGCCACAATGTAGTCCTAGCCGACCTAACAATAATAATTTAGGGGCACAATAATAACAAAATGGGGGTTACAAGGGTACAATAATAACAATAAGGGGGTTACACTAATAACAATAAGGGACTATACTAGTAATATAGGGACCTAACATTGTATCTTTGAGCACTGAAGTTCTACGTTTCCTAAACGGGAAATGAGCTATTTGGCTAGGGCCCAGCCAACCCAGCTCATTTTCCCTCTCGTGCTTTCATCCAATTAAAGGTGCCTGTGTTAATTTTATTGATGCAACGTGTGGATTGAGTTTGTAACCCTTTTCTTTATAAGAATTATGATTTCATTTCTTTAATAGTCAAGCGTGGCGGATCCATAGTGTGTTTAATTACAATTCAATTTATTTTCAATGATTTTATTTTCCACGAATCATAATTGATTTCCACCTGGAGTAGTGCAAGCACATTCCTGCACTAGTGCGATCATAGTTTCTGCAACTTAGTATTTTGGTTCATCACAATAAGATTGTTTCATTTCTTTCCTTTGCAAGAGTTCAATTTATTTCTGTAAGTGAAATTTCATTAGTAAATAAGAGTCTTTTCAATATTAAAAGTTAAATCTTAGGAATTAAAAGATATATGGTTAACTTATGAACAAGTGTTGTTACGTTACATCGATCTGTGCCTACACTTCATATTTTTAAGGGAAAGAATTAAAACATAAATCTGAACAATTAAAAGGAACCTTTCTAAGTCTACAAATATTAGAGTTAGATCTGATTTATGTAAGTAACTATTGCAGGGATAAAATCATGTTTTCATGCTTGAGTTATTTCTTTCATTGAATTAAAGAAAGTATGCTTTAAATTTTTGAAGATTGTTTTTATTTCGAAGTTATTTTCATTACAAGATTCAGTTTGGTTGAAGCATTCCTTTTGATGCGTGCAAGTTATTTCAGAATTCTGATTCGCTCTTTGCAAATTTCTTTTATAGATTAACACACTTTTTCTTTCCTCGAAAGTAATCGGAAACTTGGCGCATGAATCCCTGTTTTGGTACAAGAACTTGTATCTTGTTACAGGAACATAGTGCTCGAAGCCAAAAGCTTCAAGCCCCCTGCACGAAGACATAAATATCCAGTGCAAGTAAAAATATACTTCCCACACCTAAGTACTGTACCTGTACTAGTGCAAGAATATTGCATGAGTACAGGAATATTGACCTAGTGCAGGAAGGAAGATCCTTAAGAAGGAAGATATTTTAAGGGCGCACTTGTGAACCTACCAAAAACCTATATTAGAGATAAACATAGAATTTCATTCAAGCAATCAAGTTTTTTGACAGCAAGTGTGAAAGTTCCTTTATTTGAAAAGTACTTTCTTTCGCTTTCCGACACTAGAACTTCTTTGGTGTAAATTGTTGTGTGGTGTTTCTTTTCAATCCTATAAGATATTGATTTAAGAAGTAGGAATAGGTAGGAAAATTTCACACCACTTCTGGCATTTTCTATGCTTCGTCTCTAAGTCTATGGACCTCGGGTTGACAATTAAGTGTTGAAAATGGTTTTCTTAATTGCGATTCCTGCACCCAACATGCACATGTGGGGATAGTCAAATGAGAACATTTAATAATATTATAGAATGAAAAAAAAGTAATGTTAATTAAAGGTTGAGACATGCATAAACCCTAAACTTAAATGATTACCATGCTATGTTAAATATGGGGTCGTTAAAGAGAAGGGATTCAAAAGTTTTAGAATTATACTCGTTCCACATTTAGAGCATATAAAAATGGGATTTGAGAGTATAGTAGATGAAGTATAAAATTATATAGCATCCATTTAGGTTATAATTTCAAAGACAGATCCATAGTAAGTGCCCCTTTCTTTGTATTTGCATTTTCATAATTGAAGAAAATAAACAAAACCATAACCTCACCTTCTATATAGGTTTTCCCTCGTATTGGGTTCCCTTTATCACATCTTGTGTTAATTTGCTTGTTTTTCATTTTATTTATTTCCATAAAATTAAGAAATAAGCTAATAATAAATGTGGTATCTAAGTAAATAAATGAAATAACATAATATTTTAGAATATTTTAAGACTTGTGGAAATTAACTATTTCAATAGAATGTCCATCACAACTTTCATATCATATTGGTATCAAAACTAGGTTTTTTTTTTTTCAAGAGAATTTGTAGGGCCTAGAAATTGGCTTAGGAAGGAAGTTGTAGAACCATAGTCATGGTGGACGAGGCTAGTCATAACAACACTTGAGATGCAATACATGAAATTTTTTTGAGGTTGGAAGGACATGCTGATAATATCTCTTGCAACATGGCCCTCTTAATGACAACTCTAATGAGAAAGTTCATACCTTTCAATGAAATCGATGGCGCTAATTAAAAATTTAGATCAAATTAGAAACTAGGAGATAAAGAAGACCCAAAAAAAGAGTCACTAAAAGATCCTATGAAAGAGAAACCAAGTCTTGGTGTCATCACTCCTTCGTAAAATTTGTTTAAAATGGAAGTGAAAGTAGGCACAAAACCCTATCAAGGTGGTATTGATGTTGTTAAGTTGAATCATTTGTTGCAACAATTATAAGTGTATTTCAATGTCCATAATATATACGAAGAGAAGAAAATTCATTTTCCCAATTGAAACTAGAGGGACATGCATTGACCCAGTGGGAAAGCCACTTAAATAACATAATATGGAAGGTGATATGCTGGTAACTATTAGGAGGTGTTTAAAACCCTAATAAAGTCTAATTCTAAGTTATTGGATATATGAAGGACCGTTGGATCCTTAATAAATGTGGTACCTAAGGACATAAATCAAATAACATAATATTTTAGAATATTGCAAGACTTGTTGTGATTAACTATTGTAGCAGAATGTCTAGCACAATTTTCATATCATATTGGTGTCAAAACTAGGTTTTTATGTTTTCAAGAGTAATTGTGGGATCTAGAAATTGGCTTAAGAAGGAAGTTGTAGAACCCTAGTCACGATGTATGAGGCTAGTCATAATAACCCTTGAGATGCAATAGAGGAGAGGTCTGTGAGGTTGGAAGGGCAAGTTGATCATATCTCTTGCAACATGGCCCTCTTCATGGAAAATCTAATGAGAAAGTTCCTACCTTTCAATGACATCAATGGCTCTAATTCAAAATTTAGATCGTATTAGAAACTAGGAGATAAATAAGACCCAAAAAAAGAGTCACTAAAATATCCTAAGAAAGAGAAACTATGTCTTGGTGTCATCACTCCTTCATAAACTTTGTTTGAAATGGAAGTGAAAGTAGACGTAAAACCCTATCAAGGTGAGATTGATGTTGTTAAGTTTAATAATTTGTTGTAACTATTAGAAGTGTATTTGAATGTACATAATATAGATGAAGAGAAGAAAATTCATTTTCCCAATTGAAACTAGAGGGACATGCACTGACCTAGTGGGAAAGCCACTTGAAGTACATAATATGGAAGGTGATCCACTAGTAACTAATTAGGAGGCGTTTAAAACCTTCATAAAGTCCAATTCTATGTTATTGGATATATGAAGGACTGTTGGATCCTTAATAAATGCGGTATTTAAGGAAATAAATCAAATAACATAATATTTTAGAATATTGCAAGACTTGCGGTGATGAACTATTGCAGTAGAATGTCCATCACAATTTACATATCATATTGGTATCAAAATTAGGTTTTTTTTTTCAATAGAAATTGTAGGATCTAGAAATTGACTTAAGAAGGAAGTTGTAGAACCCCAGTCACGATGTATGAGGCGAGTCATAACAACCCTTAAGATGCAATATATGATAGGTTTGTGAGGTTGAAAGGACAAGTTGATAATATCTCTTGCTCTTCATGGAAAATATAATGAGAAAGTTCATACCTTTCAATGACATTGATGACTCTAATTCAAAATTTAGATCAAATTAGAAATTAGGAGATAAATAAGACCCAAAAAAGGAGTCACTAAAAGATCCTAAGAAAGAGAAACCAAGTCTTGGTGTCATCACTCCTTCATAATAAACTTTGTTTAAAATGAAAGTGAAAGTATATATAAAACTATATCAAGGTGATATTGATGTCGTTAAGTTGAATCATTTTTTGCAACAATTAGAAGTGTATTTCAATGCCCATAATATAGATTAAGAGAAGAAAATTCATTTTCCCAATTGAAACTATAGGTCCATGCACTGAACTCGTGGGAAAGCCACTTGAAGAATATAATATGGAAGGTGATGCACT
The DNA here is from genome assembly GCA_034641835.2 of Pinus albicaulis. NCBI lineage: Eukaryota > Viridiplantae > Streptophyta > Pinopsida > Pinales > Pinaceae > Pinus > Pinus albicaulis. The sequence continues at coordinate 301,440,883 of CM076577.1, forward strand.
GGTAACTAATTAGGAGATGTTTAAAATTCTCATAAAGTCCAATTCTATGTTATTGGATATATGAAGGACCATTGGATCCATTTACATCACTTCTAGTAGAGGCAAGGATAAGGTGTGCAACAATAAACCATTGAGTTTAACAAGTAACAATTATGTTGTATATATAACCTAAGAACCCATATGCACCCGTAAAGTCTCTAGGGTGTCTATGTAGTGATTAAAAAACAAGTAATTCTGTGCAAATATAGGACCATTGATTATGATTTTGTACAAGCACAACACCTAGATAAAATAGGTCATAAGAAAGGACAACCAAGGGTTTCTAAACAAAAAGAACACATAGGTTATTTCAAATAAGGGGAAGAAGAAGTGGAAAGGAAAATCCAAGAAAATAGTAGCTTATGAACATTAGTGCATGGATTTGGGCTACTTAGCCAAAATCATCTCAGATGTGGATTACAAGATTTTCTACACTTCACTATAGAAGGAGGTGAATTTGAATGGCCTTCATCACAGGGAAGATAAGGAGATGAAAAAACTCATCCATATTAAGATCCAATTCAAAAGTACCTAGGTGGATTCTCTATTTGATATTTTTCAAAATCCAACCTCATAACAGTTGACTTGGTTAGAAATCTTGGATTAGAAGTACATGATCATCCCAACCCATATCCATTGGGATGTATAAATAAGGATTCAAATATCAATGTCACTAAAAAAGGTAAGATCAAATTTTCTATTAATGCAAATTTTATTGATGAATTGAACTTTTATGCAGTAATCCTTGATGTGTGTGGTGCAATGTTTAGAAGCCCCTAGATGTATGTGAGGGATGTTATCTTCATTAGGATATAAAAAAACACCACTTAATCAAGGATGGGAAGACCCCCAATATTGATGCACATAAAGGTAAATCCTCTCTCTCTCTCTCTCTCTCTCTCTCTCTCCACACACACACACACACACACACACACACATATATATGTAGAGAGAGAGAGAGAGAGAGAGAGAGAGAGAATTATGAATGGGATGAATTAGTAATACTAAATCCATCCCTAAAGGGATGTACTAAATAGTACAAACATAAACTAGAGAAGTTGTTGCAAGCATGTAGAGGAGTGGTCTAGGAGCCTAAAGGGTTATTAGGTTGTATACATAGTGTGTTCTATAAGTAGAAAAAGTGAAAAAATAGTTGAAAAAGATATTGGGTCAGCAAGTTATCCAACCAAGCACCTCACCTTGTGGGTTACTTATTAGTATAGTATCCAAGAAGGATGGGAATTAGTGAATGTGTATCAACTACAACACCTTGAACATGATCACATTTAAGAATCTGTACTCTATGCCCATGATTGATTATTTGTTAAGTCAATTGTAACAAGCTAAGTACTTCACCAAGTGGGATATCAAATTTAGATACCATTAGGTATGTGTTAAAGAACCAGACACTTGGAATACTTCCATCAAGACAAAGCAAGATCTTTATGAATGGTTATTTTCATACCTTTTGCTTTATGTAATGCACCAACTGTTTTATGTTAGTGATGAGTGATTTTTGGCATCACTATTTATATTAATTTTTAAAAATGTATCTTAATTTCATATTGGTTTATAACTCTACTTAGGAAGAGAACATCTCACGTATTGTGAAGGTGTTAGAGAATTTTAAAAAACATCAACTACTAGATAATGTTAAGAAATGTAAGTTTTCTTAGTAGTCATTTGTGTACCCAGGGTACTTTATTGGTGGATGGGAACTAAAGATAGATCCCATAATTATATAGGGAATCCTTAAGTGACTAGATCCAAATAATATCACTGAAGTTAGGATATTTCTTGGGGAAATGTAATACATTCAAAATTTCATAGAATTATTTTGAATGGTCATTGTTCCTCCCCATGCCATATTAGCTAGTGGTAAGAGTTTCCAATCACGAAAGAATGAGTAGAAATATTTTGACGAGCTAAAATGAAATATTAGTCAAGCACTAGTTCTTGCATTTCTTACATGTAGAAACATTTGAAGTGGATATGGATTCAAGTGGATATGTTATGAGAACAACCTTGATGCAGGGAGGTAAGCCAATATGCTATCATTTAAAAATGTTTCATGGGGGAGTCCTAAACTACCGTATGTATGATAAATAAATTTATGCCCTAGTTCAAGATATCAATAAGTGGAAGCACTATCTAATGGGTAAGTGAACCATTATCCACATCAATCACTAGTCACTACAATATGTGTAGTCCCACATTAAGATATAACAAACTAGACACTACAAGTAATGGGGCCCTTTGCAAAAATATAGTATAGTCATCAACTATAAGAAGGGTGAAACGATAAGTTGAAGGACATGCTTTCAAGGCCACCCACATCCAAGACTATAACTTGGGGAGCTCTTAATATGCACATGGAACCTTTCACCCATGATGCATACAAAAAGGCATAAACATAAGATGAGGACTTTAAAGAGATGTTTTTGTAGTTATGGGGCCAAATTTATGTAAAATAAGGTGATGATAATGTTGAATATGGTTTCCAGAATGGGTTGATTTATAAGCTAGACAATATTTGTGTCCTTGAAGTCCTCCAAGGTTTCAAGAAATTTTTTTGTTGGGAAGACAATTCCTAAATTAAAAATATTTGTATATTATTCAGGAATATAAGAATATGTAGCTTGATAAATAAGAGGATGAATATTTTTTTGTACCAATGATGCCAATAATAGAAAGTAAGCATTGTACTATTCCTTACCTATATCTACTCAACCCTGGGAAAGCATTTCCATGGATTTTATGGGTGGTTTTCCAATGACAAGGAAGAGATATGACTATCTATTTTTCGTAGTTGATAATTTTAGAAAGATGTCACCATTATTATGCCTTATAAAAATGTCATAAAATGATAATAAGGAAAAAACATGTTCTTTGGATAGGTTTGAGTGCACTTGGATACCAAGGAGCATCATCTCAGACATGGGTACCATAATATTTAGTTCCCTTTTTACTACACTTTGGAAAAATATTGACACCAATTTGAAGAGATATAGATCTCTCCATCCATAGATAGATGGGTGGAAAAAAATAATTTACAATAAATTGCTTTAATATTTAAGGGATTACAATTAGGAACATCTAAATACCTAGCCTGAAAATATTATATGTAGTCAATCCTCTTATATCAAGTAAATCCATGCTTCTACTTGTAAGTACCCTTTTGAAACTTGTTTTAGATATTAGAGACCTTCATGTTTGGATGTTGTATATTTAAAACAAGGAGGAGTGAAGGAATACATCATAGGAGAAGCATTGGAAGTAGAGAAATTTGGTTGAAAAGCATTAGGAAAACCCATTTTCAAGTACATGTGATAATTGAATATGTCACATGAAATGTACAAGGCTGAAAATGATTAGCATAGATTTGCAAAAAATCAAGGTGGGAGATAGAGTTTGTTTGTAGTTGAATAAAGGACACCGGTTCTTGGTAAGAAGATGCAGGATTTGTGATATGGTCCTTTCGAGGTAGTGGAAAATGAGGCTGATAATGTCCAAAAAAATAATCTAACCCAATATATAAGAGTTTACTTAATAGTGAATGTGGAAAATATTAAACTCTATCAAATTTCCACGTTGGACTAGGAAACCAAGGAGAAGGTCTTATATACAATAGAGTACTTAGCAATAGAATCTCAAGCAAAATGGGTTTAATTTACAAGACCTTTGGTAGATTGGGTTGAAAGGAAAACTTCTAGGTAAGGAAAAATTGTACTCTAGGGAAAAGGTAGAGGAAAAATTCCCTCACTTATTTAAATAAAAAATTTGGTGACCAAAAGTCTCAATAAATGAGGAGGTGTGATCTAGAATGGATAATTACATAATTTTCGATCCATCTTCATACTTGCAAGGTGGAAAAAATGGTGGAATTGGCTTGCAGGGCCCATTTTAGTGGTAGGCCATAGTAAACATTTTTAGGTCCAAAATATTCTAAAGTTATTTTATGTAATCAAATGACACTTTTTGGGTCAAAATTTTACAAGCATAGCTTTCAAACTATTGAAATTTTTCTCCACACTAAGTTCTTTACAAAAATGTGAAAATCACCTTAATTGGAGTCCATATCCAAAATATATTCCTCCCAAAAGTTGACCTACATTGTTAAACACAATGGTATTAAGTGGATTACATGTCGAACCCTATTACTTACGCATGTGGAGCTAGTCATATGAGGACATTGAAGATTATTCTAGAAGGTCCAAAAACTTTTAACTAATTGAGGGTTGAGGAATGAAAAAATCCTAACCATATATTACTACCAATTTCTATTAAATATGTGGTCACTAAGAAATGAGGGGATTCCATTCTTATTAGAATTATACTTGTTCTATAGTTGAGTAGAAAATATAGGAATGAGATCTTAGAGCATAATAGAGGAAGTATAAGAATTTGTAGCATCTATTCAAGGATTAATGTCAAAGACAACTCCATAGTGACTACCCCTCCTGATTGTATTTTCATTTTAATAAGTGAAGAAAAAGAACATAACATAGGTCTCATATTCTAGCTAGAATTTGTCCAGTATCAAGTTCCCCAAGTCACATCTTGTGTTCATTTGCTTGATCTTCGTTTTTGAAATTTATTTTTTTTCCATAATTTTGAGTAATAAGCCAGTAATAAAAAATGTGGGATCTAAGGAAATAAATTAAACCATAAAATATTTAAAAATATAGTAAGATTTATTGTGATAAATTGTTCCAGTAAAATATCCATGACAATTTATAAACTACATTTTCTACTTTGTTGCTTATGCATTTTCTTCCTCTTTTTTAGTACATGTTATATATTTTAATCCAAATACAATCATTGTCCATTGTTATTGTTTTATTTCGTATAGAATCAATTTTTTTAGTGCCTCTAATTCAATTAAGTGTACCCAGGTTTCAACAAGGAGTCTCTAGTAAGGATTTTTGTTATTAGTTTTAAATGATGTGTTGTAACATATTATGTTGCACTTATAGGATCTAGTTCTATTTTATTTTAGAATACTTGGGCCATACATACACTATAAACGAAGATGGGGGTTGTGTGTGTTGGAAAGAAGGAACGTAGTGTTCACCATTGTCAAACTTTTATCACCCCACTTTTATTTTGTAGCAAATATTTCGAAACATACTTTGTCCTCATACTTCACTTCATAAATGAATATTAAGTTTATGTGTCTTTAAAAAAAAAATTATATTTTGGAGTGTTTTCCTCATGTATGTATCTAACCTTATGTTATTTTTAAATTAAAATCTCAAAATATTTATTATTTTAAGTTCTTTAATGTCTCATATCTACTGAACTTAGTATTAAGTTTTTGAATGGAAATACTACTTTATTAATTTGATTAGTCCAAGGCCATACTATAGCAATCACTTTGTTCATTTACTTTGTATTAGTTATACTTTGACTACAAATATTTACCTATTTGATAATTTATAACATTAGGAAAATAATTTTTTCTTTTTTGTGATATATTCACAATTTATTTTTGTATAATTTTATGGGTGGAGAAAATTGAAGTGTTAGTGTAAAATAATGACTATTGAATTGGAAATAGGAAAAAAAGAATGGAAAAGGCCCCCAAAAAAAATAAAAATTAAAAAGCAATAAAACTAAAATAAAAAACACCAGATGGGGTACTTGATTCAAGAAATGGTGGGGGGAAGGTTTCCATTGTCCCACCAGGTCATATGTTGGTGGGGCATGGCATAACATTGTTACATGATTAAGTACCTAAGGTTAAGGTTGGTAGCCCCAATAGAGCGGAAATAAATGAACAACAAAGTAAGCTCAATCAATCATATAATTTTCTTAGAATCCACAAAGTTAGATATAGGTACTGAAAGGTGGGTCCTACATTTGATGTATATCCCAAAGGGTCCAAACCATCGTTCTTGCTCTAGAAGTGTAGACCTACAACATGAGAAAAAAACCAATGAGAAGAAAAACAAATTCAAAGGATATAGGGAAATATATGATCTATTAATTCACTAATTATCTAACAAAATAATCATAAACATAATAGGTGAATAAATAAATTGGAACAAAACATGAGTTTTTGTTATGAAACCAACTCCCAAAATAGAATAAAAGAGAGATCAACACCTTAGAAATCAACCACTTTGATGGGGCAACCTCCTTTACATTACATAAACAAACAATTATTGGATGATTCAAATGAAAAAACCTCATTTCTATATATAGGAGTCCATAGGGTCACAATATAATCCTATCTGACCTAACAATAATAATGTAAGGGCACAACAATAACAATAGTGGAGTTTTATGGGGCACAATAATAACAATATGGGTACTACAGGGGTACAACAATAACAATAAGGGGGCTACACTAACAACAATAAGAGACTACACTATTAATATAGGGACCTAACATGCCCCTCTCTTAAAAAAAGTGTTGTCCTCAACACTTGAGTAGCTCTGGATGCTTCTGTATAAAATTCTCATCCTCCCATGTGGAATATTCAGTGGGTAAGTTCTTCCACTTGATGAGAAACTCTAAAATTGATCGATTTCATAGCTGTCGAGTTCTTGTTTCCATGACTTCTTTAGGTCCCAATATGATTTTTCCTTCCTCATCAAGTTCTGGAAATATTTTTTGAACTGGAAGTTTGTCACCTATAACCTTTTTTAAGCATGAAACATGGAAAACTAGGTGCATTAGAGAAGAAGCATGAAGCTCCAGTTTGTATGCCATAATACCAATCTTTTTCAACACCTTGTAAGGACCATAGTACTTTGGCAATAATTTATTATCCTTCTTATCTTGCTTGAGGGACATTTTTTGGTATGTTGTAGCCGTAAAAACACCCAGTCTCCTACATCAAAACTTCTCTCACTGTGATGTTGATCTGCCAATTTCTTCATTCGATTTTGTGCCAAATTTAGGTTATCCTTTAAGAGTTAGAGAACTTGTTGTTGATGCTCAATGTGACCTTCCACTACTTGAACCTTAGAATTTTCTCTTAAATATGATGTGATGGATGGTGGATGATATCCTTTAAGTGCCATAAATGGGGTCATTTTTGCTGCAGTATGGAAGGAAGTGTTATACCACCATTCAACCAGAGGTAACCACTTGACCCATTGTGTTTGTTTATCAGATACAAAACAACGAAGATATACTTCCAAACATTTGTTCACTATCTCAGTTTGCCCATTGGATTAAGGATGATAAGATGAGCAATGGGCTAATTGAGTACCCAAACAAAAAAACAATTTTGTCCAAAAATTTCCAGTGAAAATAAGATCTCTATCACTTACAATAATCTTTGGGTTTCCATGTAGCTTTTGGATTGTTTCCTTAAATGTAGTAGAAACTGTACTTGCTTTAAATGGATGAGATAATGCAAAAACGTGTGCATACTTGGTAAGTCTAGCAACTACCACCATGGTGACACTCTTTCCTTTGGACTTAGGTAAACCTGTGATACAATCCATTAAAACCTCTTCCCAACGTTGACTTGGAATGGGTAAAGGTAGTAGCAGACCCGGTGTCTTAATTGTCTCAACTTTATTTTTCTTGAAAACCAATAATTTTTCCACAAACTTTTGAATATAAGATTTAAGGCCATCCTAAAAAAATCTTTCTTCACCCTATGGTAAGTTTTTAAAAATCTTGAGTGTCCTCCTACGGGAGAGGTGTGCAATTCCAAAAGAACCTTTTCTGTTAGTTGGGAATTCTTAAAAAGATATAAACGATCTTTGTACCATAAGGAATCATTTTTCCAACTAAATGTATCAGATGTACTGGGATCTTGCTACAAATTTTGAATGTGTCAACACTTCTTCGTCATTCTTCCATTCCTCCCTTGATTCGATTATCCAATCTGGTTGGACAATATAAATGACACAAAGCAATGCTTCCACCTCCTCATCCTTTCTTGAGAGTAAATATTCAACAACATTTATCTTCCCTTTTTTGTAGATGATTTCAATGTCATAACCCAACATCTTTGTGACCCATTTTTTCTGCTCTACTAAAAATAGTCTTTGTTCCAAAAAGTATTTAAGACTATCATGATTATTTTTTACCTTGAAATGTCTTCCCATTAGGCAAGGTCACCATTTCTTTAGTGCATGTATTATTTCCAACATTTCCTTTTCATAAATATCTTTCTGTAAATACTTTCCTTTGATTGGATGACTTTAAAAATCAATGAGTCTTCCTTCTTGCATTAAAACAACACCAATTCCATTTCCTGAGGCATCACATTCCACAATAAAAATTTTTGTGAAGTCTGCATAGCTAAGACCAGTGCTAGGCACATTGCCTCTTTAAGATGTTCAAAGGCCTTAGTTGCTTCAGGAGTCCATGAAAATGCATCTTTCTTCAATAATGTTGTTAGAGGTGCTGTAATTCTCCCATAATTCTTAACAAACTTGCGATAATACCCTGTTAACTTGAGAAATCCTCGCAACTGCTTTATGGTTGTGGGGACTTTCCATTCCTTAATGGCTTTAATTTTTTAAGGGTCTACCTTAACACCCTTCTGAGATACAATATGACCCAGATATTCCACCTCTTGTACTCCAAAGAAAAATTTGGAGGTTTTTGCATATAATTGTTTCTCCTCCAATAGTTTGAGCACCCTGTCAACATGTTGAACATGATCCTTCCAAGACCTGTTGTATATTAGTATATCATCAAAAAATACTAACACAAATTTTCTAAGGAAGGGTTTATAAATGGAATTCATCAACCCTTGAAATGTAGAAAGTGCATTGGTAAGGCCAAAAGGCATGACCAAAAATTCATAATGACCCTCATGAGTTCGAAATGTTGTTTTCAGAATATCTTCAGTCTTCATTCTAATTTGATGATATCTTGAATGAAGATCCAAATTGGTAAAATAAATTTCTCCATGTAATTCATCCAATAATTCATCAATCACATGAATGAGAAATTTATCTTTAATAGTGATCTGATTAAGCTCCCTATAATCCGGACACATGCGCCATGATCAATCCTTCTTGTGCACCAATACTACTAGAGAATAGAAAGAACTTTGAGTAGGTTGAATTATACCAGCCTCTAACTTTCTGCAATCATACGTTCAATTTAATTATTTTGGACATAAGGATATCTGTAAGGCCTGATGTTTGGAGGAACACTTCCCGAAATCAAATGAATAACATGATCATGATCATGAATAGGTGGGAGTCCTTTGGGAGTTTCAAACACCTTGGAATGATTGTCCAAGACATTTTGGAGATCTGGAGAAATAGATTATTTTGATGTTGGAACTTCTAGTGAGAATAATTGTAAAATTACACCTCGTTGTTCTTTCTTTAGAAGTTTTTTCATGACATTAGAGCTTATTATCTTTCCCAGCTTCCCTGTGATACCCTGTAATTCAACTTCCTTGCCTTCCGAAAAAATATCAAGAAAATTTCTTGAAAATTAAAAGCTACCGTCCCCAAATATTGTAACCTTTGTACTCCTAGTACAACATCAACACCTCCCATTGGAATGGAAAGAATTGGACTATTCAATACATATTCCCACATGGTTAGCTTGATATTATGGCATTTTCCAGAGAAATTTATATTCCCTCCATTTGCAACCATCACTTGACACTCTGGTGCTGGGTATAGGAAGCAATTCAATTCCCTAGCTACCTTACAATGAATAAAATTATGGGTACTACCTAAATCAATCAACACTATTACATTTTTCTTCTTGATATGTCCTTCTATCTTGAGAGTTTGAGAAGTGGTAGTTCCTGCCAATGAATTATAGGATATGGTCAGACTCATTTCTTCTTTCTCCAGGGTTGGTTCCTGGTGTATATCCTCTTCTTTTGAAGTTTATTGTTCATTTTATTCCTCCTCTTCACAATCTATGTAAAATAATTTCTTATCAGCACACTTATGACCTTTAGTGTATTTTCTATCACTACTATAGCAAAGCCCTTTTTCTCTTTTTTTCTTCCAATTGTTGTGGTGTCAAACTTGTAGGTTGTGGAAGTATAGGAGTAGCAACACTTCCATATTTATAGATGTGAGTGGTAGGCTTCCTTGTCGTCATAAATTTACTTTCAATTTTTCTTGCCAACCTGAATGCCTTCTCCAATGAATTAGGTTCCCAAAGGCGAACCTCATGTTGGATTCTATATTTTAAAGGCCCTATGAAGACATCAATCCTATGTTCCTCTGGAATATCAATTACTATTTTATTCAATTTTTGGAAGTCCTCAATGTGCTCCACCATTGAACCCTTTTGTTTGAGATTTATCAATTGGCTAAAGAAGGTGTTTCTCTTTGTATCCTCATAATTTTCTATCATTTCCTCTGTATAAATTGACCAAGTGACAATTTTTTTACGAGAGCAAAGCCATTGATACCATACAAATGTATTTTTTTCTAAATGTAAAGTTGCAATGCGTACCTTTTGTGTGTTTTTCACATTATGGAGATCAAAATATTGCTCCATTTGTAGTATCCATGTTACGGGATTGTTGCCATCAAAATTCCTCATATCGATCTTTGGAATATGGTAAGTATTCAATCCAACATTAGAGTTTATGAAATCACGATTGATATTTATTTTTTTCTCATCATGAGTTTCTTGTACTACCTTTTTGCCATTAGGAATCATTTCTTGTATCAAATTTGTCAAACCTTCCTTCAAACCTTTCATATTTGCTTTTATATCATTCTGCATGTCTTCCATGTTGTCTTTCATTTTTTCATCTATCTTAGCTTCCACATCATCCATCTTAGCCTCTATGCCATCCATCTTAGCTTCCATGCCTTTCTTCAAACTATCCATATTAGCTTCCATGCCTTTCTTCAAACCATCCATATTAGCTTCCACACCTTTCTTCAAAACTTCCATTTCATTTTTTGTTTCTCTTTGCAAGAGCGAAATTTGTTGCACTTGGTCTTGTAATTTTGATATATCATGTTACACTTCTTCCTCTTCATGAGTCATAGTAGAGCCTTCTGAAGGCTTAATGGGTGTTGAATTCTTTTTAAGGGCCACTTTAGAACCCAATACTAATATGTATGCTTCAATATGCCCTTAGAATCACTTCAAATTGATTTTTCAAACAAGACTTATGCAATTGGAAAATAAAAATACACACCTTTTTCTTACTTTTGAGGAGCTCAATATTGAATTGATGTATCTCTGGAATTTCGGATCCATGAGATCTAAATTTCTATATTGTATTAGCCCTCTGAGTCCTCTTTCCAATGCCACATGTTTGACTTGATTTGGATTCTTCAAGGAAACATTATGCCTAATCTTCTGCAATGACCTAATTATGGACTAGTTCAGTATAACGAACTTGCAAGACGTGTAACGTGTCATTGTTTCTTCGTTTGGCTCTGAAATTGATACATAGTAAACTAAAATCCGTGTACATTCGGGAACTTTCTACAGAATTCCAATCCGTTGCTCAGAGAGAGAGCGTTATGACGATTTTAACAAGGTCACCTATTTGAGATGAAATTCGAGATCCCGTAAAAACCCTAACTTCCACATATTATATCTTCGAAAATATTGCGAACCCAGATCTGAAATTTTTACATGAAGTTCCTCAGGATTTATTCAATTTTTTTTTTTCTTTCTTTCAAACCTTCGTAGAAAAGAAGTTATAGTGAAAATTCCATGATGACCTGTTTGAAGCAGCGAAACCCTAGAATCCAAAACTCTGATACAAAATGTTTTGAAACCAGCTCCCAAAATAGAAGAAAGGGGAGATCAATGCCTTAGAAATTAGCCACTTTGAGGGGGAAACCTCCTTTACATTACATAAATGAAAAATTCTTGGATGATTCAAATGACAAAACCTCTTTTCTATATATAGTAGTTCGTGGGGTCACAATATAATCCTAGCCGACCTAACAATAATAATGTAAGGGCACAACAATAACAATAGTAGGGTTTTATGGGGCACAATAATAACAATATGGGGACTAAAATGGTACAACAATAACAATAAGGGGGCTACACTAACAACAATAAGGGACTACACTAGTAATATAGGGACCTAACAGTTTTTTTATTGAACTTTGCAGCACATAGGTAGTTACATTATCACTTGATCCTACTAGGGCATCAAATGGACCCTTTGTCCTGACCCTTCCTTCCTAGTCCAGTAAAGGTCTCCTCCTACAAAAAAATATATATGAGTGCAAGATAAGGGAACTCAATACTACAACATGGAAACTAGGGTTTATTGAAGCGGGGGAAGTGCTTAAAAGCATGGGAATTATAGACCTGATCAAGGACAATTTTGTAAAAGTTTGGATGTAAAGGAAAATCATGGATAGTTGCACCACCAAAGGTATGCATAAATACCACTAGAAATTCATTTGGTTGATTATGCCACAGACTGTGATAGGTGGGTTTTTGGTTTAACTCGTAATTCCCACCTAAAAATTTGCATTATATATATAAGGAATACATGGGTTTATTTAGAAGTACATGCATATATATGTGCTTTACATTTGGGAAGATTGAATATAAAATTTCAAAAGTACCTTTTTAAGATAAATTCATGTCTATATAAGAAAAAGGGGATACTTCCTTGGCTAACAAGTGCATCTATAGATAAGTGTAGAAGAATATGTTATAACAGACGCCCCGTAATTGTTTGAGTGAATCATGCAATGGGCATGGGGGGCCTTTCTAGATACCTCCTAATGATCTGCATGGAGTATCTCCTCAAACCTTGTAATTGTCGATTGTTGGCTTATTTTATAGTCAACCCCGTGAAAACATCTCAAGTGGATACTTTCTTACCCAACAATCCTATCATTGAGCCTCGACTCATTAAACCTACATTCAATAAAGGTCATGCAGTGAAGTGATATCTCATTTTTTAGCAAGGTAAAATCATTTTACACCATATCATGGAGGGTGTCTGACCTAGAATCGAGCCTTAGGGTGGCTAGATGAGGAAGGAGCCCCCTCAACTAGCTTAGGCCAAGATTTTTCTATATATAATGTAATTATGGATTAAGTTTATTGCTCTCTGAATCCTAAAAGGGTTACTATTCTATGCCTTCATATACATTGACAAATCCATCAAGGGGATGGGTAGAAAAAAATAGATTGTAGGTGTTATTTGTCTCTCCCCCTATGTCATCTATCTCTTCTCCATATCTCTTTTAGTCCTTCTAGTGCTTCAATTTATTTCGAGGAGAAAACAATTGAGTTGGCATCATCAAACATATTATATCATCTCTAACTTTATAACCATGTAAGGCTTCCAAGATAGATCATGTAGGTTTTCACTCATCTCCATTGGATTTTTTTTATAATTCTAATTATTTCAATTTTAGTGTTGGTTATTGTTTAAAGCCAAGGTGAGGGAGAGATGCTCACTTCTCAAAGAGGGTCTTTTCACTCTTAAGAATTCATTGTTAGTTTGTTTAGTGTTAGGAGTCTCAACCCTTCTCTTGTGGTAGAGACCATGCTTGTTGGTTACTCTTCTAAAAAGTCTAATTTTTCCTTGGAAATATGCTCTTGGCCATAGGATTCTCAATTTATATTTGGGCTCGAATCACTCCTAGGAAGGACATCATGTTATGTCAAAGATCCTAAGTGCGCTAATGGGCAACACACTACAAGGATGGGAGTGCAATTGAGCCCAATTGAAGGCTAAAAGTTCAACTCCTCAATTTAGAAAACTCACTCCGCATCCATTACAAGAGGAATTAAATCAGGTTGAAAGGGAACTGGGTAATGAGCATCACACTCTTATAGACCCTAAAGTGTTGGCATAGGTAACTGATTGGGTTTTAGATGTAGGGCATACTCGAGGGTGATATACTCAATTCATGTACACTATGGATGTATATTGTCACCTTAAGTTCCTCCTTGGTAGAGTGTTGGTAGACATAAATGAAAGTAAGGAGGACACTCTTCTCTCTCTGAATTGAATGTAGTGACAATTGGAAATAATGGATCAAAGATTGGGTGATATAGAGAAATACATGGGCATCCCTCCTGAACTAGTTTTATCCACAAGAAGGAACAAGGAGCCCATCCTATTGGAAGTCATCGATTCAGATAACTCTACTTAAATGTGTTTTAGCCTTCTTATTTTTTACTTTTATGTTCCTATTTTGAAATCCTCAATTTAAAATTGGCCCAAGAGGCCCAACAACTTGTATTGGCATTTTGGTTTCAGAAGATAGGGACGGTTCTTTGTCTTCTACACTTTCGAAGAGACTAAAATTCTATATCTGATTAAGTCTTCCTATTGACCAACTGAACCAGACTTAAAAGAATTAGAATGCAACCATTTGTTTTCAAACAATACAAAACATTTACTTCACCAAAAAAAAAAAAAAAACATAACTAAAATAACAAAAACATAAAAATAAATTATAACTAATAAAAAGGTTTTCCAATTATTTCTTTCCCTAAGATTAAGATTAATGATGCGACAAAAAAATTGACACCATTAAAAAAAAACAAAGATTAATGATGCGACAAAAAATTGACATCATTTAAAAAAAAACAAAAGTAAATCAAAATTAAAAGTCAATAAAACTTATATACTTTTATTTATATATATATATATATATAAATATAATTTACAATTAATACTTAATCACATGAATTTGCTTTTAAAAAATTTAAAAACTCTTTTAGTTTTAAGATAAACCATTCCATTCTCCTTTATAATGATTATAAGTAAATAATTATGACTATTCATTAAGATTTTTTTAACTTCCCAACCAAAAAAAACTAAATTAACATACAACATTATATACATTCATGTTTATTCCAACTTTTATATATATAAATTTAATGATCAATACTATATCATCCATGCATAACTCTATAAAAACAATCTCTATAATATCCCAATATCGCGTAATGTCTCTTCCATATATTTGATGTTTATCCATTTTCCACATTTGTGATGACATTGTCTCATCCCACTCTTGTGTTAATTCATTTTCCACGTGAATCTATATTGCTTTACTTTTATGTGATGTTGTGGTTAATGGGAATATAACTCTTGATGTAATGAAAGACCCTCAACCCCAGATCATACATATGAAAGACCCAATGTAGCGTTGATTTTAACCTTTAACTTTTAATTTTAATTTTAATTTTAATATATATATATATATATATATATATATATAAACCACTGTCATCTTTCTCAATAAGGAAACACGAATGTTATGTTCAATTTGTGTTGAATATATTTATCCTTACACATAGAATAAGCAATAGGAGAAGAATAGGAAATGGATGAAAGTAATGGCCTTGGTGCTATAAAAACTCGAGGGTGCCCAATGATAAGGGGAGGGAGAAGAACATTACACAACCATGCGTTCTTTGGCTTCCAAATTAAATATCTTGCAACAACCTAAGATACATTCATCTTCATAGTTCCTCGTACTAATGACCTGCGAGATTCAGAGGTTGAATCCTTTTATTGCCTCCGTAGTTCCCATAACGGAATTCCTAAACATGTAATTTATAACAACAAGAATATTAAGGTAAGGAAACGTTTGTATGAATTCCAAGCCATGCCTTTTGGTTTATGTAATATATTAGCTATATTTATGTGATTGATGAATTGATTAATGGTGCATTGCTTTTCTATTTAGATTCATTTTCAATAATGTATTTTGATGATGTATTGGTTTAACACATCTCACATCTCATGTAGGTGTTAGAGAATCTAAAAAAAGCATCAATTGATGTCTAAACTTAAGATATGTTAGCTTTCTTGACAACTATTATTGTATTTAGGATATGTGATTGGTGGAGGGGAACTCAAGATAGATTGTACGAAGATAGATACCATCCTCAAGTGTCTTGTTCATCCTAATGTCACTATGGTTAGGAGTTTTTTTAAGGAAATGTTGTACCTATGGAAGTTCATAACATCGTTTTATGTGGTAGCTAGCTACACCAGTCCATGCCATAATAGTTAGTGATAAGACTTTCTAGTGGGGAAAGAATCAATAAAATTTATTCAATGAGCTAAAATGAAAGGGAAATCAAGAACAAATTCTTGCATTAATTAGCTTGCAGAAACCTTTCAAAATGGAGATAGATGCAAGTGGATATGCCAAGAGAGTGCCCTTGATGCAAGGAGGCAAGTTGATATGCTATCATTCTAAAGTGTTTCACGGGGAAGTCTTAAACTATCTTATATATGATAAGGAAATCTATGCCCTACTTCAAGCTATTAAGAAGTGAAAGCACTATCTAAGGGGAAAGGAAACCATTAACCACTTTTATCACCAACCATTGTAGCATTTTCAAGCCTACAATCAAGCTTCAACAAATTAGACACTATATGTGGAAGGGGATTTTGTAGCAGGTTCATCTAATAATCAAATATAAGAAGGGAAACACTAATAAGTGGGAAAACATGCTTTCAAATCAACCTACATCGAACATTATAACTCTGGGAACTCTTGTGCACATGAATCATTTTACCCATGATGCATAAAAGAGGTGTCTCAATAATGAAAATGTCAAATTTTATTGAAGAAAGTGAAAATATGATGATTTTCATCTTCATAATGGGTTTCCCTACATGTTGGACAAGCTTTATGCCCCTAAAGGTGAAATCTTGTAAGTTGTCATAGAGACTCACACCTCCACGGTTGTAAGACATTTTGATGTTGGGAACATAGTTGCCAACACAAAATGTGTATTATCCCTAAATGCAATAATATGTAGCTTGATATATTAGAGGATGCATACTTTGTGGTACCAAAAAGCCTATTTATAGAAAGTAAGGTTTATACCATCCCTTACCTATACCCACTCAACCTTGGTAAAAAATTTCCATGGATTTTGTGGGTGTTTTGCCAATAATTAGGAAGGGTCATGATTATTTGTTTGTGGTTGACAAGTTTAATAACATGTGAATTCTCATGCCTTATACAAAGACCATCAAAGGATAAGAAGCAACATATTTTTTTTTAATAGGTCTAGGTGCATTTTGGGATACCAAGGAGCACCATCCAAGTCATGAATACCAATTTTCTTTGTGAATTTTGGACTATACTTTGGAAAAAGATGGATACTAGTTTGAAATTTTTTGGAGCCCGCCATCCATGGATAAATGCGTAGACAAAAAAATCAATAAGGTATTGTTTCAATGCTTGAGAGGTTACAACCGGAAGCATCCAATGACCTGGAATTAAAAATTGATCTATATTCAACACTCTTATAAAAAGGTTGTCCATACTTCTACTGAGAAGTCCCTTTTTGAAACTTTCTTCGGCTATTTTCTTTGTTCACCCTTGGATGTTATATATGGACAACAAGGAGGAGTGAATGAATATGTCATAGGAAAAACATTGAAAATAGAGGGATTTGTTGAAAAGTTTAGAAAGATCGATTTGCAAGTATATGAGACATTAAATAAGTCACATGATAGGTCACAAGGCTCGACATGATCAACTTAGAAATTATAAAATATATAAGATGGGAGATATAGTTTTTTTGTAGTTGAATAAAGAAAGGCTATGTGTTCCTAGTAATAATATCTATGCTCTATGGTGATTTTGACATATTGGGTAAGGTGGGTGATAATGCCTATAGGTTCAGTCTACCTTGATATATGAGCATTTACATAGTATTGAATGTGGAAAATATGAACCTATATGAGTCTTCCATGTTGCATTAGGAAACTAAGGAGGTTAATGGTAATGTCCCTTATTGAAATATACATATCAAACTTGCAATTCATTCATTTTTATATTGCAGAAATTTCGTCAAAAACTTTGCATGTAATCAAATATGAAGCATTGCTAACACAACAACATCACAATAAATACTCCATAGGAAAAAATACCATAGTTTCTGTAAAAACCATTTTGGAACAATAACAACATAGCAAATATTTCACAACAAACTCAACCAAATAAATCATATATGTTTATTAATTGGGCCATATAGTTACAAACTAAGCAACCCTTTAAGATACAAATAGATTTCTAAGAACTTGACATGAATTTGATGGGAACAAGAGATGAATATGATGGCACTAAAATATCCCTTACAAACTATTGAAGATTACTTTATCAGAAAAAAATTATTGAACTAATTTGACGTCCCTTCTTGATGCCATGGTCCAAAAATTATTTGCTATGTTTCCTAGGAGAAATAGTATTGGATTTGAGAAATAACATTAGGCTGGTACGACCCACCAAAACCCCCAAATTTTCACTGATAATCTGATAGATTCAGCCTCCCTTTTTCTGCACAAAATGCTAGTGGCTAATTCAACCCTCACAACCTTCAAAATGTTGATACATTGAAAATTTTGGCCACCTTGGATTCCATGAATTGTTGATGATTAAATCAATCCACACAAACCCTATGAACGTCTATACATTGATAAAATCCATTTCCATTGGCTTCCATGAAAAACTAGTAGCTAAGTCGATCCACACAAAATCCACACAAATTGTAGTTTAACCCTCGTTTTGAAAAAAAATATGAATCTCCCTTTCAAAAATGAATTCTTGTGAATAATTTGAGTGATTATTCCTTATGATAAGCTAGAGTGGATTTTTTTCACCACCAAAACTATTCCCTTAATGGTTTTACCCCCCCCCCGCCCTCTAACACATAAGTTATAAGATCTCTCCAAGTCAACTTCATAAAGTAACCAGACATATTTAAAGAGTGAACTCCAATCCCTATTTTATCATCTAAATACCATTGGTCTCTCTTTTATTTCCTTTTACCTTTTTGACTACATCAATGTTACCTACACATGTTTCTTTTTCACCCAAATGACATATAATAATTAAATTAATTGATCCCCTTTTTACTAACTATAGCCTATAGGAATCAAATAAGATATTGAGTCATTCTCCATAAGTGATTACTCAGAAAGGGACATTATAGTCCTCCATTCCCAAGTTTTATTACCCTCAAATAATCCAAAACCCACATATCAATGGGATGTTCCCAAATATGCATGTAGAATGCTCCAACATATATCTATTTACCAACCTAACACAACAGAACCCACCATCACTATCACACTTTTCCATACCACGAATTAATCCACTATAGTGTAAACCATCCCTCATTAAAATCCCAAGACCCCAAGGCCACATTGAGAAACCAAAATTTCAATTACCCAAAGACTTTATCCCCGTATCTATTTATTTTCTATGCATCCTAACATTATGTCCACCCTGCAGAAGTAAAATAGGAATTCTGCAATGTTAAGCCCTATACAAGCCCCATGTTAACCTAAAAAATACTTATTTTTTTTTGCTAAGTTAGAGTAATCTATTAATAGGGAAAAATATAGTACAACTGGCCGAGGCCAAAACTGTGCCTGCAGAGAGGCAAAATAAGCAGACAGTGACTAGATTTTGGCAACCCTGCAAGGGGCGCCAGCTTGAACAACCCATGACAGAAAAAATCCCACGCAGGGGATCGAGCTGGAGTAACACTGGACCATAACAAGACTAGACCTCTGTAAAGACTGAAACTGGTCTTTTACAAAAATTGGACCAGAACTGAGAAAAACATTGAAACTGCTACAAACTCCCTCAGAGAGGGCAGAGAAAAAACAAAAGAAACCAGAGAGGGGGGACGGATTACTCATCCGGAGGAACCTCCTCAATCCTGCATCCGAAGTCTTCTGGATCACTTTGAACGTGGGAGAATTCATCATTGTGGTGGGTAGCAGTGGGAGCTTCAGTGACCGTGGCCTGAACGCGAACAGAATCATCCAGCTGAGACGCCTTGGAAACCTCAGGCAGACCCCTAGTGCTCTGCTGCATCATGTCCATTTGAGCTCCTTCGACTGGAGCATGCTCTTCAGGCGGATTCTCCGGAATAGGCTCCTCCAAGAAGACCACGGAGATGGCCACAGTGACGCGTGGTCTATTGAGTGCACAATCAAACGAGAAGAGGGCCGTGTGCGACTGAGCAGGCAGTGCATCCCCTGAAGGCGAATCTAACCTGCGGCCAGAACGGAGCAAGCGCCCACGGAGGAGGCGAGGGAGGCTGTCTGAATGAACAGAGGTGTCAGACGGGGAAGAGGAGAGAGAATGAGAATTCCTTCTGACAGTGCGAGAGGACCCCCTCCTGCACCTCATCCTATGCCTCAGCCTAGGCATGTTAGCAGCGTTATCTGGACTGGAGCGCTGGAGCTCCTGAGAGCACGTCGTCGGAGGAGTGCTCAGAACCACTGTCGCTGACAAACAAGAGCCCACTACAGAAATATGAATGCCATCCTCAGGCTGCAAACAGCAGGTCAGACGGCTGCGATTCCCAGTGGTAGTGCGCTCTCTGGCTCTGTCCAGAGCAGAGTTGCACTGCGAATTCACCGGCTGGGGGTCTAGCGGTTCCATGGCTTTTAACATTCCCAACCTGCAATTCTCCAGACGCCGCATTGAATATCCAGTATTGCAAACCTTAAGCGAAATGTTGGTGCTGCAGTCGAGGCTGCCTCGAACCGCCTCAGCGATAATGAAAATCGCCCTCATACCAAACTCCATTAAACACAAGCGGAAGAGAATTAACTGCGGGCAAGTGGAATCAATGCAGCCGTGAGGGATGGCATGTGGCCTCCCGTCCGACTGCTCCTGTCCGCTCACGCTCAATATCAACATTGACACCCGCATCCGGGGACCTAAAAAATACTTATTAATCTCTATATATTGAGTGATTACATTTCTATTTTTGTATTTTTATGTAGGCAAGAACCCATCATGGTCCCATTTTATTATAGTTGTACCCTTTGTGTCCTATATATATATATATACTAAGGAAACCTAGTCATAGGAGTATCTAATATTGCCTTGATCATTGTATTTATTGTCAAAAGAGGTTCCCCCCTTGAAGATGCTTGTCATTATTGATTTCTTGTAATTTTTAAGGCACAAGGATCATAAAATTTAGTATCATAGCTCATGATCATAGGGTTTTTCTACCTCAAATAGGTCATTGTGGCATGTTTTGAATTCAAATTCTGAAGGAGAAAGTGCCTCCTTCCAAGTTGATGTATAAAATACCTTATTCTATCCATCCTTCCCATTCCTATGTATAATCTAAAATGCGACCAAATAATTTATATGTGGGCTGAAAGAAAAATGATATGAATACCTTACAATGTAGTCAATGTGAAAGTCGCCAAAAGACTAACAAAATTTTTGAACAATAACTAGGTTTCTATAACTCTTCATTCTCATTGCATGAGCCCTTAGAAATGTCACAAATCAAATAATGAGAAGGCTGTTTTGCATAAAACATGGAATATGTATCATGATGCAAAAATTGATAATCAAGCCCAAAGGAATTGTACTCATGATGGTTTCCCCAGGAGCTATAATTAGGATAAAACTTTGGGCTAGCAGAGTTCCCGTAGTAATGGATTAATTATTCTTCTTTCCTCTTACTCACACTATGTTCTACTACTCCACTTTGGTATAATTAAAAACTAAAAATATGTTATCACATGAAAACCTATCACATGGCATGTGACTTCTATAGTGCCTTAAATTCAAATCAACAAGCACACTCAACATTTTTAATGTACAGAGGCATCTTCCCCTACATAGAATGGTTAGTAAAAGAAATGAAATATCAAAGTTCTTTTTGTTTCCTACAATACATTTCCCATTTGGAAGATGTTCATCACCTTTAGGAAAATAAATCCATTATGGGTGTCCAAAGTCACTTCCCATGAAATTTAGACACCCCTCACCACCTAAAACCATCATGACAAGTCAAATCATATTGTGAAGTGTTATTCCACGATTTATGGCTAGATTTGAAGGTCAATCAAGTGGCATAAAATCATACATATCATTTTCCATGAGGAAAAATGCTATCTTCTTATCATTGACAAGATATTGATCATGAACCCATGCATATACCACATATTTATCAGACCATCTTCTATTTTATAGTGTATATTTAATATCACCCATTTTCCAATCCTCGTCCTTCTTCTATGAAAGCAATTCAATCCATTTATCAGCCACTACCATTTGGAGTCAATAATAAAATCCAACTCAACCATCTTATACAAGAAGAAAAAAGGTTGGCATACCACTCATATCTTCTCCAATTTTTATGGCATGTAATCCATGATGGGTGTAAATCATATATGTTACACCATCAAAGTGAAACCAGTCAAATTTATACTCCTCCAACCACCAATAGGCATTTGAAATTAAAATCCATATCACCTCCCAATGACCATAGTTGAAGAGGCTTGAATTCCACATCTGATGATATCCTTAAGATCTAGAGTGAAAATAATGAGTCCATAGAAGACATTATTTAAAACATGATTGCGCACAATATCCACGAGGATAATAATATCCAACTCATGGGATTTTTCAATGAGATATTTGAGATCATCTAGGGTCCTACATCAACTACTAACAACAACAAATATTACGACATGGTACTCGAACCTAGCATAATATGCATGTTCTTGAATGACCATTAATTTGATAACATTGCAACCAAGGTATTTCCTACGTGGTAGTACATCATCCCTAAACTCAACATATGTATTGATTTTGGGTCCCATGTTGCTCATGCCAATATATTATTCATATATCTACAATGTTTTGGGTTTATTTGGTCGAAGATACTTATGCAACTCCCCATCCTACATTTACCGACTTTAACAAGCTCTCCAGGGTAAACATGAGTTGAGAGTTACTATGACAAGACCCAACAACTAAGTTCCAGTTATGGAAGTGGGGGCTACTAAACTAAAAACCTTATGCAACCTCCCAGGGACACCTAATCACCTAGATGTCAAACAACACTCACTAGTGATCTTTCCATGAGTTGGAACTACCTTTTCACTAACTTAACATCCTATTCGCACGCATTCCAAGTTGTGCATGCAGAAAAAAGGCTTGAGTCGCATGCACAAGCCTTCCTCCACGCAATTGCAGCTACACTGGCATGCCATATTACCCATGGTTAGGGACTTTGTTCTTGATTTTAAGGCTAATTTTTAGGCCACTATCTAGAAATTTCTAAAACACTTTCATCCAATTACAGGATCCTCCAAAATCAATTTTGTTGTCTCTAATCATGCTTAGACTTACAAAATAATAGTAATTTATGCAAACACTTTGTAATTAAAGTTCCTTTAACTCCTGAATTCCTATCTGTTCATTGATTCACTGAATCATCTAAGGATCGTCAAGAAGGCTCATCAAACTCAATCCAATCTCTAAATGTTAATGGAGATCCATTGATGAACCTTTGAATATTTGCTTTATCATCCTTGAGATAGGGAACATATCTCAACAGATCTATAAATATACTTGTATACTCTTCATCTATCTTGGAACCCATCCTAAGCGCATATAATTCCTTGGCATTTCCATCAGAATACTTCTCAGACATGTACTTCTTCCTTAAGAGTCTTCGAAAATCATCCCAAGTCAGCTCCTCTTCCCTGATTCCTTTGACATGCTTAACATCTTCCCATAAGATATATTAATTTCCCTTGAGACTAAAGGCAACTATCTTGGATTTCATGTTCTCATAGTAATAATTAAGATTGAATAATTTCCTCATCCCGAGCAACCATTCTTCAACATATTCTGACTTAGTCAACTCACCATAAAAATTATGAGGCTTGGATTTCTTGAATTCCTCTGGAAGTGTCCCCTCTCACTCCTCCTATAAGGATGTTGGCAGTGATGGTGATGATGTCTCCCTGAAGAAGAACTATAATAAAACCCATTCATACTATCTCTTCTCTCTGGTGTACTTAAGAATATTCCATCATTTATTGTATTATCTCTATCCATCCTATACCTTTTTTGAGACTTGCTTCCATCTGCCCCATTAGTCCTTTCTTCCTATCTGTCCTCATGTCTAATTCCCATCTTTCCTTAATTTTGTAAGTCTGAAATACTTTAAAGCACTACAAGGAAAAGGCCTTCTAGTGGAGGTTTTTGTGGAAGCCCCTATAAAATTAGCCTAAAAATCCATTTGTAGTAGAGGTGGGTAGGCAGATGTTTTAGCGAATGTTTTTGGATGGTGCATCTAAAATATACAATTGCATCGGTTCTTTACTATCCATACAAGCACCAGTGCTACATATAACATGGTGGACCTTTGACAATTTATTTTTATAAATTAAAGAAAACACAATGTGCTAAATAACATAACGCACTAGTGCTTGAATAATCGATACCATCAATTCCCTTTACATAGTAAAATGTCTCGGTGCATACAAATAAAGAGCACCACTATAGTTTTAAATTTTAGAGAAATGCGGTGCTATTTTCCAACAAAGCCCTGGTGTGGAAAGCTTAACAAAATGCCTCGGGGAATCTTCTAAAGATCATCTTTAAGCAGTTTTTAGTTTCTAAAAAAATAGTGGTCCTATAGTAAAAACACAGCACCGGTGCGATAATTGTAGAGGAACGCCCCGAGGCATCTCGAGAAAAAACACCGCGATATTTTTTAAAATAAAAACAATGTGGTGCTTTTGGATATATCACACAGTGGTGCATTTCGAGAAACACATCGAACGAGGGTTAAATAAAAAAACCCTCCCGATCGTAATTTTCATTTTTACAATATACCATTGTGTGGGTGAGCTCGAAAGCACTGGGGCAGTTCTTGCAACATGCAAGCAACCCTTATTTAAGTGCTTCTCTTGCTCACCATCCTTTCATACCGTGCTCATTGTTTGAGTTTTCATTTTTTTTCAAACCATCCTAAATTGTTTTTTTCTCGATTACGTGTCCACAATGTCTTCCCAATGACCAAATGTACAGGTAATGTCTATGTTTATTTGTAATTTAATTTTTTTGAGGATTAGAATTGTAAATTAGGCTAAATTTTCCACTGTTTTTCAAAAACAAAAATCACCATACAGTGTGTTTGATACGTTCATCTTGCACCGATAGCATTTTTCCCTATAAATTTATAGGGTGCATCACAATTCAATGTGTGAACATAACACACCGTTGTTGTTACAGTGCATTTTGTAAATGAAAACACATTAGGAATGATGCGATCGATTGTGTGTTGGTGCATCACACCTAGTGCGTTTATATTTACCAAATGCACCACAGAATTAATATTTAAAAATATAGCCATAGCTCGGTGAATTCGATAACCTGAACATTCTATACTAATGCAAAAAGGTTATTCGTGTGCACCAGTGCATAAGTTTTTTGCACCGCTATCAAAATTTAAAATTTTGAACCAACAATGGTGGGTCATGCCCGGTGCATTTATATTTACCAAATGCACCACACAATTAATATTTAAAAATATAGCCATACCTTGTTGCATTCGATAACATAAGTGTTTGGTACCGGTGCAAAAAGGTTATTCGTGCACACCAGTGCACAAGTTTTTTTCACCGTTATCAAAAGTTAAACTTGTGAACCAAAAGCAGTGTGTCATACTTATGTGTGCACCGCTAGCAGTGCGGTTATACTTAAAATATTATTGTCATCGGCCCATGATTGTGTTTTGATCATACTGGTGAATTTTTTTTAATTGAAAGTAATTTTTCCATATTTATAAATACATGTTTCATTTAATAAAAAAATGCATTTTATGCATGAGGTCGATGTATTTTATATGTCAATCATGTAGTAGAGACGTCAGTAGAGGGAGCACCAGTAGGAGCAGGAGCAGCATGCGAACCCATACAATATGGTTTGAACATGGCAGATCAGAGAGAGGGAGAGGGGTTTATACCCTCACCCTATTACTATAGCGACCCAAGAAATTTTCAGGAATGTAGGCCTCCTCAATGATCCGGATCTTGGGGGGAGGCCCCCAAGATCTAAAATTAAATGATATACCCCGTATTCAAAGCACCAGAATGCCGTAAAAGAGAGAACACAAAGAAAATAAAACCACAAAGAAACTTGTTTTATTAAAAAAAAGAGAATAACCGTAGAAGCGACATTGTGGGGACAATCGTCCTTTTACAAAGTGATGCTTCGTTATTTATAGCCTTTTTTGAGATACAATACCATAGGTGAATACCATGGGCCAATACCATGGGTAGATACCACTTACAATACCATGGGTAAATCCCATGTGTGGATGAATACCATGGGTGGATACATACCATGGGTCACTTATAATACTATGGGTGAATAAATATCATGGGTGGATGAATACCATGGGTCGATGCCATTTACAATACCATGGGTAGATTCCATGGGTAGATAGATAATATGGCTAGATGAATAACATGAGTTGATGCCATTTTCCATTCGGATCATTCCTCCCTCCTTAAGAAGCAATGGTCTCCATTGCGTGAAGTTCCCTCCTGAGAATCCTTTGTTGAATATGAAGAACCACTGAAGAGAAGGGTTTTGTGTAGTTAACCCATAACCATGCTGAATGAAGATCCGAGGATAGAGATACCCTGTAATGCTTGTGACCAACTGTGATATTGACAGTGTGCGGCCTAGCAAATGGACTTCGATGAAGTGTGGGTTTGTGGATGAACCAAAATTATGACAAACGAAGATCCGAGGATAGAGATACCCTGTAATTCTTGTGACCAACTGTGTGACTAACAGTGTGCGGCCTAGCAAATGGACTTCGATGAAAATGATTTTGTGTAGTTGACCCATAACTGTGATGTTGATTGTTGATGAAGTAGCAGGTGCCTACATAGCTTGGGGTGGGAGGGCACGTCTCCAAATAACCCAAGCCGAACGCTGCTATGATCAAACTGATGAATGTGAAGCAGGTGCCTACTAAAGCGGGGTGGGAGGGCACGTCTCCAAAGGGAACCCGCTTCGAACGCTGCTCCAGATTTTAAATGAGCATAACTCGGTCAATATAACTCATAATATTTATTATAACCTGTTTTTGGAAATGGAATGATCATTCTGCATCATCTCATGTGTTTTAAACCACTATCTGGAGACTCTAGATTCTCATATTTGCGCTGGAAGTGGCACGTCGTCACAAAATTTCTGAAAAAAGAGTTGATTTTAAATCAACGATAACTCCCACATCCGGACTCCGATTCGACCGATTTTTTTTTTGAACTTGCGTGATTTTTCAAGAGGAGCTCAGATCTATCTCCATTTCTCTGAAATTTTGTACCAAAAATGGCGAAAAATGACAGGAGAGCCGCCGTCCATGAATTGTCGTCAGAAAAATTGCTTCAACATTGCTGATTTTGAATTAGCGATATCTCCCTCATCCGAACTCCAATTTGGCCGATTTTTTTTTTGAATTTGAGTATTTTTTCACAAGGAATCCAGATCTGGTCTTTGTTTTTGCAAATTTTTTACCAAAAGTTTCAGATCTGATCTGAAAACGCGCCGCCCAAAACATTCATGGATTTTGCTGAAGATTGCTGCCAAACATTGAAACTGAAATATGTTTCAAACCCTCATTCCCATGGAGGCGTAACCTGAATCTGATACCACTGATCCGGATTTTATGCAGGAACGCAACAGAATACAGATATAACCATAGATACAGAGATGCAGCGGAAATAATGCTTCATTTTATTAATAAAAGAATCACTGCAATAAGCTTACAAACATAATGTAAATAAGCTAGGGCACTGGTAGCGTATCTCTGAGAAGAGATGTAGCGTACGCAGGCCTCTAAACTGTGTTACATTGAGGCTCGCAGACCTATTACAGACATAATAGAAATAGATGAGCTAGGGTACTGGCAGCGTATCCCTGAGAAGAGATGTGGTGGCTACCAGCCCCTGAACTGTGTTACAATACAGACATAATGGAGATGCGGCGAGCTAGGGCACTGGTCGCGCTTATCTCTGAGAAGAGATGTGTCGGCTCCCAGCCCCCTGAACTGTCTTACAATGAGGCTCGAGGGCCTCTTTATTGTTGAGAAACAATGTAGAATCCGAAACGTCCAAAACCCTAACCGCAGGAGATGAAGCGCCAAAACTGTGGGCGCCCGTTTGGGTAAATTGGTGGTTCAACTTCCCGGGGGCGTAACTTTGGCATCCGATCTCCGTTTGACGCACACAATAGCTCGTTAGAAAGATCTATCCGAGGACTATAGCTGTCGGGACGAATTTGATTAGCAAATTCGCTGGCGCATACCCAAAAAACGTCGTTTAGGGCCTCAAAACGGCTCCGGAAGTTCAGGACCCGAAAAACTGCTAAAAATAGTAAGTTGTGCCGAAACTTACAAACTGAAATAACTGCTGGTGGGGGTTCAAATGGACTTGATGGGTGGCCACCAATATCCACCCGGATTATTAATGCCCCAAAACGGCTCCGGGTGTGCAGGACCCGAAAACCTGCTATAAATAGTAAGCTGTGCTGAAGCTGGAAAACTGAAAGAATTGATGCTGCGGGTCCAAATGGAATAGGTGGGAGGCCACCGATATCCACTTGGATCATTCCTCCCTCCTTAGGAAGCAATGGTCTCCATTGCGTTAAGTTCCTCCATGGGGGGGGGGAATTTTGCTGAACTTGGTGTTGGCAGCCGTGCTGGATGTAGATGTGCCACCGCTGGGCAGCCATTGAAGGATCTGAAAAAAAAATTGTCCATCATCGCGTTCCTCTGTTTCTCGAGGGCATCCTCGAGCAAGATTTTGACAGGATCTCCTGCTCCCTCGTCTTTCTTTCCTTCCGCCATGGGGGGTCATCGGGGTTGCGAGGTTGAACTCCTTATACCCTGGCCGCATTGGGGACATGAAGAGAAAAACAGAGAAAGAGCAGACCCGCTCTGATACCACTGATCCGGATCTTGGGGGGAGGCCCCCAAGATCTAAAAATTTGAAATAGATATGACCAGATCTGCAAAATTAGAATGCCAGAAAAAAAGAGAGAACACAAAGAAAATAAAACCACAAAGAAACTTGTTTTATTAAAATAGAGAATAACTGTAGAAGCTACATTGTGGCGGACAATCTGTCCTTTTACAAAGTGAGGCTTGTTATTTATAGCCTTTTTTGAGATACAATACCATAGGTGGATACCATGGGTAGATACCACTTACAATACCATGGGTAAATCCCATGTGTGGATGAATACCATGGGTGGATACATACCATGGGTCACTTATAATACTATGGGTGAATAAATATCATGGGTGGATGAATACCATGGGTCGATGCCATTTACAATACCATGGGTAGATTCCATGGGTAGATAGATAATATGGCTAGATGAATAACATGAGTTGATGCCATTTTCCATTCGGATCACTCAAGTACTATGAGGAGGCTACATCCCTAAAGGCACACTTTTTCTTATTGGTGCATCTGATCTGCCAATGGAGTGACGAGGAGCACACTTTCCATGTCGGTCCTAGGGTGTGGTATAGGCCCATTGAGGAGGATATATACATTATAACTAGCTTATCCAGGAAAGGGGAGGATTTTCCTTAGTTCCCTAATGTCCCCCATGGGGTTGCAGCTGAGAGTCAATTTGCATACACTCTGAAATATGTCAGGTATCATGCAGTCCATCCATCATATTTGCAAGTATGTGGTGGACAACTACAAATTTATTCTTTTGCTACAGAGGATGTTAGGTGCCTCTCGTTATTAGTCAACACAATTTCAAACTCTAGTAGTGATGGGAAGCACATTAGTTTCCCTCTTTTGTAATATATATATTCTTTGATTCAAGTGCCACGTTGCATCAGATGGTCTACAATTTTTCATGGCTTTATATAGATGTCGCGCATTGAGACATGGGAGGGATACCTTCCCTTTTGCTTAGAGATTTTTTGTTTATTCCGTGAGAGGTTTCCAAAAACAAGGCCTACATTTGATCATCACCCTCATAGGCTGATCACTGAGGTTCAGATGCGCATGTATGGGTAGATGATTCCTAAGAGGGGCCTGCTGGAATATCCTACCAGGATTTCTCCCAAGGAATTGACGCTACTGGCTAGTGAGGATGACCATGCATTTGTCATTTTGGAATTTCAGTATGTGGGGATTGATTAGAGAGGGTGTCCCAACATCCTCTTCACAACGACTGAGCTTCCAGATGATAGAGGTAATATTAATGTTTTCTTTAAATTAATCTAGTTTGATTTCCTTGTTTTAATGATTAGAATAAAATTTATTCTAGCATGTTATTTAGCTTGTTTTATTAAATTTTTTAATGAAATCATCTAATTATTTTTTTGTACAATATATTTTGTAGACATCGACACATTTTATGTAGACATTCCTCCTCCCCCACCATATGTCAAAGGATATGAATAAATGGGTGTGGCCGAATAGGGTGAGGCACATCCTTAGGGGAGCATGGGCATCTTGGGCCATAGGGCTAGTCTGCGAGTTCAGATGGACTACTGCGACATATTGGCCAGAGTTTTGTTTGATGTGGGAGTTTTCCCTATGAGGGCTCGAGATATCATCGCACATCCTATGTTCGTTAGCATGTATAGATAATGTTAGTGCGAGATGATGTCTCTTATGTGACATACCATCAAATTTAGTAGGGTATTAAAAACGATGAGGGATGCAAGACAATATCATGCAACGAAAAATACATTATATGAGGGTGATGCTAATGATGATGCGGGTGATTATGATGATGATGATGATGATGATCGTGGTGATCATGATGCTTCTAGTAGTACTACCCCATCGGTTCATGACCGCTAGGGTGTCGGTGATCCTTCTAGTAGTACACCTCCTCGTCAATTGTCTGATGATGAGACACCAGATTTAGAGGATGTGCCTTATGTTTCTCTCGACAACGTAGACTAGATACCTCATCCTCCACCTCAAAATTCACTAGACAACATTGAGGGTGCAGTAGTTGATCATCCATCGTCTTCTACTGTAGACCAACCACCTCCTTCTCCACCTCAGCTGAGTTTAAAAAATGTTGATCATGTAGTAGTTGACCATCCACCATTTCTACTGCAGACCAGGCTGGCACTACGTCTGTTTTATCGAAAATTTGATTTCATCTATAGTTCATTTTTTTGTTCACGTTTATATACTTAATTTACATATTGGTGTTGATGTGTATATTGTTAGGTCATGTTAGATATGTTCATTTAATGTGATTGCAGATAGATGTATATGTGCATGGTAGTGGTTATTTGACATTAGATTTATATTAATTTGAGGATGTGTGTGGTGATGATATTAGATTACAATGTTTGTGTTTTTTTATATGTGATCATGATGATGACACCCTATTAGATTATTAGCTTTTTTTGATAGCTAATGACGTTTATATGTGCTAGAGGTGTATATAATTAGATGATGGTAGTGAATTCGAATGTATATCTTAGATGATGTTTATGATTGTTTGATGGTTGTCATCATATGCTTATTTTTATGAAATAATATTTATTATAGATTATGTATTGGTGAACTTATACCAAACTTTAATATATGAAATTGCATACAAAACGACTTACTTAAAAAAAAATGCAAATATATTTTTATCAATAAAAAAGCTTAGTATGGTTGAAAATATGATTTTAAAATTATATTTAATTATTTTAATTATTAATATTTTGTAAAATATTACATATCAAATCCATATTAAACATTGAAAATTTTGCAAACATCCCTTGTACATTTAATTAGAATGCAACTCTTAATGAAATAAGAATTTTCTCAATCTTTCGCAATAAAGTGAAAATATAAGGAAATTTTCAACTTAAATTACTTTACTTTTCTCTATCTAAAAACTACAAAATTATGTTATTTAATATGGACATTAAAATATTTTACTTATAGTTATGAGTAAAATGTTTTTTTTGGTTATAAATACATTTTTGTTTTAAATATCACATGTAAATGGAACATATAATGAATTACACATAATGTACTATCAATAATACTATTTCTTGTCATGTGAAAAAATTACATTTCTTCCTTGTAGTAAAAAGTAAATTATATTTTTTTACTCATTACGTTTCTTCCTCATAATAAAAGCTATTTTTTTTTTAACTTTCGGTTACTTAATATCTTTATATAAAGTTATATAAGCTTAAGGTGTAAATCGAAGCTTCTTCCTCATAATAAAAGATATTTTTTTTTTTACTTTCCGTTACTTTATATCTCTATACAAAGTTATATAAGCTTAAGGTGTAAATCGAAGCATTGTAATTATGGTCCATATTGAGTTGTAGGGTGCCTCTCAGCGCAATTAATTTAGATTTAATATAATTTTAAAAAATCTATTTTTATAAAAAATAATTTATTGATAAAGTTATGAAATTTTCAAGCAATTTAAATTTAATATTTATTGCAACTCTTACCAATTTAAATTAGAAATTTCTCTCTCTAAAGTTGAGGATAAAGAAATGTAACATGATAAGGCTTGATGTGAAGTTACTTGTAATTGGATATTTCCTCTATTGGAAGTTCTCCCTTAAGGAGGGAACTGAATTTTTTTTCAAGTAATAAATATATAACAATTTGATGCTATTTTGGTTCTTTATTTGCTACTGTACTAGTTTAAATTTAACTCTTTTTAATAATAAATATGAGTTAAATAATACAAAAATGATAATAAATTAGATTTAAACTTTTGACAAATAATATATTTGATTATTTCTTAATGAAAAACTATAAATTATTATATTTTCCACACACTTATCATGAGATAGTCACTAAAATTCATGTTTTTCACATTTCTCCAGACTAATATTACATCATGTTCACACTGATAAAGACTTGTCTACTTTAAATAATTTAGTTATAAATACATACAAAAATAGATATTTATTTCACATAATTTAAATTGGAGACAAAAATGCATCACCAAGTCTATTTTAAAGTCAAACAAATGCTTCTTAATCACCGTCACAAATTTTGTGCTCTTGATATGTTCCTATTGAGAAGGGTTGTGACCTTCAATCCTTATTATCATAGATATTGTACTTAATTTATATCTATGATGATACCCTGTTATATTATTAGATTTTTGTGATAGCTAATGACGTTTATATGTGCTAGAGGTGTATATAATTAGATGATGGTAGTGAATTGGAATGTGTATCTTAGATGATGTTTATGATTGTTTGATGGTTATCATCATATGCTTATTTTTATGAAATAATATTTATTATAGATTATGTATTGGTGAAATTATACCAAACTTTCATATATGAAATTGCACTCAAAACGACTTACTTCGAAAAAATGCAAAGTTATTTTTATAAATAACAAAGTTTAGTATGGCTGAAAATATGATTGTAAAATTACATTTAATTATTTTTATTATAAATATTAAATATCAAATCCATATTAAACAATGAAAATTTTATAAATATCCCTCATACATTTAATTAGAAAGAAACTCTTAATGGAATACGAATTCTCTCAATCTTTCGCACTAAAGTGTAAATACAGGAAAATTTTCAACTTAAATTACTTTACTTTTCTCTATATAAAAACTACAAAATTATGTTATTTAATATGGACATTAAAATATTTTACTTATAGTTGTGAGTACAATATCTTTTGTTATAAATGCATTTTTGTTTTAAATATCACATGTAAATGGAACATATAATGAATTACACATAATGTAATATCAATAATACTATTTCTTGTAATGTGAAAAAATTATATTTCTTCCTTGTAGTAAAAAGTAAATTATATTTTTTTACTCATTACATTTCTTCCTCATAATAAAAGCTATTTTTTTTTCTTAACTTTATGTCATTTTATATCTCTATATAAAGTTATATAAGCTTAAGGTGTAAATGAAGCATTGCAATTATGGTCCATATTGAGTTGTAGGGTGCCTCTCGGCACAATTAATTTAGATTTAATATAATTTAAAAAAAAAATCTATTTTTATAAAAAATAATTTATTGATGAAGTTATGAGATTTTCAAGCAATTTAAATTTAATATTTATTGCAACCCTTACTAGAAATTTCTCTCTCTAAAGATGACGATAAAGACATGTAACATGATAAGGCTTGATGTGAAGTTACTTGTAATTGGATATTTCCTCTATTGGAAGTTCTCCCTTAAAGAGGCAACTAGATTTTTTCTAGTAATAAAGATATAACAATTTGATGCTATTTTGGTTCTTTATTTGCTCCTGTACTAGTTTAAATTTAACTCTTTTTATTAATAAATAGTTCAATAATACAAAAATGATAATAAATTAGTCTCAAAATTTTCACAAATAATATATTTATTAATTTTTAATGAAAAACTCATAAATTATTATTTTTTCCACACACTTATCATCAGATAGTCACTAAAATTCATGTTTTTTCACATTTCTCCTAGCTAATATTACATCATCTTCACACTAATAAAGACATGTCTACTTTAAATAATTTAGTTATAAATACATTAAAAAAATAGATATTTATTTGACATAATCTAAATAGGAGATAAAAATACATCACCAAGTCTATTTGAAAGTCAAATAAATGCTTCTTAATCACCGTCACAAATTTGGTGCGCTTGATATGTTCCTATTGAGAAGGCTTGTGACCTTGAATCCTTTTTATCATAGATATTGTACACAGTTGGAATACTTATTTTTAGGCACTGTAAAAATGTTTCATTGCAAAAAAAAAAATGTTAAAACATTTGTGAATCTTACCAATTATATTATAAAATGTCAACAAGATGAATAAAAAAATAATATAATTAGTGTAATTATGACAACAAAAACATACAACAATAGTATAAATGATGAAATAGCATTTGTACATATCACTCTCCATTGTCATCAACCTTTTTATCTTCCTCGCTTGGCATGATAACATTGTTTTTCTCAAAAATATGTTTTAATCTAGAGTCACATCTTAATATGAAACACCAATCCCTATTCAACACATTGTTTTAAAAAAACACATGGTTGTAGTGTTTTTGAGAAACATAAGGCTCCCTAGCTTCATGCCACGTCTTTCTAGAGTTGATAGATATCAACCTACTATCACAATCTTATTTTACATTATCCCGATCAAAGGTGTCCCACCATTTGCATGTAAAAATAACACATTGGAACGAAGAGAATACCACTTGAATGATATCTTGTATCTTCCCAACGTAACCTAATTTCCCATGCATTAAGTTTTTATTGCGGTGGCTAGCATGAATAGATTGGTCAAACTTGACTTCCACTCCACAGTCTTGTGTCATGCATCCATCATCAACATCCTCTATGAAAAAATGATGTCCATATTCCCACATAGATGGGAATAAATGTAACTGTAAAAAAATGGAAAAATTACATTGTCATGTGTCTAATAAACCGAACATAATATATATATATATATATATATATATATATATATATATATATATATATATATATATATATATATATATATATATATATATATATATATATTTGTGTGTGTGTTACAATTCAAAGGTGTAGTATGAAGTTAAAATTGTACAGAAAGATAATATAATTACCGAGTTTTTGCACCCAATCCCTATGTTTAGTACATCCTCTCCAACACACAGGTAATTACCAAATGCACCGTATTTCTCTCTTCATCAACAACCCAACTATTAGGGCACGTGATTCACATATTTGATTTTAAATGATCAAGATAATTATGCAAGTTTCTACCATTCATCCGTTTGAATTATTTCTTGACACTATCCCATTTCCTCCTCTTCTCTTCATACGATGCGACCCATGATTGTGTCACTGCCATATTGTAAAGAATGAATTTTTTGTTGGCTTCAATTATTGAATTCACTTATGATAAAATCAAACAGACATATATATATTTAGTACGTATGAGATCAAAATATGCATTAATATGAAGTTCAACATGTAGTAATTTGACAAATGATAAGCCTGCACTTACTCTTATCATGTGCCTCTTTCCATTTGTTTTGAGAAGCTCCCCTTCTCTTTTATCTTCATCCCTTCCATCGTCCGAAATCACCGCACTTGGTGTGTTGTAGATATGCTTGATGTACTCACCAAAATAGTAAAAATACTCATACAATATATACCCCTCTGCCATAGACCCCTTGGGATTTTCCCTTTGTCGAACAAAACCTTTCAATTTCTTCATGTAACTCTCTAAGAATAACATCCAACAACAAGAAACGACCCCAACTAATTCAACCTCATCTATAATATGAACTTGCAAGTCCATGAAACTCATAGGAAACTCCTTCTCAAACATACAAACAATCTCAGTTATCTCTTGATGCCACCATGAAATGTTAGCCATATGAATCTCCTTTGATGTGATCCAATGTAAAAATGAAGATAATTTAGATATGACACACCATAGGTCCTAGGGGAAGTCATGGTCCACACACCCATGCACAAGTAGAGGATAATGACACTGCATAGTAAATAGTACATTATACACAGATTAATTATAAAATATCCAATTACATAAGAATTTTAAAAATAACAAAATCATGTTTTTGACATACATACTCTTATAAGGTTCAAATGGTCATGCGATTTCAACCCGACAAACAATCTTCCATAGTGAATCAACGTAGTAGTGAAGACCCATATAAATAAAGAACCCTTACACTCATTATAACTTCCTTTTCCAAAGAAAGATCATCTTTCTTTAAAATCCATGGGACATCAACTTCTTTGAAAGACCAAGAGGGACCAACCTCTCCTCTAGTTTCTTGTCTTGGCCAATGCTTTTTTTTAGTTTTTGAATAAATAATATCTCTCCTAACAACCAATGTTTCATTTCTTACGAAGATATGTGCCTCCATAAAAAAGATGAAACCTTTTTAAATATATGGATGGGATATAGTAAGTAGGAAATATTAAGATGCTCCAAATATGGGAGCTCGTAAAATACAAATTTCCTTTTCATCTCAATGGGAGCTCATAAAAGACATATTTCCATTTCATATCAATGATAATTTTCTCAACACATTTGTCGAATAATTCTGGATCATAGAACATAGGCTCCCCATTTGAGTCGAACATTTCTGCAAACTCCTTCTCCTTCTCTCTCTCATATGATATAGTCATTCAACTGGTGTCATTATTGCAGGCCTTTGGGTTCTTTCTAGTTTACCATTAAAAGCGGATGTTTCTCTTCTGTAAGGGTGTTGTTCTGGGAGAAATATCTTGGAGCAGTCATACACTAACTTTCGTAGGTGTTCGTACCACCTAGCCTTTAGATAAGGTACACAAAATTTACATCCATGCTACCCTTTTGTTACAAAACCTGTAAAATTATTGTATACAGGCCGCCATGTTAGTGACCATGAATATATTAATAATTGCAGTGAATTAAATTAATATGCAAAACTATATTGTTACTAAACAAATCAATAAGAATGTAATTTATCAGAGCAAACTCCTAAGCTTGGATAATCATGTATGGTGTAAGCACACATGCCATACAACGTAAAACCCCTCTTTGTTGCAAAGGGCCTTAATACATCGTACACATGTATCCCTTCCCATAATTCCTTCAATTCATCCACCAATGGTTGTAATTAGACATCCATATTATTCACTTGTCTTCTACCAGGGGCTATGAGATCCAACATAAGCTGGTCATTCTTCACGAAAAACCATGGGGGGATATTTTTATTGATTAATACTACAGTCCAAACATAATAGTTGTTTTTTTGGAGGGAATATGGGTTGACCCAATCCATGGCTATGTTGAGTTGTAGAATTCGTATTTCATCCTTGAATTTTCTAGGCCATGTATCTTCTATATGCTTCATGGATATTGAATCTATTGGGATTCACATAAATCCTGACTCACTTCTGTGTGAGGCATGCCATCCCTGCAACATAGCTAATTATTTGCAACGAAAGAGTATTTGAATCCTTGGGATTATAGGCATGTGTCTCAATATCTTATGAGTAGGACCATGTGATTTACTCGTTTTTTTGACTTACAGTACCTGTCATGCCCACATTTCAGACATATTTCTTTGTATGCATATTCTCCTCTATATAGAATACAATCATTGGTACATGCATGATATGATATGTACTCAAAACCCAAAATTTTCAACAACTTATTTTCCTCTTCACACCTACCTGGAAAGACATTGTCACTCGGAAGAACCTTATCTTTGAATATCCTAGAGTTGGTGGGGAATATAATTATACACTGTCAATAGTTAACATTCATAAAATTGACCATTTTAAATTTTCCATGCGTGACAAAATACAAGGAACTTGATCGATTATGTAATTAAATTACCTCAATCTATTCGAGAAACATGCATTCGAGATGCCAAAATTTTCTTTCACGTTGTAAAAAAACATTTTTGTCCCCAACTGATTAGATGTTTCCTTGCCGCTAGGTCCAAAGAGAGGGGTGGTGGAAGTATATTTCAGGATTTCGAATAAGATATTAGTCATATGAAAATCATCCCCTAGCTCATCATTCTGAAATGAATTTAACAACGTT
Source organism: Pinus albicaulis (assembly GCA_034641835.2). Lineage (NCBI taxonomy): Eukaryota > Viridiplantae > Streptophyta > Pinopsida > Pinales > Pinaceae > Pinus > Pinus albicaulis. The sequence goes on from CM076577.1 coordinate 301,479,226, forward strand.
ACCTCCATGGCAGTTTTATCCCATAAGTAATCATCCATACCAACCTCCATTTGATTTCCTCCATTGCCAACTTGTGATGAATAACTACTATTGTTGTATTCATTCCTAATTGGTGAATTTGGACGTAGTGGGAATTGAATAGGTGGTTAATTCAACCATTCTTTGTATGATTCCTCTTTTATTCTTTCTCTTAATTCAGTCTTCTCTCAAGTTGGCATTGTAGTGGGGTGCTTCAAAAGCTGGTAGGTGGGTTTCTCATCATCAATAGAATCCTAATTTCAAAAAAAAATTTAACGCCATTAGTACAATATCAATGATATTAATAAGCACGTTAATGCAATTGGTTTGTTGAAATTGCATTATACCAAACAATTATTAGCATCATTGATCCATGATTGCGGCTGGAAGATGCCATGTTCTAATTGGTAGGGTGAAGAGGTTGTCCATTTTCATCTACCATGCGATATGTTGATCCTAATAAGATATTCCGACGTTTTTGAAAATATGGAGTAATATTCTCTACATGTGAACTTGATTCTGAATTGGGTTCCTAAAAATTTGGATACATTTCTATTCAAATTGACATGGATTAAAAAAAATCAATTAGATAATCAAAATATAAATAAAATATGAACTTATTGGAGATGGAAAGGGAGAGCTCCGTGAAGGACTTTGATGACCAATATGGAATGAGCTGGAATTTGAAGAATTGGTCATTTGATATTATTGAGGTTTTATCCTTGCATTTGACAAAAATCAGAAATACAAAATTGTGTGCATATTCAAAATTAATCTCGACAACCATATAACCACAATCTGAATTTCAATATAGTTTTCAAACCATTTACAAGAATAAGACGAATTTAAGCAGAAAATGTATACTATGAACTAAATTCATGTGGATGCATCCTAAAAGGTAATTTCATATTAATATGTCATTTTATGTAAAATTAATAGCTTTTAAAACAAACCGGTGCGCCTATCAGAACAAAGCGCACCAACGCATTTAAAAATTAAGAGCACTGGGCCGTTCAAATAATACCCGCATCAGTTTCTGAAATTCCAAAAAAAAACGTTATCATATCAGTGCTCTTTTATAAAAACACACTGATGCATTTAAAAAAAAAAAAACATTGCTACACACTTGTTTCCCGATTAAAAAAAATAAAAACAAATTCAACCAACTCGGTGCTCTTATAACAATTAGAGCACTACTGCTTTTAAATAGAAACTGTACCATTGCGTTAAAAAAATTAATCGCATTGTTTCACGATTTCAAAGATAAAAAAAAAATTGTATCATGTTGGTGTGCTAAAAAAATTTGTCACCCCGACAATGTAGGTGCACTTTTTTTATAAACACACTAATATGCTTGATTATCGAACACACCGATGTGCAGAGAAATTGATAACAAAAAAACAAGATTTAAAAATAAAATAAAAAAAGAGAGGCAATTGATTTTTCAAAATATAATTTCATAGTCTTTTAAATAGTAAAAATTTATTCATCATTTCATTATTTTACCCAAAAATTCAAGTGAGTGATTTATAAGAGAGACATACCAAGAGAATTGTGAAGTAACAGATTATTTTTGGAGCAACAAAACTATTTAGAAGATCAAAAAATGAAAGGTATGGTGATTCACTCAAAAACCTGCATAGCAAAAAATTTAAATTTTATTATTCATTTTATTAATACGAAATTTTACAATTTATGTTAGGGTTTAATTAAAAGAGAGATCATTTCCAAGGGAGTCATATTGAGAGCACTTTGGATTCGCAAAATATTTTGGATTCACTGAAAGATCACAAGTTGTAAGGTATGGTGATTCACTAAAAAATATAGATAGCAAAAATCTTAAATTTTACTGTTAAAATATTTTACAATTTCTGTTAGATTTATTCACAATTTAGAAAAAAATCAAAAACCCTATATAATAAAAAATTTAATATACATTTTACTAATAATTTTTTTAACGATCTGCTTTCCTATTTAAATTTAATTAAAATTCAAACAAAAAACAAAAAAATCCAATGCTTACCTTAAACCCTTGCTTCTTCCTGCAAAATTAGCGCCTCTTCCAAATAGCACCATAATAATTTATAACTATTTTTAAAAATTAGTTTTCCATGACAGTGCTAACAATTAAACGTCCATTATGTTTAATGTTCTAAATGCACCGTTATGTTTATTCAGATAAAAGCACTAGTTGCCAAATATTTTTTAGCTAAAAATTATTTGATTTATTTGTAAAATATATTTAATGACTTTTATATTGAATGGTACAGGTTTTATATTGATAAAAAAATTCTTACAAGGTCTCAAGTAACAAAAATGTTGATTAACGTAATGATAACACATCAAAAAAAGCAGAGATGACAAGTTCTTGGTAAATTCTTTAAAAAAATAATATGCTTGAGCTATATGTAAGTTAGCTAATATGTATTGGTTGGTGTGTGTCATGCAGAGCCGCAAAATGAATAAATTTGACATGATTATTTTTAATATAAGTGCAAAAGAGGGTAAAATCCCGATAGAAAATTTGCAGAATGATGAATCAGGTGAATGAAAAAACACTATTCAATATGAGTATTTTTTTTTCTTTTTCGATTTTTCATTAATAATATACTTAAGAATATTAGATAACATGTTGCAAACAATCCATTAATTCATATATGTTTAATGTTCTACAGGGAACAACAAAAAAAGAAAATATCAATGTAATTCTAAGAAAAGAAAAATTATAGAACATGTAAATGAAGATGAATTGGTCCTTAGCTCATCGGGAGTGGTGCATTAATGAAAGGGGGGAAATTTTACAGAATTATGAGGGATCTAGTGAAACGAACGTATAAAGTACTTTCCACTTACAATACAAAAATCAATATAATGATTCTAAGAACCAAATTATATCTAAACTACTTGAAGTGCTTCCAGAGAAATGGTTAATGAGACATGTCAGACTTGCAATAGAAAAAACATACAACAACAAAAAAGAATCATTCAAAAGGTAATATTCCAAATTGTATAAAATGCTTTTCTAGAATTATATGTATATATTACTACAAACCATTCATTTATTTATATTGATTTTGTTATATTTAGTTTTCATATATCATTATAAAAATAATTTATGAAAATCCCAAATGATCAATGCACTGATATGCGAAACATGTCAATAGAAATGTCCAAAAAAGTGTATAAGGAGATGGTCAAATAAATGGATATAATTGTATCACAGAAGGAGTCATCTCAACAACATGATGCTTCAAATGTATGTAATAATGACTGAATTTGTACATATTAAAATAATAATTTAGCATTAAATATTATTTTCAAGTATTTTCTTGCAAAAATGAAAACAAGATGGAACTCATTCAACACATAAAACATGACGACAAGGAAGGAAATGGTCGATTTCAAAGTTTGTGAGTAATTGTTAATATTTCCTTATAACAACTCAAGGTTTCATCTTTGTATTTTTAACTTGTTGTATAATAACCATCCTTGAATGTCTTCAAATAGGTGCTAACATACAAAGAAAAGTCATCATAAGAATTGATTTACGTTAGATTAAATAAGGGTTGTGAGTATATGTTGGCATATTAAAAATTAATTGTGGAATTTTTAAGTATTTATGTTGTTTTAGTTCTCCGAGTTTATAATTAATAGAACAAAATAATCCTTTATATTAAACTTATGATATATAATGGGGTTTAAAACATACAGGAAAACAAAGTATGAAACTACCCGAGCAGAATACTTATTTCAAAAAGGCACGAGATTTGGTTTTGAATGGCATGTGCACAATTTATTAGTCACTTCTTGCTATGGTACATTTCTATTAGATTTACATTGATGTATATTATTTATTTCAATTTTCATTATTCTCACATATGTAGATACACTCATTACACTTTATTTTTATGTTTGCAGATAGAACTGCAAGATCAAGAAGATGAAAAAAATCAATGCAATCAACAAAACATTCCTCCAAATAATCGAAGTCATGGAAGTAGCTCGAGCACTGACAACAATTTCAGCGAAGAATGATGATTGATTTGGATATTACTGCAACATGTTGTATTTTTTGAAATAATTGTCTGTGAAAATTAGACATTTTGTTTAATGTAATGGAAATAGCGTCCCAATTGAAATACAAGGGGTTACCAATAACAATCCCATTTTTTATGAAAAAGAGTCTCTTATTGATATATAATAAAACATATTTTAATTTATTCTATTTTGTTATCCAATTTCACTGTGAAATGTTACACCACTGATTAAATACATGGATGATTAAATATTATATTGAAGACAAACGAAATATGATAATATAACAAATTAATCAAAAAATCATATACAGATGCACTAATCAAATTTTAATTTATATGAATATTTTTATAAGATATATGTCAATTTTTTGATGAATAACATATTTAAAAAATTACAATAATTGCACTGTCGTAGGTCAATGTTTCCGAAAAAGAGAATATATCATTCAAAAAACCGGTGTGTGTATAACATAATAAAGCACCGATACATTGTGTTATATAAAAGCATCATGATGACATATTTTTATATGCCCAGTGCCTTTTAAGAAAATGAGAGCACCGAAGTGTTTATCACTTCAAGCCGCGGTCATGTTTGAGATTAACAACCTAGTGCATTGTAATTATTAACGCACTAGTGCTTTCATATAACTAACTCTCGGTCCCACAAAATGTTGTTTCTAGCTTGGTGTTTTACGAAAAATAACAACACTGGCCTTTTTGTATAACTAATGCACTGGGTACTTTGTACTAACAATATGCATTGACATTGCAAGTTTAAAAATATTTTTTTCGTGCCCCGATGTCATTCCTTAGAAGAATATCCCAGGGATTTTTTGTTTCTTAGCACCGACGCGGTATATGTTATGCACCGATATTCTTTTCCTTCAATTTTAGATATTTATGACGTATGGTTCTTTTATGTATGTCGCACACCAGCGTTACTTGTTCCATTAAGCACACCAAAAAAAAACATCCACTAGAACCTTTGACCGCCAAAAAATTTTCAATTGTGATGAAGTTCCGTTAAAACCTCCACTAAAACATCTGCTATCCCAAACGAATGTTTTATCAGATGTTTTTTTGACAATTTTTTCCAATTTTATAACACTAAAAACTTTTGTTATAACCTCCACTAGACGAAATTTTTCTTGTAGTGAAGAATCACTGCATTGACCTTAGCTTATTATTCTTGAGATTTCGCAAGCCTTTTTTGTGCCTCAATCAACCTCTCAGTAGCTTCCTTAAAACTTACGATCTATGCCTTCAAGCTTCTCAATGTAGTTTCTAGATTTGGAGAGTCTCTCTCTCCCTATTGCCTAAATAACTTCTCCCATCCCACAAATTTATCTTCTGGTTTATACAGGGAGTCATCTAAACTATACTCAACTATTCTTCTCTTCATCCCTACTCTTATATTGTCTTGTAAACATGCCATGCTAGATAAACCAAAAAGAAGACAATAAAAACCATACCTCAACGTATCTCATGGGAGGCTATTACATATGCATAATCAATCTAGATTAGCACGATACATAATAATGTCAGGAACTTAACTATCATGGAAGAACTGCCATGAAAATAATCAACATGCATATACAAAAATTTAACTATCATGCATGAATTTTAAACATATAAACCTGCATGAAAATATTCTTTTACCGCTAGGTCTAATGTTGAAACCTTGCTCTAATACCACTTTGTAACACCCCAACCCACATTTAATCGCTTTCACAATCTCTCTGAGGTAAATGTGAGCTGAGATTTACTATGACATGACTCAACAACCAAGTTCCAATTATGGAAGTGGGGCCTACTAAGCTGACAATATTCTGCAACTTCCTAGGGACACCTGATCACCCGGATTTCAAACAACTCTCACTGTTGATATTTATTTGAGTTGGAACTACCCTTTCACTAAATTTACATCCCAACTGCACACATGCCAAGTTGTGCATGAAACCAAAAGGATTCAGCTACACACACAAGCCTTTCTCCATGCAGCTGCAGCCACACTCACAGGACTTATTCCATGTGGCCAGGGATTTTGTTCCATATTTTTTGGCTAGTCTTCATGCCACTGCCCATAACTACCCATAACATTCCAGAACACTATCATCCAATTACAAGAGCATCCGGAATCAATTTCTAGGCTCTAATATTGCTTACACTTACAAAACACATAATAGGCATTTATGTAAACACTTTATAAAAAAAGTACTTGTGGCTCTTGAATTCCTATCTATTCATTGATTCATTGAATCATATGAGGATCATCAAGAAGGCTCACTTCCCTCTCTTACTAGCTATATAAATACATATTAGCGCATGCATTCAAATATATAACCAAGAGCTTTTCAAACCATGGAATATAACCATAACAAGAGCACATCACATAATGATAAATATACCATGCGGCATGTAGCCAACATTTAACCAGAATAAAACCATGACAAAACAATCATGAAATCATACATAAAATCAGAAATCATTATCATTAATCTCAATAAGAATCAACACATATTGCCATATGCAAATTCCAACTAAGTTAGGAACTCCCATGTAACACCTCACCATAGATTTGGGTTGAACCAAATCTTTCTTTCAGACTAATAACCCTTATGCCATATTCCAAGCATGAATGTGGGATCACATGGGATAAAAAAAAAATAGAACCAACTAGGTCTTCTAGAGGCTAAACCACCTCAAACCTCAACCATATTTATTTCACCTAAATCGGTCCAAAAATCACTAAAACCAAACAAGCTTGGATACCTCTGATTTTATTCACCATACCCAGAAGAATTTTCCTGTCTCCACCCACTTGTAAAGAGTTCCAGGATAAATCCCATCTCCACCCTCGACCCTTGGGAATTTTCCTGAGACAACCTCAACTAGGATATGATATCTTTCGGCCATCCAAACCTTAACTAAAACAAGGAACCCACTACATCATGACTATATAGGAAATGGAAAAGGAAATGTTGTAAACCACTGTCAGTCTAGGAAAATCACATGCCAGTGACAACAAACATCAACCATAAACCAATGCATGCACCATGCATCAAATCCCCACATGTTAAACCACACATGCACACTGCTACATGCAATTCCAAAACTATTTTCTACCCCTACTTTTCATTGTCCAAACTTCCTCCTATGCTCCCTTGATTTCCTTTGCTTGCATGTGTCCAAGTGATATCCCTCTCTTTTTTGGATTTCGATTTCTGAATCTAATCAAAAGATGAGAAAAATTTGTCAACTGATTCTTAAGTGCCTTTTTATCATTGATGTATGGTGTCTCTTCCTTTCATTTTCCTCTTCTTTCATTTTCTTTCTAATTTCCCATGCATGCATATCCTTGTCTCTTCATCTTCCTTTTCTCCTATTTTTCTTTATTTCTCGAATTAATTTCCATTTGTTGGCCTTTTCCTTTTTCCAATTCCAATGTTGATTTCCATAACCATTAATTAACCACCAGTGACCCCCAATGTGATTTTTTTCCCTTCCATTCAGAGTTGAATACATGTCCCATGACCTTGTTTTATTTTTTACTTTGTACATGGAAATATAACCCGGGGCTATTACAAACCCAGGAACACCATCCTCGACGTTCTATGATACTTATGACCAGAAAAAAAATTCTAATTATGGAGCTTTATAAACATAGCTCGATATAGTATTTACAATGACAACTGCTAAAAACTTGATAAACATACAACTTATTGGAGCTTTATAACACAACTCAATGTGGTATTTACTATGAAAACACATATAATTATACACATTTGCTTCAAACAAAAAATAAACATATTATTTACAGAGCTTTATAAACACAACTCGACATAGTATTTACCATGATATACACATATATACATATGCACATTTTCTTTAACTAGAAAATAAAAGGATACGATGCCCACATAAAAAACAAGGGAATCCAAAGGCTCACACCTCCACCCTCAAAGTAGTACCATGGATTCACCTCCTTTTCTGGATGTCCAAAATCCAATTCCAAAATCAAAGTTTTCATCCAATGTCTAGCGCTACAAATTTTATGCTACCGATTCATTGTTATTGGACACACTCCCAATGTGATTTTGATTCCATATGGCAATGCTAATGACCAAAAAATATTTATTCCCTGACCTTCCCTTCTCTACTTTCCAGTTCCTTGGGAAATCTGGTCACCCCCTTCCATGTAGTCATCTCATATTCCAAGTTCCTCTGCATCCCTTTCTTTGCTTCCTAGCCCCTCAAGTGATTCATCCCTTGGCAAGGTTTCCTTGCATTGTAAGGCCCAAAAACCAAGGCATACCTCTGCCTCAAAACCATCATACCAATTATAGCATGCTTATGGTAATCAATGGGCACTATTGGGTACTAGTATCCCACAATGGCCATGCTCTTGAATGTTTTACAAACACACTGTTGCATGTTCCAATTCCTTTTGATGTTGCCAATAATTCTCCTGCAGTCATTTCCAACCACCCAAACCGTCATTTTACATGCTTTCCTGTACCAGACACATAATTTCCATTAGGATAATTTTTTTTTTAATAAATTCAAATCATACCTCATTAGTAACCCATCAAGGAGGTGACATCTGTAGTTCTATTTAATTCTTGTCATAATAAGTCAAATGATCTCCTTGATAAAATAATCATGTATATATAAAATATCACATTGGATAGCTCAAAACACAACCATCATAAATCACAATCTTAGAGTATGTGCATAATTTTGAGATTAAAAATTGAAATGAAATATTGATACTTATCTTTCAAATGGTTCTTTACTTATGTCTCTATTCATTGTTCTTTCCATACACACACTAAATTGATTTCCAAACTAGACAAACACCTAGTGCCTTCTCTTCTCTTGAAAATATGCACACATTGGATTGGTTTCCAAACTTGACAACAAAGCAACAAGGGAATCTGGAAACTATACCTCATCCTCCCTCAATATTAGTAGCAAGGGTTTCCAGAGACTATACCGCCTCTACCCTCAGTATCAACAACAAGGGTATCCAAAGAATATACTTCTTCTACCCTCAATATCATCAACAAGGGTATCAAGGGACTATGCCGCCTCTACCCTCAATATCAAAAACTCGAGTTTGGTCTCTTCCCAAGATTTTTATGGCTCTAGGGACTACTATCTCAACCCACAACCTCTAGGGAACCAAATTTGTTATAGGGATACATCCCAAAGCCTCCAACGAACCCAAGTTGTTAGCTCCATAGGTCCTATCTCAACCCACAACCTCCAGGGTTCCCGAGAACTAATCCCCTTTCACAACACATATACATACACATAGTACAACACAATGAATGCACATGTCACAATACAATGACTACACATTACACATGTCAAAGTACGATATGTACACAACATAACATGTACAACATGTACTCAAAAATAGTATTGCACATCCAGAGACCACATCGTATCTACCAAGCAACCTTGTATCTAGTGTCTTTCCCAAGCCTTACTACGTGCATCCACAACCCAAGTGTCGGGTCCATGGCTCTTCCCACTATCCATGCTTGTCCCAGCATGCCACATATCACACTATTTTCATTCCACTGGTGTATCCTTCAGAATTTCCTTCCCACTTAATTCCTTTTGAACCATGAACCTTTTCATGCCATTCACCTGCAAAAAACAATCATTTTTCCAAAATAATTATCCCTAAAAACCCTGTTAGAAAATGCGTGCACAACAATGAGAACAACATTTCCCAATTTAGCCAAGGCGGTTGTTACCTTGGATCCATGCACTTTACCTTTCATGTTACCTTTCTCATGACTCCTTCCACTATCTATTTATCCCAATGGAGCTAACTAGCCCAACTGATTGTCATATCCTTTCCTTCAACTTCCCTTCATTCATGCATCGACATTCATCTGAGTCTTACACTACCTTTTGGGTTTTACACAACTCTTCCCAGTTCCGTTATATTTCCTCTTTCATCAACCAATTCCCAAGACCCTAAAAACATAAAATGAAAGAATAAGAGTACAAGATAAAGAAAATATGGAAAACCAAAAAAAATGCAACACCATAAAAAAAGTGGCATGTCCATGCACCACTCATATTAAAAACCACAAATGAAGCATAAAAAAATAAAAAAAACTGAAAGCACCAACGCTTTCAAGAGACACCATGACTCAACCCCCATAGGTACCCAATGCTTCCAAGGGTTCATGGATAAAAGCTCAGCCCGAGCCTTCTTCAATATCTATAGTAGTATCTTTTTCCATGCAGTTCCCTACATCATATTTGAGTAAATACACAATTGTTAATGCATTAATAAATATGAAAATATACCAGTTAGCTTACCCTTTTGTACTAAGCACGCTGCCCTGCAACTGAACTAATGCACATATCAACTCCCAAGGGATTCCAAATCCCTTGATGAATTCAACTATAACTGGAAACTAATTATTATTCCTACATTTGATCAACCATATTCCATGTAGTTTCCTCATCCAAAAGTGCTTCCACACACTTTAACTGTATCTATTGCTTGGTTCTAAAGCATGATTTTATTCCACTAAAGGTTGTATTGACGCCCTGTCTAGAACTCTCTCTGTGGTTCCACCTTCCATCGGATGCCTGATGATTTACCTACCTATTATCCATTGCTGCATAGAATCAGGGAATGCTTTAACCTGTATCCCCAACTTCCCGCACCTCCTAATCACTGTAGATATGAGTCCTACCATGCTTCTCCCGCACCACTCTATTACAAGGGAAATCCTTCCTAAGATTCTCTCCACCTCAGGTTCAAGACCGCAATGGTTATTTGTCATTTCCTTTATTTTGTTGAGCCTCATACTGCAACCCATGTCCTTTCTCAGCTACATTGAACTTCTTACATAGAGCCACATTTTCATTTAGTCTTCTCATTACCCTTTCATCCACACTTGAACTCACATTTTCACTTTCACTGCTCATAACAATGCTTTAAATTCCTACTGACTTCCTCCAATGACAGAGGCTCATCAAACTCAATTTGGTTTTTGAATGTTAATAGAAATCCATTGATGAACCTTTGGATATTTTCTTTCTCATCCTTGAGATAGGGCACATATTTCAACAAATCTTGAAATCTTGTTGTATACTCTTCATATGTCATGGAACCCATCCTAAGCTCATAGAATTCCTTGGCATTTCCATCATAATACCTCTCAGACAGTTACTTCTTCCTAAAGAGTCTTTCAAACTCATCCCAAGTCAGATCCTCCTCCTTGATGCCTCTAAAATGCTTAACAAATTCCCACAATATATCTTCTTTTCCCTTGAGATTAAAGGTAGCTATCTTGGCTTTCATGTACTCGTAGTAATCATGAAGTCTGAAGAATTTCATCATCCCAAAAAACCATGCTTCTGCATCTTCTAAGTTAGTCAACTCACCATATAAATTAGGAGGCTTGGATTTCTTAAAATCCTCTGGAATGTACCCCATCTCACTCCTACTATAAGGATGTCGGTGGTGATGGTGATGATGTCTCTTGGAAGAATAACTAGAATAAAAGCCATGCATACTATCTCTTCTCTCCAGTGTACTCAAGGATTTTCCACCCTTTACAGTATCATTTATGTCCATCCTATAAAAATTTTAAGACCTACTTCCACCATCCCCATTAGCCCTTTCTTTCTATATGTTCTCATGATAGATTCCTAGATGTCCTTACTTATGAAAGTATGAATACTTTGAATAATAACTCAATTGACCTCAACTTTCTTTTATTGAGATTTCAAAAGCCTTTCCTCTGCCTCAATCAACCTCTCATTATTTTCCTTGCAACTTAGGATCTATGCCTTCAATATTCTCAATGTATCTGATATAATAGGAAAGTCTCTCTCTCCCTGCTACTCAAGTGACTTCTCTCGTCCCACAAATTTCTCTTCTGGTATGTACGAGGAGTCCTATGAATTGTACTTAACTATTCTTCTCTTCGACCCTAATCTTATATTATCCTATAAACATACCATGTTAGAAAAATCAAATAGAATTAGTTCAAGATCATACCTCAATGTATCTCAGGGATCATACCTCAATGTATCTCAGGGGAGGCTATTACATCTGTAAAGTAAGTCCAGATTAGCACGATACATAATAATATCAAGAAATTGATTTTCATGTAACCACTTCCATGACAATAATCAACATGCATATGACCACAATAAATATAACAAAAAATTGATTATCATGCATGTATGCCAAACATATAAGCCTACATGACAATATGATCTTACCCCAAGGTACAATGCTGGAACTTCGCTCTGACACCAATCTATAGAACCCCACCCCACATTTACTTGCTTTTACAAGCTCTTTGGGTTAAACATGAGGTGAGAGTTACTAGGACATGACTTGAAAATCTAGTCATAATTATGGAAGTGGGGCCTACTAAACTAACAACCTTATGAAACCTCCTAAGGACACTTGATCACCTGAATGTAAAACAACACTCACTAATGTTATTTTCCTGAGATGGAACTAACTTTTCACCAACTTTACATCCCAGTTGCATACATTCCAAGTTGTGCATGTGGCCATAAGGCTCCAGTCACATGCACAAGCCTTCCTCCATGCATTTGCATCTACACTCACCGGTCATCTTCCCTATGTCCAGGGAATTTGTTCCAGTTTTTTAGGCTAGTCTTCAGGCCCCTTTCTGGAACTATCAAAAAAATTCTAGAACACTATCATCCAATTACAGGAGCCTCTAAAATCAATTTCTAGGCTCTAATCATGCTCAGACTTACAAAATAAATAATATTCATTTATGAAAACACTTTGTAAACAAAGTAATGTTAGCTCCCGAATGTTTATATGTTCGTTGATTCATTGAATCATCTGAGGATCATCAAGAGGGCTCACTTACCTCTCTTACTAGTTGTACAAATAGATGTTAGCCCATGCATTCACATTTATAACTAAGAGCTTGTCAAACCATGGAATAGAACCATAACATGAGCACATCACATAATGATAAATATACCATGCATGTAACCAACATTTAACTAGAATAGAACCATGACAAAAAAGTCATGAAATCATACATAAAATTCAAAATTTTTCTCATCAATTTCAATAAGAGTCAACACATATTACCATAGGAAAATTCCAATCAAATTAGGGGCTTCCACATACCACCCGACCATAGATTGGGGTTGAACCAAATATGTCTTTCATTCCAATCTCCCTCATGCCATATTACAAGCATGAACGTTGGATCACATGGGATAAAATAAAATAGAACCAACCAGGGCTTCCAGAGGCTAAACCACCTCAACCCTAAAGCACATTGATTTCACCTAAAATAGTCCAGAAATCACCAAAACTAAACAAGCTTGTATGCCTCAATTTTTCTACACTAGACCCTAATTGGATAATAAAATAAGAGGGGGTTCCATTCCTTTGGCATAGAACTTGTTTCATAGTTGGCAATAACATCAAGGAGTGGGATGTCATAGCATAACAGAGGAAGGAGAAGATATGGTAACGACCATTTTTTCCACAGTGTAAAAGAGAACTCAATAAGGAGCGTCCCTTTCTTTGTATTTAAATTTTCATATGTGAAGAAAAGAAAGTGAAACATAAACCTAATTGTCTACTTACGTCTTCTCACATATTGGGTTTTCCCAAGTTATATCTTTTGTGCATTTGTTTGTTCTTTCATTTTTAATTTTTAATTATTTTCATAATTTTGGGAAGAAGCTCATAACAGATCGGTGTAGTAGGGTGGCCATATTTGGCACTTGCATGGAGGGCGAGTGTCTGGTTAGTGAGCAGGCCAGGTGATGTCGAGATGGGGGAAAAACACCACTTGGCAGAGTGAACGCTAACCACCTTGGGTCTTGACATTTTGACACGCGGGACTTTGTTTTTTGGTTTGCTTAATCGCCTTGTGTGATCTCTTTCATTTTTTCCGCAAGGGGATTCCATGATTATTGTTGATTATTGTTTTTTTTCGGAGAGGGTTGGTTTTGTTGTGCTACACTTTTCTCTGTGAAACTCTAGAATTTTAGTTGTCGCCTCTGGGTCAGGCGGAACATGTATTATGCATTGGGTGGTGGTAAGCTTCTTTTCCTCGTTTCACCCACTATTCACTGTGTGGTTACAATGTTTGTTTACAGTTTCTTTTCTACAGTCTCTATCGACAATGTTTAGTCCATGAGGGTTTTCAGAGCTTGTCGTTTATATGTTTGGAACCCTATAACGAAGTTCTTTATAATATATTTTTCTTTGTCACAGGAAGAGATCTGGTTTTTTCTTGTCAGTTTTCGTAGTGACTATCACCGGGAGTTTTGGGGTTGCCAGTCGGTTCCAGGTTTACTGCATTATGGGAAAGGAGAAGGTGTTTTTTGACGTGGAGGTGGTGGCTGAGGATATATTGTCAATATGGGGGTTAGAACCGACTAAAAAAAACCTCGCAAAGGTTTTTGTTCCACCCCGATCACATATTGAGAGAGTTGGGGAGGAGAAGTTGAGGCAGAACCCTGCGAAGGGTTTTGTTTCTCTTAAGGGGGTTGACCTATAAAACCTATCCCCACGAGTCATTGATAGACCTGGGTCGAAATATATACTGGTTTCGATAGGGATGAGGGCTGAAATAAATAGTCTTGTTAAAGCTTCGGTTGAAACAAAAATATCTAAGAAACCTTGTACTCCCCCCGTTTTGTTTCATTCAGGTGGTTTGGAGGACATAATTTATGGGGCGAGTGGTGAAGGGAAGGTGAGTTTCGGTACAAGTTTTGGTGTCGGGGCTTTGAATACTATTGGACGAGGGTCCCTTAGGACCACAATTTTGGGCTAAATTTTAGTACTTTTGTTAATTTTGAGTCATGCATGCTACGCAAAGAAGATTCAAGGGGCTTTGGGGCGGGTCAAAGTCCCTTCATGAGTTGTAATGGGTTAAAGGGTAAAATAAGGGTCTCAAACCACGATTTGAGGACCATAGCATGAGTGAAAGAAAAGGCATAAGTATAATAAGAGATCGAGTCAGATAGAAGGAAGTCAATAGATGAATGATTAACGAAAAATATCTGAAGTGAATCTGTTGTAAGCATTTGTGTCTGAAAAGGCTCCTGCTGGCTGTGTGTGGACCACGCTAACTGTGTGCACGGATAGATCTGGTGAATTATAAGGGTTTCTGTGAAATTTTAAGGGTTTCTTGAAGACTGAATAATAAATATATTCTTTGGAAATTATGTGTATCAAATATAGTTGCGATTCACTTCCGTGTATGAATTCTGCTTCCGTGTATGATTTCTATTTTCTCCATATGATTTATGTTATATGTTATCGGATCGAGTTGCATACCTATTTTTATAGATGATGCGTAAGGTATTTACATAGATCTGTTACTTATGCATAAGGTATTTACATAGATATGTTACTTTAAAGGTTGAGTAGTACACTGTTAGAATAGTTAAAGTGATTCTGGCTTTACTATCTGTGCGTGTGATTAGGGTTAACCTATGTTAATTGACCTAGGGTTTCTGGTGAGCAAGACCATCTGTTTAATAAGATAGATCTGTGGATGCCCACTTCATTTAATTCTCTCTCAGGGTGTGGAAACCTAGTTCCATAACCCCCACATACTGCTTCGAGTGAGACTTTGGCCTGCGCAAGTAGATCATTGCTGAAAGGGCAAATAGTAAGAGGGTTTTGCTGGTTAGCGCTAAATCTGAACCTGGGTCACAAACCCTCAAGCCAACAAATGGTTATGTTGCCAGGACCGGGATAATTTTGAGAGAGATTAGATGTTGTGGAAGCCATCAAAGACTGAATTAGAAAACTGGTTTGAGAAAAAGATACGTGAATTCACCATCAAGGAGAATAGAAGTAATAAATTTTCTACTGAAAATTGGGAATAAAGGTACATTTTCACAGAGGTCCACGAAATATTCTTTGTGACCTTTGCACATGAATTACAGGAGTCGTTATTAAGGTTAGCACTATTTCAAACCTACTGGAAGGACGATAAAATCACTCAGTGGACAACTGAGTTGATCCAACAAATAGAAAGGATTGATAACACCATCACTCGCATTGTAGACCATTGGGTTGGCAGCATTACGGGTGGATTTGTGACAGATTTTTCAGTTGATCAGTTTGTTTCATATTCTTAAGTAGAAAGGAGGTTCTTCAAAGGACCGAGAGGTAAGTTCATATGCTCTCTGTCATTGCTTATTTAGATGCTATTGTGCGAAAAGGTTGTTCTATGAAATCACACCAAGTGAATGACCCCAAATAAGTTGGAAAGCACTACGCACATTGGAAATTACTTTCAGGTTAACCAAAGAGGTGACATATCGATATACAACCCTCTGAGAAACCCGCCTAATAGTGATACAGAGAGTGGTGAAGCAATGTCCGTAAGAGGTAACCATCCATCCACCCCACAGTTGAACTCGCGCAGGGGTAGGTCATCTCCTACTCCACTACCTCCAGCGCCAAGAGGTGATATGGCTGCACATATGAAGCTACCCACCTTCAAAGGTGTAGGATATGAAGACATGGATAGATTCTGGTTTGTTGTAGATGCAGTATGGACTATGCAAAACATCAACACCGATGCTGTCAATAGGGCACAACTAGCTATGGCATTTGAGGGTCGTGCACTAGATTGGTTTATAGGATATATGACTTAGAACACTGACCCTACTGTCGATGAAATCAAGAAAGATTTGAAGTAGCAACTCAAAAAACCGAAGTCATACTCGTAATGTGTAACAGAGATAAAATAAATCTGACAAGAGAAAAATGAATCTATCTGGGAAGAATATCAACGATTGAAGTGCACTATCATCGATGGAGGATTTGTCTATGATGATAAGCAGCATAAATAATGGTTTATTTCCATGCTCCTGCTGCACTTGCGCATCCCTCTGATCAGCAGAAAATTGATTCTCAGGCTGAAGCTCTTGAATTTTCCACGAATCTAGAAGTCGCACCCAGAACTGATGACCAATTTGGAACTCTACAGATCTAGAATCAGTTAGAAGAGATGCATCTGGAAATTCAGAAACTATGTAGGGACAGGGGAAAGAAGCTTGCGCTGAAGTATGGTGTATACGCTGTAAAGTTTTCGGTCATACAAAAGATCAATGTCCCATGCTTCAAAATTACATGCAAGCGGGAGGGCCAAAACCGTTGTGACCGAGGGATGCTGCAGGACCGAGCAGTACTCCCAAGCTGTGGTGTGCTAAATGTCAAGTGGCTGCATGGCACAACACAAACCATTTCCCTCGATTAGGAATTTATGTACCTGAACTGAAGCAACAATGGTGTAGTTTTTTCTCTTTAGTTAGACACAATGAGCACCACTACCGCACACTCAATCTGATGATAGACAATACCAACCTCTATAGAGTGTAGGTCGACCTATCTTCACTAGCATCCCTCTATGGGCGTGGTGGATCCCCAACTAGAGGAAGGGGAGGAGGGATATGTGGAGGTGCAGGTCGCGGAAGAGGACAACTGATCTGCTACAACTATGGAGATGCTGGGCACTTTGCACGTGATTTTCCGAACCCTGTACAACATTCTTGCAGGTATTGTAGACAATTTGATCATTTTATTGAATATTTTCCTATTTTGATTGCTACAATGCAGGAGAAGCAACAACATATACCTACGCAGAATATACAAATGGTTAGATTTGAGCTACGAGAAGATGATATGAGTGTAAACATAATTACACGAAGTGGAGCTGCCACTAGAGAAGACGAGGGAAATAAGGTTGATGCAGAACCTTGGATCAGGAAGGCTTCTGAAAAGAAGGAAGGATTCAACTTGCAGAAGGAGAAGGAGACTTTTGTAGAAGTTAGAAAGGATTTTGCTGTAGGTGCTTCCACATCCAAGTCAATCATAGAAGCAAGGATCGATGATGAAGTCAAGCTCTTCTTGCAAGCATGAATCAAGATATTGTGTAACCATAAAGCAATAGACAAACTTAAAGCTCTAATAGATAGCTTCATGGATAAAGAATTGCCTCGGACTAAGAGCAAAGTTGTGCTCAAGATCTACAAGAATAAGAAGAGAACCGATTGAGAGATGTGCATGACCGTGTAGATTGGAGAATATGAGATGGACCAGGTCATTCTGGACTTAGGATATGATGTGAATATTTTACCTAAGCAGACCTAGCAGAAGGTGGGCGAACCAAATCTGGAATGGTCCACCATTTAGCTGTGCATGAAAAATCAACAGAATAATATCCCATTGGGAAGACTCCCATAGGTTCTAGTAGATATTGCTGGAGTCAAGGTATGCACATAATTTGAAGTAATACAAATTGTTGATGATACAGACCCTTAACCTGTGTTGCTAGGACTGGATTGGGCTATCAACATGGGGGGAATAATCAACTTGAAGTGCAGGAGTATGATCTTTGAAAACAATGGTACTTGGGTTACAACACCTTTGGACCCTGCGGAAGGGGAGAGATATACAGAACCAGTGCGTGCAGAAGACGATGTTGACCACATATACAAGTTGACCGCACGAGATGAGGATTGGATCAACCCAACTGCTGATGGAATGCTAAATAGGGAAAATGATAGCTCATGCTTCTCTGATTCAGAGGAGGAAATGGAAAACTGGTAGAATCACCTACATGATGTTTCTGCATTGCACTGCCTAAGAGTCACTAAAAATTAACGTTGCATCTCCTCAGAGGTAAAATAATTTCCCTATTTTGATGGTTCTAGTAATGTTGTTTTATTTCTAGAAGAAAATGAAATGTTTGTCTCTGAAGATCGAAGGTTTTGGGCACTCTACATTTACATGCACGCAACTCCAGCATGTTGGTGGGATACGTACAAGGGGAACTTTGAAACTTGGGAAGAATGTGCCTAAATGATGTGGTTGTGCTTCACTCATCCAGTAACCAAGTTGGATGAATTATACATAGGAAAGGATGACCCATGCTCGCACTTGGATAAATGGAAAGTTGCTTGGGGTGATGAACCTCAACCACTA
Organism: Pinus albicaulis; assembly: GCA_034641835.2. Lineage (NCBI taxonomy): Eukaryota > Viridiplantae > Streptophyta > Pinopsida > Pinales > Pinaceae > Pinus > Pinus albicaulis. The sequence goes on from CM076577.1 coordinate 301,498,288, forward strand.
TGGGTGCATATTTTTGTCCACACTCTAGGAAATCTTCCCATCGATTGGTACCTGGAAACAAATTTGCGCCGAGGGACTGCTGATTGGGCCTCATTAAAGGAAAATTTTCTGCTCACTTTCAGATTTTCTAGTGGGTTTGAAAGCATTATCCAGGTAGTGCACGAAATCTAGGGAGTTGTCTTTGACATGACAAAACCTGCAATAGAGGTTCCACCACCTGCATGGGACGCGCAGATGTAGGATCTTGCCAACTGCAGAAATCTGTCAGTAGAAGACCTAGTTGAATATCCAAGAAATTTCAATATCCCAGAGTCTGAGGGGGAGCGCGCAATTGAATGCCCCTTGTTAGGAATGATGGATGTGACTAAGCCCTTAAAACTTAAGAAAGTCAACATCGGGACAGAGGAAAAACCCAAGTTGGCAAAAAATAAGAGATTATTAGGATAATGACACAATGGGAAATATTGCAGAGTTGTTGACAGAATATCAGGACTTGTTCCCCCCAAATGTTTCTTAGCTAAAAGGAATTGTAGGAGAATTCAGAGTTATGAAGATCGCTTTGAAGCCAGATGCACGCTCTGTCAAGCAACAACCATACCAGTTAAATCCAAAATATAAGCAGAAAGTGAAGGAAGAATTGGAGAAAATGGTTGCTGTTGGAATCATTGAACCCATGGAATATTATGAATGGGTAAGCCTGATGGTTGTCGAGGAAAATAAGACTATGGGAGAAATAAGGATTTGTGTGGACCTGCGCAGACTGAATGATGCATGCATACATGATCTCTTCCCTACCCCATTTCCAGATGAGATATTGGACAATGTTGGAGGACAAGAGGCCTACTCTTTCACCGATGGATTTTCATGATATCATCGGATCAGGATTGCACCAAAAGACCAAAGTAAGACCACTTTTGCAACTAAATGGGATGCTTCCAACACATATTCATGTCCTTTGGATTGAAGAATGCACGTGCTATATTCTCACGCGTAATAGTAGTTGTATTCAAGGAGTCCATGCACAAGTTTATAGAGGTGTAATTTGATGATTGGACTGTGTTTGAACTACTGAAGAAGCATGTTTCCAACCTGCACATGATGCTAGACACTTACAGAAAGCATCAGATCTGTTTTAACTTGAAGAAGTGTATATTTTGTGTTCCTTTTGGGATCTTGTTGGGGCATATTGTTTGTCATCAAGGTTTAATGTTCGATCTAGCCAAGATTGTAGTTATTGTCAATTTATAGGTGCCTGCTAATGTAAAACAATTGCGCTCTATTCTGGGACACATGGGATATTATAGAAAATTCATTCAAGGCTACGTGATGATCACTACACCCATGGAAAAATTGCTAAAGAAATATGTGTCCATTTTTTGGGATGAGGACTGCCAAAAGAGCTTTGAGCTTGAGGAAAAGATGGTTATTGCGCCTATTTTAGTATTCCCTAACTAGTCCAAGGTCTTCCATGTACATTTTGATGCATCTGGAATTTCACTTAGAGTTGTCTTAGCGCAGCCAGGAGGATAAGATATTGATCACCCCATTGCCTTTGCAAGTAGAAATCTCTCCAGTGCAGAGCGAAACTATTCGACCACAGAGATGGAGGGTTTGGCTATTGTCTACACTCTACAGAAATATAGGAATTATCTGCTAGGAGGGCACTTCAAGATGTTCAATCACCACTCTGCTTTGAAGTACCTAGTCAACAAGCATGTGTTGGGGGGGAATATTTGTAGATGGTTGTTGCTATTTCAAGAATAATATTTTGAAATCATTGTTAAAGCTGGTAGATTGGATGTTGGACCTGATCACTTAGCACACATTGAGAATGGGGAAGAACCGACCAGTATGGAGGATGGAATACCTGACACACAACGCTTTTCAATTAAAGTGGTCGATGAACACTTTACGTATATCATTCACTTTCTAACTACTGGTAGTGCGCCTGCTGAATATTCGGTGCAACAAAAGGAGTTGGTTTCGCACGCAACTAACTTTACATTGATTGTTGGTCAACTATACAAGTTGGGTGTGGATGAAGTTTTAAGAAGGTATTTCTTAGAACACAAAGACAAGACATCTTGGCTGAAGCTAATGGGGGAGTAGCAGGAGGCCATTATACATGGAAATCCACTGCGCAAAAGGTTATGTGCGCTGGATTATGGTGGCCCACACTGCACATTGATGCACATGCATATTGTCGAGCTTGTGATGCATGCCAAAGAATAGGGAAGCCATCGCATAGAAATGAGATGACATTACAGCCGTAGATGGCTCTACAAGATTTTGATAAATGGGTCATAGATTTTGTTGGACCTATTAATCGTCCTGGAAAAATAATGACGTGCAGTACATCATCACTACAACAGACTATGTAACCAGATGGGTAGAAGTTAAGCCAGTAAAATTTTGTACTATAAACACTACTGCGTGATTTATTTTTTAAAATATCTTAACTAGATTTTGGTGCCCAAATATATTGATGAGTGATAAGGGTACGCACTTTGTTAATGAGACTATTGAAGCTCTGACAGAATAATTCATGGTACATCATCAGAAGATTACTCCCTATCACCCTCAAGAAAATGGTGTAGTAGAAGCCTTTAACAAGATCCTGGAGAATGCACTTATAAAGATCTGCAATGCAAACCTAAAGAATTGGCACGTGCGCATACCTTCTTTCTTATGGGCTTATCGCACCACATGCAAGAATTTTACTGCTAAAACACCATTCAGGATGGTTTATGGCCAGGAACCTATCATGCTAATGCAATACATCATTCCAAGCTTGCACATCATAGCACTAACTAATATCGTTGAACCAGACATCATGGAGGAACGTCTATCAGAATTGGTTGCATTAGAGGAGGATCAATTTATTGCCAACTTTCATCAGCAAGTTCAGAAGGCATGTGAAAAGGTTTGGCATGATAGGCACATCCAGAAGATGACATTCAAGGAAGAAGATGTGGTTTTATTGTGCGACAACCAGTTTGCGCGCTACCCAAGGAAGTTCAGAAAGCATTGGTTGGGTCCATATATTGTGAAGGAGATCACTCATGGAGGTGTGGTACGCTTGGCCACGTTGCGCAGTGAAAGTCTACTAGGGTACATCAACGGAAGCCGACTGAAGTCGTATAGAGATAACCCTATGCCTACCAATTTAATATATGGCCAGAGAAAAGGGATCCACTTGTCTGCATGCCGCACGGTGGGCATGCATAGGCAGGTGCGACATGAGCGCAGAGGTTGCGCCCGGCCAGAAAAAATAGCTATTGGAACAGTAACTGTGGGTGAAAAATCTATTTTATCGTTGGATGGAGTGGATTTTCTACAATTAATGATAATATCTTACGTTATTTTTTACCATTTTTACAGGGATAAGGTGCCATTAATGAAGTTTCGACTGTTTTTACCATGGATCACCTATAAGGATGAGGGAGCAAGTCGTATTATGTTATTTTGTTGTTCAAGTGAATTGTGATATGAGATTATTAGTGTGCTCTGAGAATCCTGAGCCTGAAGTAAGAAATCCCGAGTTTCTATTCAAACCAAGGATGACAGCCACCAAACCCGCTTCTAAGAGTGCATAGTCTGAGGATAAATCTATGCCAATTACGACATCTATCGACCAAGGCTATGAAGAAGTCCATGAATTCATCCCTGAGGTTCATGAATTCGTATCAACACCTTCTAAGGGATCATCATCGAAGTCGCAGACATCCCCCAGATAGATTACATCCCTGTGTTGGGCATCAAAGGATAGGTCTCCTATGGGTGACCCAACAAAGAGACATATGGCCACGACTAAGGAGGTTGCACTCTTTGTCGAGCCCATCTCGTGGCTCCCAAAGTATGTGAAGCCATGCAGAACCTCTGTGAAATCACCAAAGGACCTGGATACTGTTCGCGCCTACCTATAGATGTTGTTGATCCCTGAGGCAATCCAGTTGGAGGGGGATATATTTAGGAAGATCCCATCGGTTAAAATTCGATGACTATGACCTAGCCAATGAGAAGAATTTCCCTGAATTGGCGCCGAAATACTACCTCGAATGTGTTCTATATGGTGGAGTAGTAAAGTTAGAGCCCATGCCTTGGGCGCGTGGGTTGAGCAATGGCATAATTATCAACTTGTTGAGATTTCCTCACTTTGGAAGGCACCCCATCACGGATGTATGTGTGTGCTAGCTTCTGGCATTGGTGCATGATGGGTGTCCGTGGATTAAGAATCGAATTCCCATAGATGTTGCGCTGATCCACCAGATCACCAACCTGTCAAAGAAGGCACCTAACCCTATGGTGAATTATGGAAAGAGTCAGGAGCAGAAAGTAGTCATGAAGGCTAAGAATGACTATAAGCTAGGGTGTGATACTAGGGGCTTCCTGGTGCAGCAGATTACAGAGCCAGCGGTGCACCTCGGGACCTTAGTGATGGGCTACAAAATGATGCGGAAGTGTAGGCCTAAGGTGTTCCTCGCGCATGTCATCACACTAGCAGGGAAATGAGAGAAGGGCGTAAGTTACAATTGGTCCTAGTTCTTATGCATTTAATTCTTGGAGAGCGTGTGCGAGGCACAGGACGAGGGTAAGAATTTTTTCTATTCATCGCTGCTCCTGCTCATTTGCTCTGGTTGCGTGGGAAATGCCAGTGAATGCAGTCCTCCCAAACGTGGAGCCTGGTGTATTTTAAGGGGCGTGCTATGCCAACCTGTGTGATTCTACAGATCCTAATCGCGTGATGGAAAATAAGATCTTTTGGGTCTTATTCGAAGGAGCTTTGGTCGCAGCAATCCACTCATGCCCTCGGTTGTCCCCAACTTCATATTACAAGTATAAGGTCATTGCAGATTTTCAGCTATCTATGTAGAATGTAAAAATATGCACCCAGAAGGATATGGTATGGTAAAACCTGCCCTACATGGTGATAGAGGCCGAGATTGACCAGGTCATTGCGACTTGGCCAACATCATGGAAAACTGGGCTAGGATATGCTAAGCTTGTCACATCCTCAACATCCGAAAAAGAGACAACAAATGCTACCAAAGAGAAAGAAGCAGAGAAATAAGTGGAGAAGGAACTTGAGGTGGAGCCCGAAGTTGATCTCGCTGGTGCAGATGGAAAGAATGGTACAGAAGTAGAGTCCCCCAGAGGCACCAAGCAAGGAGCTGAAACTCCCAAGGGTGCACGCAAGAAAAGAAAAGGATCTAAGACAGGAGGTGCGGACAATGTCACCCTCATGGAGGATGATCTCGATAAAATTACGGATGTGATCACATCTGCATCCAAAGACCGATGGACTGTGGTGGAGGAACAATATAAAGATGTGGTGGAGGAAATGCCGACAGGTCTGCAAGTGCTTCAACTTAAGACAAGAAACATTCAAGCAAGCATTGCTCAGGAAATGCTGGATCAAGCGAGCGCGAGTACCAGCATTTTCAACAACACAACTGATAGCTGGATTTTCCCCTTTCCTGGAGATGCAGTCACCTTAAAGCAACCTTATTTGCGCGCACAAGTGCAGACGTGCTCTGAGGTTGGTATTGACTTGTCCATGCTTTCCAGCGACAATTTGCACACAATTCATACCATTATCACAGACGAGCTGTAGTGTTGAGAGGCATTCATGCACTAGAGGCTCATAAAGGCAGAGCCAAAATTTGCAGCACAGATCCAATAGTCTCTGTATGTTCAAATAGCCTAGAGAGGAGCGGTGGCCTAGCTTGCAGAGTTAGAAAGCCTTATTTATCACCTATGTGGTGACCTTCCCGAGGTTGTCATCCCTACCTCTACTACACCTTAGGAATACGTCGAAGTATTAGTGGTCGCCTTAAAGGCCACCCACTCCGAAGTCCAAGTGGTGAAGGCAGATTTTGAACAAGATATTACGGAGTTACAGGCCAAGCTCCAGCCAGATACTCCACCCGAAGTACGTGTTGCCCTGGTAAAAGAGTCACAAACCAACATTGAAACAACAGTTGACAAGGGAAAAAAACTCCTGGATACAGCCATGGTATTATGGACTTCAGTGCAGACAGACCCCCTTGTCAGCAATATCTCATAGGATCTGCACGCAATGGAACAGGCCTTTGATGAGCTTCAGGAAGCACTCCCAACACTTTTTCCAGCTCATAGAATGGCTCGCTTATAGAAAAGTCGGGTGCTGCGTGACGAAATTGAAGATCTGTGCCAAAAGAAGCACATCTTGACCACCCATATGAAGCCATGGGCTGACAAAGAAATGAAGTTATCACAATACATAGAGGCTTCCATGAAGATCCTAGGCCAGATGCAGCGGAGCATCAGTCTTGTAGCAGAAGGACCCACATCATAGAAATTGGTGGAGTAGGTTCAGAGCGCTACTAATTAGAGCATGGGCATCCTTTCACCCTTCATCGCTGCCATTGAAGAGTTGAATACCAAGATGAAGACCCCACCTCCTCTGTGACTCGGGATGAGTCATAAGATTGTGTTGGGGGACTGTTTGAGCAGGGTCCCTTAGGATCATAATTTTGGGCTAAATGTTAGCATTTTTGTTAATTTTGAGTCGTGTGCGCTACGCAAAAAAGAGTCAAGGGGATTTGGGGTGGGTCAAAGTCCCTTCATGAGTTGTAATGGGTTAAAGGGTAAACTAGGGGTTTCAAACCAAGATTTGAGGACCATAGCATGAACGCAAGCAAAGGTATAAGTAGAAGAATAGATCGAGTCGAATAGAAGGCAATCAGTAGATGAAGTATAAGTAGAAGTATAGTTTGATTCAGATAGAAGGTAGTTAATAGATGAATGATTAATGAAAAAGTTGTGAAGTGAATCTATTGTAAGCATTTTTGTCTAAAAGGCTCCTGCTGGCTATGTGCGCGGAGACCTTAGTCCGGTTGTGTGTGGACCTCACTAGCTATGTGCATGGGTAGATCTGGTGAATTGCAAGGGTTTCTGTGAAATTTTAAGGGTTTCTGTGAAGACAGAATAATAAATATCTATTTTGGAAATTTTGTGTATCAAATACATCTGTGATTTGCTTATGTGTATGAATTTTGCTTCCGTGTACGATTTCTGTTTTCTGCATATGATTTATGTTATCTGTGATCGGATTGGGTTACGTACATGTTTTTATTGATGATGCATAAGGTATTTACATATATCCATTACTTTAAAGGTTTATTTGTACATTGTTAGAAAATTCAAAGGGATCCTGGATCTATTGTCTGTGTGCGTGCTCAGGGTTAACCTATGTTAATTGACCTAGGGATTCTGGTTATGGTTTCTGGTGCGCAAGACAGTCTGTTTAATAAGATATATATGTGGACACCCACTACATTTCATTCTCTCTCAGTGTGTTGAAACCTGGTTCCAGCACCCCCCCCCTACTAATTCGGGTGAGACTTTGGCCTGCACAAGTAGGTCATTGCCAAAAGGACCAGTAGTAAGAGGGTTTTGTTGGTTACGTGCTAACTTTGAACTTGGTTCAGGACCCCTTAATAGATACCTATGAAGCTATGGTTGGGGGGTCATCCTGGCATGTGAATGCAGAGACCTTTTTCTCCTGCTTGGGCAACCAATCTCTCCTTTAGGAGCGTTTCACTGAGAAAGGAGCCTCTAGACACAAAGGCACAGAATGGGGTACCCAAGGTGGTTTTGGTATTTTTTTCCTTTGGATATTTGAGTGGTGGACTCACGGGCCAGCCAAGGGTTATTAATGAAAGGGAGGGTGAAAATTTTGCAGAAGGTAGTCTCCAAATTTGGGCAGGGGGAAATGTGGTGCCCACATTGGGTATTTTGGCTCCTTTCTTGAGACTAGAAGGGGATGATGTTTTTCTGGGGGAGGAGAAAATCCCCTCTGATAGCTCTAAGCAGGGGGAGGCATAGGGAGGTCATACAAAATCATCAAAGTTTTCAGTAAAATTTGATGGTAAGGCATGAGTCAAGAGAAAATTAGGGAAAGTTATAAAGGAAAGCTTAGAATGCCCAAATTTGTTTTTTGGCGTAGACCTACATTTTGATAGTGTGATGGAAGCATCTGAGTCAATTCTGGTGGGCAGAGCTAGAGGGAATTTCTTCTCTGCAGAATATATCTCAGAATGGATTATGAGGAGCTGGTATGATGTTCCTGACAGGGATTATGAGGTAATTACCCTGTCTAAAGGGTGGTTCATGGTAGATTTCAAGAATCCATCCACTTTTGATTGGGTCCTAGAGTGATAGTGGGGCTTTGGAATTGCCCCAATTCTTTTTAAGAAATGGAATATGTTATTTGATGCAAATAGGGAGAGGGTGGATGACATTTATGTGTGGGTTATACTTCCAACACTCCCTCCACATTTATGGCGATGGAAGTTTTTCGGGCAATCAGAAAGAGCTTTGGGTCTTTTCTGGAGTCAGACATGACCTTTCTGGAAACTTGATCCAGGAAAACAACGTGAATATTGGTTAAATTGGCTTTGAGAGAGGGAGTGATTGTGAAGATTATACTTAACACGGATGGTCATGCTTTCGATAAACTGATTGATTATGAACATCTACCTTTCTATTGACACATATGTCACAAGCTAGGAAATTTGGCCCAGGATTGCCCACTTGGCTTCAACAAAAGCAAGAGACAAAAAAGCGGTACAAACCATGGCCCATGAATTAGGCAAGAAGTCAAGCAACAGGTGGAATTGGATGGCAAGCTGGAAGGGGATGCCATGGATGGTATCCCTTATACAGTTGAAGAGACTCACAGGGAAGTACCAGACACTCTAGGGAAAGAGGAAATGCTGGATGCGGTGATGGAGCCCAACCAGGAGCATATGGTGACCCCCCTTGTTGATCCAACGTCGAATTTAGAGGGTATTGCCCCCTGTCCCTCCTCTCTTAATTTAAACTATTTTTATCTTCTATTAAATTGCATGAGGATGCGTGTTCCTTCCAGGATGGATCCAATTTATTATCTATGGCCATGGAAAACATTATAACTAATATCCATAAAATTTCTATTGACATTGTCCCCTACAACATGAGACCCAAAGACAAGAAGATGTTGTAAAAGGAAATGTTTGGAGGTCTGGGAAAATCAAATCCTATTGATAAAGTAAAAAGAATGAGGGGGAGAAAAATTGATCTATCCAAAGCTCAGTTAAAAGCTATAATAAATATTGTGGATGGTAGACAACTATCCCTCAAAGGGGTGATTAGAGCAGCGGCTTCCCTGGATCTAGTGACAAAATGATTGTTTTATCTTTTAACTGTAGGGGTTTGGCTAGTGCGCCCAAAAAACTAGCTTTCTTCCACTATAAACCAGATGTCCTGATGTTGCAAGAGAATTTGGGTACTAGAGAACAAATATCAAATTTCCTATCTTCCTTCATCCCTGGGTGGTCCTTTGTCACCTCTGATGTCAGGGGGCGGTTTGGAGGTTTGAATACAGGTCTAAGGAATGGCACTATCAAACTGAATAATTGTTGGACCTCAGAGCTCCTGATTGTGGTGGAGGTTTATTCTATGGATCTGGTTTCAAATTTCACGTTAGCTAATATTTATGGCCCCTCCTCTGATACAATGGGGTTTTGGAATACTCTCTTAGAAAAATCTTATATGAAAGGTCAGAATTTGATTGTGGGAGGTGACCTTAATTTCTCTTTGGGAAGATCAGAGGCTTGGGTTCCAAATGCTAGGGCAGACCCTATAGCGGTATGTTTTCTCAAAAAAATAAGGGAGGGCCATCTGATTGATTCAATATATGATTAATTCAGTTCCTACTTGGAGAAATAACTGGGTGGGGGAAGTAAAAATTGAAAAAAGGTTGGATCATTTCATCTTGAGTGATGATTTTTCCAATAATGTAGCTAGCTTTCGCCAATGAGTTGGCCTAGGAGGTGGATAAGACCACTCCCCAATACTACTGGAGTTGGTTGGTCCAAACAAGAAGCTAACCTCTCCTTTTAAGTTCAATGTTGGCTGGTTGAAAGAAGGGGACTACCATCAATTGGTGGTTAACACCTAGAGACCTATTTTTGTAAATGAGGGTGGTTCCTATGCCCAGGAATTCGTTAATAACTTGAAAAATATTAACAAGGCTACTATAACCTAGCTAAAGAGAAGGAGAAGAAAGATTCTAAAGCTCTTCAGGATATTTCATATTCCCTAGAACAAATGTATGGTAATGGGAATGAGGGATTTTTGGATGAAGCATCGAGAGGTAACATCAAAGATCTCGAACTCAGGAGAATAAAAATATTAAGTGACAAGGAAGAAAAATGGAGGTTAAAAAGCAGAGCCATTTGGCTTGCAGCTGGCGATGAGAACACAAAATTTTTCCATAATCATACCAAAGGTCAAAAAAATAAAATACCATTTGGGAACTTGAAACTCTGGAGGGAGGTAAGGATAAATCTTTCCAAGACCTTTCAAATTTGGGGAACCATATTTTAAGAATCTTTATGGTGACTAGGGAGGGGTCTCGATTGGAGAAATCATCCAGGTTGCCCAAATTTTCCCTCGTTTTTCTGACAAGAGGACAATAACCACCTCTTGGCTCCGGTGGAAAAAAAAAAAAGAGGTTGAGTTAATTTTAAAAGCCATGAACAAAGATAAAAGCCTTGGTCCGGATGGATGGATGGTGGAATTCTTCCAACACTTTTTCGAGTTGATGGGGGATTCCATTATGACTGTGATGGAAGAATCTTGGACACTTGGATACATCCATGATGCTCTCACGTCGACCTTTTTGGCTCTCATTCCAAAGAAGGACTCTCCTATCTCCTTCGATGAATTTATACCTATATCCCTATGTAATTGTATTTACAAAGTCATTGCAAAAAATATTACTAACAAGTTAAATCCCATATTATCTCATTCCATTTCTAAAGAACAGTTTGGTTTCCTAGATGGCAGGAAAATTCATGAAGCCATTGGTGTGGCTCAGGAGAATCTTTACAATATTAAATTATCTCGAAATAAATGTATGATTGTGAAGATCAATCTTTCAAAGGCATATGATCGTATTAAATGGCTCTACTTAAGGCTACTTCTTACTCATCTGGGCTTCCACATTAACTTCATGAACTGGATTATGAGTTGTATTACTAACGTGTATTTTTTTTCTTATTAATGGGGTTGCGTCACCTTTCTTCCTCAAAAAAATAGGGCTGAGACAAGGTTTTCCCCTATCCCTGCTATTGTTTTCCTTGGCTGCCGAGGGTTTAATTCAATTACTTCATCAGGCTTGGAGAGACAGGGATTTTGGGGGTGTTGAAGGGGCCACAAATATTTTTATATCACACCTCCTTTTCGTGGATGAAATCCTCTTGTTCTGCAATGGGAGTTGCTCGGAAATTCATAATCTAAAAATCATTCTGGACCTTTTTATGAAGGCTATAGGTATGGCTATCAATAATCATAATTCATCACTCACTCATGAGGGCATTTTAGAGGCTGATCTGGCTTGGAATTTCAACCTACTTACATTCAACCAGATTTATTTTGGTTTTTGCATCAAGTACTTGAGGTAATCCATCAAACCTGAATCCTATCGCAAACAAGACTAGTAATGGTTGATTTCAAAAATTGAAAAGAGAATAAATGTTTGGAGTCACAAGTGGATTTCTGGGGTAGGGATAAATTTTCTTATTAAATCCGTTTTGATGGAATATCGGTGTACTGGATTGCTCTAGCATGGGTCCCCATAGGTATTATTAACAAAATCAGAAGTGTTTGCAACAATTTACTATGGCCAGGGAAGGGGGATAAGAAGATCCTCCCTTGGGTGGCTTGGGAGAAAATTTCAAAACCAAAGGAGTGGGGTGGTTAGGGTATCAAACATCTTAGACACTTTGCGACATCCTTGGCTGCAAAATCGGGTTGGCGCGTCCTAATAATAAATAACCCCTGGATGTTGGTGGGTAAAAGAAAATATATTGACCCTATCCCAGTAGATGATTGGATTAGAGTCTTGGAAAAATATACTAGCGAAGTATCCACGATCTGGAAGGCTACTTTGTTGGTGCTTGGTCTAGTAGAGAAAGGCTTGGCGTGGAGAGCTGGGAATGGTGAGCGATGCAAGGTTGGTTTGGACCCATGGGTGCACTGCAATAACATGCACATTCTATTGGATGATTTACTTGAATCCCTTCGTCACAGAGAGATAATAAATTTGAATCAGATCAGTGATTTGGTAGGTACCACTATTTGGGCTCAAGCATGGAAAAATGCGGAGGACATTGGACTTGAAAACCAGTGGGAGCAGGAGTGACAGGGTTATATACTGGATCTAGGTTGCACTAGAGTCTGTCTTAAAGACTCTCGAGATGCTCTTTTCTGGGTTCAATCAAAATTTGGAGTCTATAACCCTAAAGAAGGCTATAACCAAATTATGAAAAAAAGTGAAAGGGGGAATATTGAATGGTGGTTCAAGGCACTGTAGAAATTGGAGGGACATGAAAAATCTAAAATATTCTTCTGGTGCATCTTGAAGCGGAAGGTCTCCACTTGGGATATTCTCCAAAAAAGGTTTATGTATGGGCCTGGCTGGTGCTGCCTTTGCCAAGAGGCCGAGGAAACTATTGACCATTTGTTCCTTTCATGTACCTTATCCAAAAAGGTTTGGGATTTCACTCTAGCATTGTGCGACATTGAAGCTATTTGGAGAGGTGAAAATTGTAGTGAGGCGTGGAAATATTGGTGCGAAATTTGTAAAGATCTAGGTTACAGGTGTATCCCCTCACTATCTCTTGTGGTATATGGCTTGCCAGAAATAAAAGTGTTTTTTATGGATACACCTTCATCTCCTGCTCTTGTGGCATAAAAATGCGTTGTTATTTTACATTTCTCGCCCCCTTCCAGCATCTCAAATTTTCCTAGGAGGGTTAGGATCGAAGAAATTTACTATGAAATTCCCTGGGCCTATTTTGATGGGGCTGTTGATCAAGGTTCCTGTGGGGCTTTTATGATTATTCACAAAAATCACAAATTTTTCCTGGCTGCATCTGTGGGTCTTGGTGATGGCACAAACAACTTTGCTGAACTTCAAACGCTAAAATTTATTATCTGTTGGCTTATTAATCTGGGCATTGACTCGGTCCAAATATTTGGGGATTCTCTGAATGTCATAAATTGGTTTAACAACTCTTAGAGATGTCAAAAATTTTTATTACTTCCAATTCTTGAAGAGATACAAGCTCTAAAATCTCATTTTATATTGATTTTTGTATGCCATATTTACAGGGAACATAATAGGGATGCTGACCGCTTGTCTAAAAACGGTCTTCGACAAATTCCGGGGGCATGGAAAATAGAGGAGAAGAATGGCTTGGTGGTTTGTGTGTCAGACACAAGACCATACTGATTGCTACTCTTATTGTCATTATATATCTGTTGGTTTTTAGTTTTTCCTCAAGCAATGCCATATATCTTGGAGGTTTTTGTATAAAGTTTTAATATTACTTTGAACTGAATGTATATTCTACTACAAAAAACATTTCTACTATTGTTAATATTTGGAGATATACTGATATATTATGGTCTTAGTGGGCTGCTTTTCTCATATGAGAGGCCTATGTTTCTTTTTTGTGGTTATTTTTTGTAGGGTGTTTCTCCAAATATGGAGTCCCTTCAAGTTTATCTTGATAACATGTGATACTCTCTTGCTCTCACTGGCTTGATGTTTACACTTCCAATGTGGCTTCACGGAAAGTGTTTCATGGGCAGTGGATTTTATTGGGCTCCGTCTGATATTGGACACATCTCTCTGTTTTGGCCCTACTCTATGGGTGATGACTACATATGGAATGTTGCGGCATCTACGATGTAACTTTTTGTGATTAGTTATAAAAATTTCGATTTTTTTCTATGGAAAAAGGAGGAAGCTCATAACAATAAATCTATGATCTAAGGAAATAAATTGAATAATAAAATATTTTAGAATATTACAATTTTTTTATGACAAACCCTCTAGTAGAATATCCACTATAATTTACATATGGGTGAATGCATGAGATGGGTTACACTTTTGGCCAAATGTGGCAATGAAATTTCAAAATTTTACTCTTTTTTTGAATTGAAGCCCTCAAACTTCATAAAATAATTTTCAATTTTGATTCAGAGTAAAAAGACAATTTGTGGAGAATTATGTTGTTGTTCTAATGAATGTTTTTGAAAAAAAAAATAGTGTCATATAATCTGTCAATTGTCCATTAAATGAAATGTTTTTCCTTGCAAATTTTCGCACATCTTAAGTATGTGTGTGTTCACGTAACCTTACTTGGTCTAAAATGTGTAATTTAAAAAATATATATTATATGAGGATGATATACACAAAGAGAACTACGTTATGCATATTAAAAAATTAATTTTTATGCAAAATTTTATATTTTCTTATTTTTTGAATTTGACGAAGTCATATTTCAATTGCATTTGGAAGAAAAATGTGTTGACATAATATTTTTCTAAAATATTTAAATAAATTTAAAATCCAAGAGTCTCTTTTTGAGGAGGTCTCGTAAACGAAGATAGTGGTATTTTTTGAAAAAAAAGATTGTGTATATTTTATGTTATTGATTTTTTATTCAACATCTTTGAAACTGTCCAAAAATATTTCAAGCATTATGTTTAAAAGAAATTAGATGAAAAATATCATATGAATTAAAAAATGTCAAAATCATATGCCATTGGATAGATGATTCCTTCATGAAACCAACATGATCAACTCTGCCACTTAAGGACAAATTCTACCCTAAGTCTGCTAACATACAAAATAGTGTTGCAAAAAATATGTAGAGGGGCTGCTAAAATTGTGATTTTTAGGACCTCAACAACTCGATCAAGCACTTAAAAACTCTTGATCAAGAGGTTGATTTATAACTTCAAATATCTTGATCGAGGTTTTAAGAAACCCTCAATCGAGCCATATCTGTGGTTAACCAGCGACTCGATTAAGTCGTTGCAAAAATATGTTAACTTGATATATATATATATATATATATATATATATATATATATATATATATATATATATATGTATATATATATATATATATATATATATATATATATATTAATTACCTATACTAAATTCCAATATGATTAACTTATATCTTGTTATGGCTAAGCTCTTGTAGATAATCTCAAAACAAAATTGAATAAAAATGATTTAAATCCTATTTGTTTTTTTTAATTAAACCTTGAAATAAGCAATTGATTGAAATACTTAAAAGAGTTGACCATGCAATGGTATATGGGTGGGTTGCAAAAAATTTCATATACAAAGTGTTTATTATAATATATATGACCTTAGAATTCAAATAATTTATTTTTAAAATCATTGTAACAACATACATGTTGATTGTATTAAAAGACACTTTCTACAAGTTAATGTGAAGCATATTTTTAATTATTTCAATGGTCAATATTAAATTACTACATGATATATTTTTGTTCGTTTTAAGTATCAAAGTGACTTGCATGATAGTAAGATTGAAGTTATATCATGCTATGAGTACGCTCTTGTAGATGACCTCAAAAGAAACAAAATTGAATAAAACTTATTTGTTGTTTACAAGACATCTTTAAAATTAAATAAAACTTATTCCAATCATATTTGTGTTTTTTAATTAAACCTTGATATAAAGAATTGATTGAAATACTTAAAAGAGTTGGCCATGCAATGGTATATGGGTGGGTCGCAAAATTTTCCATGTATAGATTTTTTAAATTATAATATGGATGATTTTATAATTCAAATAATTTATTTTTAAAATAATTGTAATAAAATATATTTTGATTGCACTAAAAGACACTTTCTAAAAGCCAATATGGAACATATTTTTAATTATGTCCATGCTCAATATTAAATTGATACATGATATATTTTTTTCATTTTAAGTATCAAAGTGATTTACATCATATTAAGACTCTACTTATATCATCTTATTGCTAAGCTCTTGTAGATGACCTCAAAATACATAAAATTGAATAAAATGTATTTGTTGTTTACCAGACATCTTTTAAAATTTAATTTAAAACTTATTTCAATCCTATAATTTGTGTTTTTAATTCAACCATGATATATTTTAGTTCATTTTAAGTATCAAAGTGACTTTCATCATAGTAAGATTGAACTTATTTTTTTTATTCTATGAAACTAGAAATCAAAATTGCTATATTTCATAATAAAAGTTATACTATACATAATTTTTTTAAACTAGCAAAATAATTAATATATCCATAAACTGAAATAATTTTCATGTACATCCATAAATTTTCCATGTATGAAAATATACAATGTATGTATCACATGTGAATGTTCCCTATAAAATGGGCCTGAAAATATACAAACTATCCACTCTAAGTACCACTAGAACTCTTATGTGAGTTCTGTTGTGCAAAGTAATCATCCATAATCCAGTACTACAATATAACACATTCAAATTCAAACTAATTATATCATTATTTGTACAAAATAAAAAATCTAGAAATAAATGATTTTGAACCACATTTAATTACATATATGAATCTACTAACCTCACACGAGTCCAAATGCAAGTCAGGTAGGATGGGAGTCTATTAAATATGGGTTTGGTGCTCCCCTACTTGTGGCTCAAAGATTTGGGCCTACATCGATGGACTTGCATCGTCAATGCCTCCATATGTAGAAATTTAATGTAGATTCAAAATTTCACATGTAATTTACTAAAACATAAGAATCAAATGTACTCTACTCATCTACGGAATAAAATTCACGATCAATAACACATATCAAAAACATGCATCCCGATTTAACACACATACACATAGATTTATCTAGGGGAAAGAAACTTCTAAAAACCCCTTCCTATTTGTATTTCATTAATCAAAGAATCTGGATGAATACAATATGTTATGATCAAGCTTGAGCTCAACTTGCACATGTATCATCTATCATTTTCCTGACTAACTGACTTTGGTCAACACATAGCCAATTTTCAATTCTTCCAAGGTCCTATTTCCTTGTATTTTTCCTCAAGGAATTGGCTCGTATTATTTAGGAAATTCCTCAATTTGGATTGTGTGATTCCTTTAGGTCCTTCTCTGAATGCATGCATCACCTGTACAACTTGGAATAGTTTACAATTGATTGTACACTCCCCTTGAACTATAATCTCAAATGGGTAACTCGAATTCTATGCATGCATGAGCTAATTTAGGTTGATTGATCAAAACAATGAAGTTACACCCCACTATTAGACCTCCCACTAGTTCTTGAAACAGTTAGAACTAGTTTAACTAACCATAACTCAATTTCACTGAATTAAATTGTTAGAACTGAAATTAACTCAACCTAGACTCCTAGAATTTAGGAATAATTGTACACAACTCAAGTTCATGCCCCAAACTCAAATTAACTAAGCTAATTGAGTGATAAAAAATATATCACCTCAATTGACTCATTCAAGTTGTCTGTTGATGTGGCATTTCGAATTTCTCTTAATTTAATAAAGAGAAAATTAAATTAGGTATTTCTTACTAAATTTTCAACACTATACCCATCTTCCTACTCATGCATCCACATAATTGTGACATCAAAAACACTCTCCATATGGGCTTGTGTACACAATGGCAAAGAAATATTATAATTAGTCTATGAATTAATTAGCATGCATATGACTTAAAAAAATAAAATGTTGAAATCTTAGGAATAATTTTTTTTATGTCAACTGCTGATCCATGTGGTTGTACATAATGAATCTCCTCCACATGATTATTATGAGGTGGAGGTGGTGGAGAATCCGTAGAAACATGCACGGGTGGAGGCTACACTGGTTGGTCAACTGCCCCTTCGGATGACCTTAGAATCTCTTCCATGTAGTTGGGTTGTGTGTACATGTTATAATGAACTTATTAATATGAATGCAATATAATACAAACTAAATTAATATAATATTTTATGTATAATTTGATGATAAGAGTTATAAGTTTCTTATATATGTACTTGGTCTATGTCACACGGGTCATGCACCCTCCAAGTGTCATGGATAGCATCATGACACATACATGCATATGGAAAAAGCTAGTCAACTGGTAGACTCGCGAGATATGAATCATCATATAATGGAATTGGAGAGTCACGAGGCAACAATGGTGATTTTCTCATCTCTCCAAGCAATGCAACATGTGCACTGGCCAATGTCATCCACATGATATTTTCAATGGTATTCTTGGTCTCAGGGCTGAACTTGGACAACTACTCTAGCTTCGTCAACAATACCATGCTCGGAGATGGTATTGGAAATAATATTGGAGGTGGAAGTACATGCCTAGGGTCCCTACAAGCCCCTACACAATCATAGGTACATCCCAATCTGGTTCCATAAAACTCATATTCGGTGCTGGTGTAATATGGTCTCATATGTAGCACAAAATTGGCATATATATGCTTTGCAAAGTAAATGGGGACCTGGTCATGGTGGGGGAACGAGCCCCAAGCTCCAATAAATTGATCATAAACAAAAGGGGTAGGATCAACATTCTTTAAATATTTTAGTGGAATCATACCCCAATGTATAGCACGATGCTCCTTAGGTATGTCAAACAACTCCCCACAAACATCAATGTCCTTGGTGGTTCTTTTCATCACGTCCCAGGTATGTGGGACTCTAATCTCTTGCCTCCTAATCCTTTGTACAAAATGTAGGAGGAGGCTTTGTGGGCCCATCCTCTAGTATGTCTCAATCAACCTATCGATGTTATCAAACATCAAAGAAAAAATATGCCTAGTAGGAAAATTAGCAGAGATTTTACCCATCTCTTGTTGGATCCATGTATGTTGGGCCCTAAAATCCTCTAGTTTGATACTGGTTGTAGCATTGTCCCAAAAATGGATTAACGTTGCATTATGATCCTCAAATTCAATCTACTGAAGGTCTGCAAATCATAAACTTAATTTAACATATATATAACAAACTATAAGCATAATAACATATTCATTAAATTCAAACACATCAATTGAAGACGATTTAAAAATAAAAGACAAATTCAAGAAATAAACACATAAAGTTTAAAGAGGATTAAAAAATGCATGAGGTGTACCTGTAACTAGTGACGAAAATATATGTAACATGATCATCCACGAAGACAAAACCACGACCTCTGACACTCTGACTAGTGTCAGAGCGAGGATCTATGAGTGGAACACACACTTTGGTTGGGCTACATGATTTATCACGAGCCCGACCATGTATAAGAGATCCCCCCACACTTCCTAAGGAATATTATCAAATAATAGTGGAAATGATAAAATAAGATTAGATTACCTCATCAAGTTTTTGAAGGAAAAAAGAAAAAACTAAATTTTCAACTCATATTTTCAACCTATCTCCCTGTGATTTCACTTGTGCTTATTACAGAAATTTTGAGTTTTAAAATGGGACTCCCAAGGAATATTATAAAATAATAGTGGAAATGATAAAATAAGATTAGATTTCCTCATCAAGTTTTTGAGGGAAAAAAAAAACTAAAATTTCAACACATATTTTCAACCTATCTCCCTATGATTTCACTCAAATTTCGAGCGGAAGCACTCGTTGGATGAGAAATTTAATTTTTCATCCAAGGAGTACCAATATTACATACTTTTGATGGACCTTACTACATTAAAAAATTTAAATACATGAAAAAACATGATTGCAATCATGTTTTTTCATGTATATCACAGTTTACGTGCAGTAGGGTCTATCGAGAATATGAAATATGGGT
This sequence comes from Pinus albicaulis, assembly GCA_034641835.2. NCBI lineage: Eukaryota > Viridiplantae > Streptophyta > Pinopsida > Pinales > Pinaceae > Pinus > Pinus albicaulis. Next base: position 301,517,995 of record CM076577.1, read on the forward strand.
ACTCCTTGGATACAAAATTAAATTCCACATCCAAAAAGTTCCCTCACTTGAAATTTGAGGAAAATCAAAGGGATATAAGTTGAAAATCTAGTTTTTTTTTAACTCCAAAAGTGGCGAATTATCCTCCATGGTTGACATCATCATATTAAATCCTATTGGTTCTTATAAAGTTGATTTTTGTTTTACATTTTTTCTTTGAGACCCATTTTTTACCTCAAAATTTCTCTAATGTGGGGGGCGTATAGGATATGCCTTTGCTATTACATATAATACATATAAACTAATCCAAGAAAAAAATGTTAACTAAACTATTGCATATAATACAAAATTATTATATATATAATAAATATAAACTAAGCCAAGAAAAAATGTTGACTTATAGAGAATTTTAACAACAAAACTATTTCTAAACTAAAGTAGAATAATCTAGCCCAAGGTCCTAAACTTTAGAGTCTTTTTTTTATAATTTATCAACCAAAGTATTGAGTTGTATGTAAACACAATCAAAAGAGGTGATCAAATATAACTTCACACTTTTTCCCATTTCTAAATAATGTATTTTATTCATAGAGCATAAATATGTAAATATATGTAAAAAAATAAAATAAACATTTTTGCAAAATTAATAAAATTTCATTCCAACCAAATAATCCATAAGACAAGTTATTATAATGATTGAATTTAACACGACATGTACTAGGTGCAAGCACATGAAGACAATGTTTTTGGTACATCATACTACATAATGAGACAAAATGGTGCAAATTAGAAAATAGTCAAAATGGTTTTATTAACTTTGAATGCACATTCATCATGGATTTAATGTATGTATCAATGATGCATAGTTGAAAAATTGAACTTATATATATAGTTATATAATTATGCTAGTTAAATGTTAGAGAGATAGATAATGCTATGCTATGTTATATTATCGTTATGCTACATGTTATGCTATGTTATGTTATAGCTATAATGTTGTGTGTGTGTGTGTGTGTGTGTGTGTGTGTGTGTGTGTGTGTGTCTATATATAGTTATTTAGTTATATAATTTTATAGATGTTATAGAGTTATGTTATTATAGTTATATCTAGTTAAGATAACTAGATGTAGCTTTAGATTACAATTAGTTAGTTATAACTATAACATAACTCTATATATATATATATATATATATATATAGAGAGAGAGAGAGAGAGAGAGAGAGAGAGAGAGAGGTTAACTTTAGTTAACGTAACTAGATATAGCTTTAAATTACAATTTTTTCTTTGGAAATGTTACTCCAAGTGTCTTATTAGTGTCTGCCATAATTACTTATAGTTCATGATTAGTTATTCTACCCCACACCATGATATATTTGATGTAGGCTTGAATTAAATTAAATAAATTGTTAATATAGGAAGTGTAAGTTACAAATTCATTACTCATCTAATAAATGTAATAAGGGTGGGAATTATTAGATATAGTTGTCATATGATTAAGTTAAAATAATTCTACAAACATGAGTAGTGTAAATTTTAAAGAAAATTACATTTTATAGATAAAGTTGAGCATCACCCATCTTATGTTTTTTTTTTCAACTGTGGTTCACAGTTACTAAGTGGCCACTACATCCATGGGTAATAATCTAGGTAGATCCACTCGAAGGGATCTACTTGTTGGCTGATCTAATCGAGCCTAACCCCAAGGTCGTCGAGGATATTTTACCTCGTGACCTCCCAATTGGAAATGTACTTAGCAATGGGAACTCGACCAATTGAGCTATCCCTTGGGGCTATCACCCATCTTATGTTATTATGAAGAGCATATATATATATATATATATATATATATATATAACCTAACTATAAGATCAGATTTAACATAATTCTAGAATATATATATATATATATATATATATATATATATATATATATATATATATAAATATAACTTTATGTTCTTTTTGTTTGTTATATATATTAGATAAAATTTAGTTAAATAACAACATTTTTAAGTATAATTAATGTCTTTAAACAAATTATTATATTTATTATTAAAAAATATTTAAAATTAAAATTAAAAAAGAAAAAAATGAAGTTCACGAGGTCTTGGATAGATAGTGATCGGGTGCTCTGTTAAGGCACTCCTTGATGTGAAGTAATTGGTTCAATTCCCCACCCCGATTGGGGTGATATGTTGGACACGTTGAATTATGTTGGACATGTTGAAGATGAAGTCGTGCCAAGCTTTAAAAAAATGAAGCAAAAGTTATTATTTGATAAATAGAGGTTCACCATGAGCAACTATATTTATCATGTCAATCTCAAGCTCCTAATTTATTTATTTATTGGTTATAGTTTGGTTGTTTTTTGTTTAGGAGTTTTCTTAGCATATTTTTGGTTAAATTTGTTCGAAATTTAAAATGCATTTGAAATAACAATTTTTTTTATTTTTTTTGAAAATATATTTCACTAAATTCCTTAGATAAAAAAAATTAAAACCTAAAATATTTAGCAAATAAATATTTTACCATTCCAAATCAGAAAAAATCATAATAAACATGCTACCATAATTGCAATTATTGAAAAACTTACACAATGAAATGAAAAAAAAAAAAAAAACCTAAATTATACTTTTTTTGGTAGTTTTCAAGGGTTTTCTTGGTGGATTTCATGGCAGTTTTCGTAGTTATTTTTACTATTTTTGTATGGTGCGTTTTTATTTCAAATTAATTTATTTTATTTTGCAAAAAAATTAAATAAAAGAGACAAAAAAATAGAAAACCTACCTTGGCTTGAGCCTCTAGGTCGTTGGCGGGATTACTGGGCAGTTTGATCGAGCTCCTCCATCTTGGTCAAGCCTTGAATCCCTAGGTTGAGCGGTAAATCCCTTGGTCGAGTGTTATATCTCTTGGTCAAGCTCCTGTCTCCTTGCGGTCGGCGCAAAAAAATGGCTTGCACAAACTACATCAAGGTTTTTAATATAAATTAATGGCTGAATCGAGCCCTAAAGCTCATTAGAGCTCCCGTTTGACACGAGTTGAATAGGATCTCGACCGAGGAGTTTTTTAAATGCTCAATCAAGCTATCTCTTAGCCCTCAAGCAGCTCGATTGAAGACTTAAAAAAGGCTTGATCAAACTCCTTTTTTCCACCTAAATGTACCCTCCCTTTGTCAAAAGTGTAACTGAGCTCCATGTATAGACCCATATCACATTTTCTACTTTTTTACTTCTATATTTTCTTCCTATTTTTGTAAAGCTTTACCAATTTTAATTGGAATGTAATCATTCTCCATTACTATCATTATCATTTTGTAATGAATTAATGTCCATGCATAGACTCATATCACATTTTCTATTTTTTGCTTCTATATTTTCTTCCTATTTTGGTAAAACTTTACCAATTTTAACTGGAATGTAATCATTCTCCATTACTATCATTTTCATTTTGTAATGAATCAATGTTCTATTGAGATTTATTTTAATTAAATTTGGAGAAAATCTCATGAATGTGACAACAATAGGATTTGTTGCTAAATTGAATCCATCTAATCTTGATGTGGAGTTATTGCATCCTATTTTGTTGTGAGTGAATTTATGATTCAGTTTCTACTCCCAGCTATAAAATGTAAGCCCGTAGAGGCAAATTAGCATGAGGGATGTGAGGTGAGTGGTAGAGAAGTGTAGATGAGAAACTCTGCTGTTGTAATTCTCCTGTTTGATGAATAAAGACTGTCGATGCCTCTGTTTGTGTGGACATATCCCAGATTGGTTGGGTGAACCACGTTAAATCTGTTGTTTCAGGTTTGTTTCTGCTGTGTGTGATTAATTTTTTTCATTGTGCTAACTCAACAATTGGTATCAGAGGATTAGTTTTTGAGCTGGTACGTGCGTTGAGTCTACTACCTGTGACAGAGAAGCCGAGAGGCCAGGTCTGCTACGTGTCAGTAACGTATTCTCTCCTGGTAAGCACGTTGTTGTGCGTTGAATGCCGTTAGCTGGAGTTTCAAACACGTAGAGGGAGGCAGCTTGCGTGAAGGCTGTCGATGGACAGGAAGTCTTGCCGGCATCCTGCTGTTCATCTGTGAGATTGCTGAGTGGAAGGAGTGAAAGACCAGAGCCGAGTTCGTTTGCGAAGCTAAAGTGAATCAAAGAACGCAACATAAATTCCAGTCAACACATTCTGAAGTGAACGTTTGAAGAGTGAGCAGATTTTTGAAACCGAAACCACGGGGTTCGCATGGAAAATCTGTGAGGGCCGCAATGTGAGTCAACACTCTTTGCGTAGAACACACCCAGTGACCGCACTTTGAAGTCGATGGTAGCAGTGAGAAGGTCCAAGAAGCTGCGTTTACTGGTAGCGTTGAACGGTGAGGTATCTTTAAATTATTTTTTTTCATGTTGAAAAAACTGCTGCGTTAATTTTAACTTCAACAAGTCGACAAGTGGGTTGTTGAACGGTAGAACAGTGGTGGCTTCTTTCAAATCGATTCGTATTGATGCCATTTTTTAAATCAATTTATGATATGCCATATATTGTAAAATCAATTTATATATTATGAAGTCTTTTAATAAGGTGGCACTTCATTGTTTTTTAAATCGATTTGTATGGTAAATCGATATTTTATTAATCAATTTAAATGGGGTTTATAAGAATTGTAATATCGATTTTTTGTAATACGTTATTATAAGGGCCAGGTAGAATATCCAAACTAGCTGAAATAACATTTCAAGTATCCTAAAAATTATTTGTTGTTGATAAGTGCTGTGAAGATTTCCTTGTGCTGCGTGAGAAGAAAAATTAAGCTATGTCAAAAACACAAAGTGCCCAGTTTGAGATCGAGAAGTTCAATGGGAAAAACAACTTCGAGATCTGGAAAGTTAAGATGTACGATCTACTCGTACAACAAGGTGTGGCGAAGGCGCTTTTGGGAAAATCCAAACAACCTTACACCATGACAGATAACGAATGGAGTGACGTCGATGAAAGAGAACTGAGTGACATTCGATTTTGTTTGGCGGATGATGTTTTGTTTAACATCATGTCAGAGAAAACTGTTGTTGGTTTGTGGACAAAGCTTGAAAATTTGTACATGACTAAATCCTTAACCAATAGGATTATTCTGAAGAGGCAGTTGTACAGCTTGCGCATGAAGGAAGGTACATCAGTTACTGATCATTTGAATACCTTTAATACTCTCTTGGTGCAGTTAGAAAGTATAGAAGTAAAATTTGAATCAAAAGATAAAGCTGTAACTTTATTATGCTCGTTGCCTGAGTCATGGGATCATTTTGTTACTTCTATAAGTCTTAGTTCATCAAAAACCCTTGAGTTTGATGATGTTGTTGGAGCTTTGTTGTTTGAAGAAACAAGGAAGAGGTCAAATTTATAAACCTCTACATCAGAAGGAATGATGGTCAGAGGTCGTTCTAAAGAAAGACGCTTCAGTAAGTAGAACAACTCGCGGTCAAAATCAAAAGGGAAGAAGAGTAAGGTAAAGTGTTGGTTTTGTGGAAAATCAGGACATTTGAAGAAGGACTGTTGGAAGAGCCAACAAATATCCAAAGGAGACTCTTCGACAGAAAAGAAAGAAGCAAACATGACAGATACAGGTTCAACATCTGTTTCAGGTATGAGTGATGAAGTGTTATCAGTTAGTTTGTCTAATCATGATCAACATTGGTTGTTAGATTCTGGTGCGTCAAATCACATGTGCATTCATAGAGAGTGGTTTAAATCTTATAAATCAATCAATGATGGAGTTGTTTACATGGGAAATGATGTCTCATGTAATATTGTGGGAATTGGAAGCATCCAGATTAAAATGTTTGATGGGAAAAATAAAATATTAACTGATGTAAGACACGTGCCTGAACTCAGAAAAAACCTCATTTCTCTAGGAATGTTAGACACAAATGGATATAAAACCTTTATTCAAGGTGGAGTAATGAAAGTTTATAAAGGAATTTTACTAGTAATGAAAGTAAAGAAGGTTGGAAATCTTTTTTAGTTAGAAGGATGAACAAAGACAGATCATGCTTCTACAGTATCTGAGAACGACAATAATTCTATTTGTCATGGCATCAACGGTTGGGCCATATGAGCGAAATTAAAATTTTTATCTGATCGTAAGTTACTTCCGAGTTTAAAATATTCTAAGTTAGATTTTTGAAAACATTTTCTATATCGGAAACAAAGCAAGCAGAAGTTTAAAACTGGAAAACATACTAGTAAGGGAATCGTTGATTATATCCATTCTGATGTTTGGGGTCCATCCCCTACAATCTCATATGGAGGATCGTCATATTTTGTATCTTTTATTGATGATTTCTCTAGAAAAGTGTGGGTCTATATGTTAAAGAATAAGTCTGATGTATTCACAGTTTTCAAACAGTTTAGAGCATTAGTTGAAAACATCACTGGAAGAACCATTAAATGTTTAAGAACTTACAATGGTGGTGAGTTTACTTCAAAGGAATTTGATAATTATTGCAAGGACACTGGGATCGAAAGACATGAAACTACTGTATGTACTCCTCAGCAAAATGGAGTTGCTAAACGCATGAACAAGACTCTCTTAGAGAGAGCAAGAAGTATGCTTAGTAACGCCAATTTGCAGAAGGAATTGTGGACAGAAGCAGTTTCTACGGCTTGTTACTTAATAAATCGATCACTGTCAACTGCAATAGGATGAAAAATTCCTCAAGAGGTATGGAAAGGTCATCCATGTGATTATTCTAAACTGAAAGTTTTTGGTTGTGATGCATATGCTCTAATTCCGAAACATCAGCGTTCTAAATTAGATCCTAAATCAAAAAGATATATCTTTGTTGGATCTGGTGATGGTACTAAGGGATACAAGTTGTGGGATCCTACTACTCACAAGATCATCATTAACAGAGATGTTAAATTCAATGAATCTTCACTTAATAATCCAGATGTAGATGATAAATTGAAACAGGATAATGTACCTAAGTTTCAACATATTCAGTTTGAAACCAGTTCAAATACTGATGATAGTCCAGATGAACAAGTTTCAGATGTAGATCATGAACATGTTTCAGATGCAGATCATGAAGAAGTTCATACAGACAATAATCAACAAATTGTGGAAGAACCAAAAACATATTTAAGGAGGTCCACGAGAATCATACGTCCTCTTAAAAGGTACGATGATTATGTTACTTCAGTTGCTTTAACCGCTAATGATGATGAACCTTTGTGCTATCAGGAAGCTGTAGAAGGTTCTAACAGTAATAAGTGGAAAGAAGCTATGAAGGACGAGATGAAGGCATTAGACAAGAATGCCACCTGGGATCTGGTGGAACTTCCTAAAGACATAAAAGTTGTGGGATGTAAATGGGTTTACAAATTGAAAATGGGTGTTGATGATACAGAAGACAGGTACAAAGCGAGGCTAGTCGCAAAAGGTTTTTCTCAGAAAGCAGGAATTGACTTTCATGAGATATTTTCACCAGTTGTTAAAATTGTTTCAATTCGGATTGTGTTAGCATTAGTTGCTTTAATTGATTTAGAATTACAACAACTAGATGTTAAAACTGCTTTTTTACATGGAGATTTAGATGAGGAGATTTACATGGAACAACCGGAAGGGTTTGTTCAAAATCGCAACAAGAAATTTGTCTGCAAGCTCAAGAAATCATTGTATGGTCTGAAGCAGTCGCCTCGAAAATGGTACATGAAATTTGATTCTTTCATGTTGAGTCAAAATTATATAAGAAGTGAATATGATCATTGTGTTTACTTTAAGAAATTGAGTAATGGCATGTTCATTATCTTAGTGTTATATGTTGACGATAGGCTTTTAGCAAGTAAAAGCATAAGTGAGATCAGCAGGTTAAAGGATCAGATGGCTAGGACGTTTGATATGAAAGATCTAGGAGGATCAAGACAGATTTTGGGCATGGAGATTTTTAGAGACAGGAGCAATGGTAAGCTGTGGCTATCACAAAAGAAGTATATTGAGAAAATACTCTTGAGGTTTGGTAAGAACAATGTGAAGCCTGTTTCAGTTCCTTTAGCTTCCCATTTTAAGCTTTCATCAAGTTTATGTCCTAACACAAATGAAGAAAAGGAATATATGTCTCAAATTCCATATGCCAATGTAGTAGGTTGTTTGATGTATGCGATGGTTTGTACATGACCAGATATTTCACATGAAGTTGGGGTTGTCAGCAGGTATATGGCAAATCCAGGGAAAGAAAACTGGTGAGCAGTGAAATGGGTGCTTCGGTATCTGAGAGGCACAAGTGATTATTGTATCACTTATAATAAAAGTAGTGAATTTGTTTGCGGATATGTTGATTCCGATTTTACAGGTGATTTGGATAAGAGAAGGTCAACTTCAGGATATGTCTTTACTCTTGCAGGTGGAGCTATAAGCTGGATGTCAAAGCTACAAAACATTGTTGCTTTATCCACTACAAAAGCAGAATACATAGCAGCTTCACATGCTTGCAAATAAGTGGTTTTGTTGAAAGGTTTGTTTGGTGAGTTTGGTAGGTTGCAGGACAACATCAAGTTATTTTGTGATAGTCAAAGTGCAATTCACTTGGCTAAAAATCTGGCCTATCATAGTAAATCAAAGCATATACCTATCAAGTACCATTTTGTAAGACAAGTTATCACTGAACGGGGAGTCTCTCTTGAAAAAGTGCATACAAAGGAAAACTGTGGAGACATGTTCACGAAACCAGTTTTATTAGAGAAGCTACGATGGTGTCTGGATTCTCTTGGCTTGCTGAAAAGATAAAAATAATAATGGAACAGGGTATAGGCTAATTGTTGTCAACGTGGAGATTTTTGAGATTTCTTTTAATTAAATTTGGTGAAAATCTCATGAATGTGACAACAATAGGATTTGTTGCTAAATTGACTCCATCTAATCCTGATGTGGAGTTATTGCATCCTATTTTGTTGTAAGTGAATTTATGATTCAGTTTCTACTCCCAGCTATAAAATGTAAGCCCGTAGAGGCAAATTAGCATGAGGGATGTGAGGTGAGTGGTAGAGAAGTGCAGATGAGAAACCCTGCTGTTGTAATTCTCCTGTTTGATGAATAAAGATTGTCGATGCTTCTGTTTGTGTGGACTTAGCCCAGAGTGGTTGGGTGAACCACGTTAAATATATTGTTTCAGGTTTGTTTCTGCTGTGTGTGATTAATTGTTTTTGCTGTGCTAACTCAACATGTTCTTAGTACCTCTAATTGAATTAAGTATAACCTCATTTCAACTATGAGTATCTTGTAAGGATGTTTTTTTGTTAATATTAAATGATGTGTTATATATGTTGTGAAACATTTATAGAACCTAGTTTTATTTGGTTTTTTTTAGCTTTTTAGCATACTTGGTTTTCATACTTCACACCATAAATGAATATGGGAGTTGTGCTTGGTGGAAAGGAGTATAGTGTTTGGTCAAATCTTTATTACCTCATATCTATTTTGTATTAAAATATTTTAAACACTCTTAGTTTCCATATTTCACATTATATATATATATATATATATATATATATATATATATATATATATATATATATATATATATATATATAATCTTAATTTTTTATTATAATATATACCCAAATATTTATTATTTTAAGTTATTTTTAATATCTTTTTTAATTAACTTTGGGTCAGAAATACAATTAGCTTTGAAAATTATTACTAGTGAGAGAGAAAGATTGGTTAAACCAAGAAAATTAGGAGGACATTTCTAAGGGTTGAGGAGGTAAAATATGGTAAAAGCTTCTATATAGGTTTTCCTGACAGCTAGGAGGGAGCTCAGGGGGGACTCACAAGAGAAGTTGATTCAAGGTTGGGAGGAACATGGAAGCCTTTAGATTTTTCCTGAAAGGATTTGTATAAGGTTCATTGATGTATCAAGCAATAGAAAGGTGAATGTTAGAAACATATATCGCAAAAGATACAATAGTAGTCTATTGTAAATGTTGGTAGATTATATATGTGTGTGTGAAAAGGTTATTGTTGTTGAACTTAAAAGTTTTAGGAATTGTATTGTTATTGTCTATCTATGTTTTTGCAGGTAGAAAAAGATGCATAGGGTCTAAAACTTAGGTCATTTTGGTTACAATAGAAGATAAAACGATACCTAGGAACCCTCCAAAGAATTGCTAAGTGAAAATTTGATAAACATAATTTAAAGATAGTACCAAGGGCTAAATAGGGTTACTATAAAGAATATTATTGAATGTAGATGTCATGTCTACAAAACATGTATTCTAAAAATTATGGTCAAATAAGAGAAATTTAAATGTGCATAAGCATACATAGAATTATATTAAATAATAAGGTTGGGTTTGGGATAATGTACAGGTTAGAGGTGCAGACTGTGAGGACAAATACCTCATTATTTATTCTAACATACTCAGTGTTGAACAAAGGGAGGTTATGACTCAGAGAACCAATAGTAACCCCCCATTACAAGGGTCTGTCACTAGAATATAGAGAGATATATATATATATATATATATATATATATATATATATATATATATATATATATATATATATATATATATATATATATATATATGTGTATATATATATATATATATATATATGAAGCACAAGAGTAATAAAAATAAAAAACTAACTAATTTTCAAAACACTTTAAATGAAAATAGAGTATTTCCATAGAATAATGACAAAAGGGTGAACATATATTTATATGCAAAATGGATATAAAATACCAAACAAACATTTTTCCAAAAATCTATAATTGTAGATAATTAAAAAATCAAGCCATCATCCAAAAATGATTCTTTATTACATTAGAAACCCTTGAGAAAAAAGTTAGGGTAAATTGGTAACTAAGAATATGTCCATCACTGTTCAGTCAGGTAACCAGAAAATAATTCTTTCCTATCAATATTTTTTCAGGGTTAGAACCCAAAACTAATGAAAGGAAATGAAAAAATAACCATAATTGTAACATTCAAATAATGTTCATAGAATATATTGTATAAAAAAATAAATATATGGCACAACAATATTTTATGTAAACCTCCAAGCCCTGTTGGGATTTTGAAACACAGAATATAAATTACAGTTCTAGGGAAGAGTAAACCATCATGCAAGTAGCCACAAGGTCTAATAACAATATTTATATATATATATATATATAAACAAAGGTTGTTGACTTAATATTTCTATTCATCGTCTTCCCAAATGGAGAATTCATCCTATAGTCGTATTTAAGATGGCTATCAATTTAAAGAAAAACTCATATCATAAGTAAAACATCCCAGTACACCAAAGATGATTGTAGGCAATCACGACAACGATACCCTGACAAAAAATTTAGAGATAAATGAGAACCTCCCTCGCAAAGAAATCCAAATGAAGATTGAATCCTTGCAAAACCCTCCCAATGATCTTTAACAAAGCTAGACACTCACTAGGCATACCTACTAGGAATTTTGGATGGGGTTAGTAATAGTTCTAACAACTTAGAAGTTGGTTTAAGGAAGATATGTCCAATCAATATATTTTAAAATATATACCTGTGAAGAACGAAGGAGAGACGTTGCTTTCCTGCAATTAAACAAGAAAAAATCTACTGTCATAATCCATATGAGGAAATGAAAGAAAAACCCCAAGGAATGTTATTGTTAAAAACATGGTCTATAAATTAAAAAATTACCTCAAAAAGTGTTTCCATATTAGTCCTTTTTTAGTGACCTGAGTGAAATACAATCTTTGGTATAGTCAACACTGCAATAAGAGAGAAACCCTAATCTCAAAAAAAATGTAATCCGTACCAAGAAAACAAGATAAGTAAAGGTTTCCTCAAATAACGCTCGAACACATAAAAGACCCAAATCGAGAAATCAATGGAGAAAATGAGATTTACCCCAGAAAAATTACCAACGAGCAAACTTGAGTTGCATCACCACATTATAGCAGAAACTGGGAAATTACCTAAGCAAACCTCATGTAAAACTTGCAAGAATTCCCTCAAGGAAAGGGTGGTGATACATTGGGGTTTGAAATGGAAAAACAAGAAATACGCAGAGCTCCTTTTCGCCACATTCATAGTAACATAATGAAACTTATCGGCAAGACTGGGTAGGGTAGTTATCATAATCGTCATGTAACCATTGGTTTAGTCATTAACTAATTGTTAAGTTATTTATTAGGATTAATTTTTTTTAAATTTACCGTAATTATGTTAAATATATTGTGGATAAAAATTTAATTTTGAATAATCGAAAATTGATTATGGAATTGGTTCCATAAAGTAAAAGACTGACGGTAAAGTAATTTCAAGATCTGAGAGTTGGTTGAACAAAATTTAGTTCAAACAGTTGCCCAACCTCTGAGGATAAGAGGGGAATCCCAATGAGGTTTGGGGTTGCTGTTCGATAACTAAAAGAGGGAAAATTTTGGAGAAAATTTCTGGACTGGTGTTAACCAGGGAAATAATCCAATTTTTTCTATTGATACTGGAATTGGAGACTGGACCGGATTGTCCCGTAGTCTCTTCCAAAAGTTCTGTCAACAACGAAGCTTAGGCTCGGAGCTCGGGGGAGAGTTGGAGGACATAATAGCCTTACTCGTGAACGAGAGGCATAATATTAGTCAAAGGAAAAGAGGACAGATAAGTATTTTGTTAACTATAATTTTAGGAACCTATTTTAATAACTTCTCTTCTAGAAAATAGAATATATGGAAAATTTGTTATTGCTATTAATTGATAGTCTGAGGATTGTAAACCTAGACCCCTCGAAAGAAGGTTCTGGGTAGATTGTCGTTACTGCCTATGATATTATATGGACATTTATGGTCTGGTCATATTGTTAGTGTCAGTCTTGTCATATTGCCATCAGTGATCAAATTTAATCTTTTGCATTTGCATAGTAGGAGTCCCATACTATAAATTTTCAATCATTCCATTAGGTCATGGATTCATTGATGGTAGTGGTCTTTCATCAGTTTTCCCTCATGTGAAAACTTGCTGATTCGCCTCTCTATGGTCTTCAGTCATGACTCACTTTCACTTCTAAATTCATGTTATTAGGTCATAGGGTTGGTCTCATTAGGTTCTAGGGTCCCATCATGGTCAAATTAATGAGCCAAGTGTCAATAAATATCAGCAAGGTCATGAGGAGGTCAAATAAACTCAAAGGCACAGTATCTGGAAAAATCAAAGAGTTGTTATGTTAAGCTTGATGTAATTTTCACCTCAAAACATGTTTTGAGGTGAAAACATGATACTTTTCTTTTATTATCATTTCCTATGTAATTTTATGTCTCTATATGTAATAAGTTGAACTTCAGAAGCTGCTATCTCTACATAGCCACCACCCTGATTTTCAAAGGTGTTTTCCACAGTATTTTCAATGTAAAATCATGTTCCAAGTATGTCCATCAAAAATAGCCCAGAAAGAGCTTTCCAATGATATATTACACTCTCAAAACTGACTCCTGGATTGGAAAATATGCCTAAGTGGATAAAGGCCCCCAAAAGCCTAACCTTACCCTTCTTTCTCATTTGGTCCTTTAAAATTTATAATTTCTATCTTTCCATATGATTTAAAAAAATCTTCATCGCAAAAGCCCCTTTGAACTTTCGTTTCCATCTCCTACAAACCTCCGATGCGATTGATCGCATCGCAAAATTTACATCGGCCACTGATCGCAAAATTTCCGATGCGATTGACTCATCCCCGATGCCGCCGATTCGATCGCATCGCAGGTCCGAAATCGCATCGCAGTTTCCATCGCAAGCATTCATCACAAAAATTCATCGCAAACGTCCGCTCCCAACCCGTCGATGTGATGAATTGCATGTCGCTCATCGCATAGCGCGATCCCTCCATCATATGTTACACTCGCTCCCCTTTCGATTTGCGATTGCGATTCTTCCCCGGTCCCACCATAAAGCCTTCCGCCTGTTCCTTACAGAAAGGTTTTTTCCTGTGTTAAAATCTTATTCCTATCTTAATTTGTTTTAAAGGAAATTTTCACTCCATCGCCCCGCTGATCCCCCATCGCTTCGACAGCCCTCTGTTCCCATCGCAATCGAAACTTTGTAGTTTCCGCAGTGCATAACCCCACCTCGTCCTCCTTGCTGATGCGATTGATTGCATATCTCCCATCGCAATTGACGATTCCCATAATGTTTAAACCCGCTCCCCTTTTGATTCTGATTTGCGATTGTGATTCTCCCTGGGTCCCACCTAAAGTCTTCTGCCATTTTCAAAAGAAAACGGGCATTTCTCTGTGTTATAGCCCTATTTTCATTTCATTCCGTTTTACAAAGGTTTTCCCTCCATCGCTTCATCGCCATCGCATATCGCATTTCCTCTGCTATGTGTCACACCCGTTCCCCTTCCGATTTGCGATCGTGATTTCCTCGGTCCCACCATAAAACCCATTTCCCCTATACACTATCACATCGCAAGTTTCCATCGCATCGCTCCATTATGTGATACACCCTCCCCTTTCGATTGCGATTTGCGAATGCGATTTCGGCCCACCACCCTTTCCTTTCATTTTTTTTTGAATGAAAAAAGGGTCTTTCTTCATTAAACAACAAATTCAATTTTCAGTGGTTTCAAAGGGCATATTCTTCGACAATGGGTTTTTCTTCAAAGAATAAAGGCCGAGAGCTAAATAAAAACACTGAATCATTTTGGCCCCTTCAGCAACATTTAAAAAGGGATCTGTCAGACTTCTTCTTTTCGTTCATTGGGTACGACAACGAATTTCTCCAGGCGGTCAAATGTATTGCTCCTTCTTTTTAGGGGCATATTGTTGGTTTATTTTCTATGTTCAAATGTCTATTACTGAGCTCGTGAAACAACTCCTTCTTCTGTGGATCTACCCCCCTCAAATTCTGTCTATTTAATGTAATTTCTGAGTCATTTGTAAGGGGGGGGTCACAGTGGAATAAGTTGGAAATCATTGAGGATGCTTTGCGCTCCATTTGTAACAGTTTGGTAGGGAATTAATAAAGAAATGCAGCACTGATTTATGGGATCCCTGTGGTATGGATTTTAGCACTGACTTTCTTTTGTGATCATTTGTCTTTTTTATGTATTTCAATCATATCTCCAACATTTCTGGTTGAATGTTTTCAAGATAGATAGGCAGAATCCATTATATAATGCTCTTGCTTGGGAAAATCATTCAATATTTTATGTTTTCTACTGTTTGAAAAGGATCCATCTCCTATGCCCTTTTCAGCTTTTCACCAGTCTTACACATTCCATCATCATTTAAATACAAATTTGTTAAAATCCCTGCCTTCCTTGCCCCATAGAATACCCTGCATCTCTCATTTAATTCCCCAGTTTCAAACTGTCCAGCTCCATCTGACCCACACAACCTTGAAATTGATAAAGCATTTCAAAGTTATTATACCTAGCCTAAAATCAGTTTGCAGTCATATTTCATTGAACATTGTTCACGGAGAGAGCCCTCTCCTGACCTTGTAGGGCTAGCTACAAGGCTGAGCATGGTTTGAAGTTACCCTGATTTTCCTTTTTTCAGCTTGAGGTTCAAATTAGGTGCTAACATTTCCTGGTGACCATACTGTGGATTATTTAAAACAAAAAATTGATCACCCTAGTAATATCTACTATATAAATTCTTGGACTCTGGATGATGAGGTTCAGAGTTTGCTAGGCTGAAATAAAACATTGTAAAATAGAAATTTGACCACACTGGCTTCAAGAAAATATACCAGGGCCAACCCTGATCCAAATCCTCCTCCTATATTTGAAAACCCTAATCTCATCCCACGAATAATCAGAAGATAAGAAGGTTCAGTAAGCCCTAGACCTATCCTCAGATCCCATACCTGGCCCAGTGAGTGGTTGTTTGTAGAAGATCTCTCTTTTGATGAGTGTTTTGAGCTCTCTTTGTTCAGAAATAAATCTAAAACTACACTTGATGACACAGTTTTAGACCCTGACTTTCTTGTGGATATTGAAGTTCAAAGGGAAAACACATCAATTGATGACTACATTTTAAATTCCCCTCAGACATCTATCACTATAACCAATATCCCTGAGCCTTCAGAGTTATCAGAAACAACATTTCCTACTCTTAATTCATCAGCATTCCCATCAGTTTCAGAAGCCAACTCTCAGCTTTCGACTCCTCCATCAACAGCTCCCTTGAATCCTAGTAGCACAAATGTTGTTGTAAATCCACCTCGAGTCGTGGCTGCCCGGTATGCACCCCTGGTTTTACCTCTGAATCTGAATGATATGCCTGCTGATTACCAAAGTAAAATACCTTTATTTGATGCCACTCAAAGCATCGCAGCCCAGCAACATGTTGATAAGATGAATGATTCTTCGAACTTCATGAGGTAGAGGCAGAAAATGTGACCATGAGATTGTTTGTCCAAAGCTTTGGAGGTGAAATTCGAAAATGGTTCAGGGCCCTGCCAGCAGTCTCTATTCACAATTTGCAGGAGCTGCATAGACAATTCTTAGACCGGTGGGAGGTAAAGAAAAACCCACTCCAAATCTTGTCTGAATATGAAAATATTAAAAGGAATGTGGGTGAAAGTGTACAAGATTATTGTGTGAGATTTAATGCTGTGTATAATGCTATTCCGTCCAATCTAAAAACCCCCATGGGGTTAGCCTTGCACAAATTTCCAGATGGTTTCGATGCTGATATGGCATATCAGCTATGAGAACGAGATCCTACCACACTTGAAGATATGCAGAAAATAGCTGTGAGCGTAGAAGAAAATTTTCTGGCTGGAAGAGCGTGGACAAGAGCCGAAAAGAGGGTAACTTTAAAAGAAGAAGCATCTCCTTCAGATACGAAGATGGATACTTTGATCCGAACAGTGGAGAAGATGGTTGATCGGCTGACTATTTCGGATAGACCTGAAGCACAAATCAGGAATCCAAATTTCAAAGGACAGCAGTAGCCACAATTCCGAATTAAACAAAGGGAACACAAAACGCAAGACCAAGCAACGCAACAGCAGCATATTAGAACTCCTTTGCAGCAAAATTATGTTCAGGGAACGGAAACAGATGATGATGATGATCCAGTAGTTGAAGCTAATCATTTTTTCAGTGCTGATGGTTTGCCCATATTTCTCACAGAAGATGAATAATATGCAGTGATTCTAGACACTCGAAGAGATGATGATTTCATATTGGCCAATGATGTAGTGTTAGAGGAAGAATCCGATGATTACCAACGAGGATATATGAATGCTTTGTCAGCACAACAGAAGCAGTATTCTTTGAGGAGCAGAGATGTGTCGATCAATCCCATTCAGAAAAGGAAAGAGCTGCAATCAAAAAATGACTCCTCAAACACTCAAAGAAAAGGGAAAGAGCCTACTGATCCTTCTCCCAGCAAGGCATCCTCAACGATTAACATTGCAAATGAAAAGAATCATCTTAGCGCAACAAAGGAGCAAGTGGAGAAGAAATATCCTCCATTCAAAGAGGTAGAAAAAATTCCATCTTTTAATTTGGAAAATGAAATTGCTAAGCTGAAGGTGTCCATGCCCTTGACTGAGTTGGTAAGAAACAACACTTATAAACATCAGGTCTCTATAATTTTGCAAATAGACTCTATATCAGATATGGTAAATGTTGAAGATGACTATCCTGAACTCATTTTTGGTCCAGCCATAGAAGGTCAGTCTGAAGAGAGTGAAGTCCCTCCCTTCTGCCTGAGTCTTAGATTGCATGATTTCATTTTACATAATGCTATGTTGGACTCCGAAGCCTCGCACAACTTGAAGCCCAAAGCCATTATGGAGAAGTTGGGTCTTGATATTACCCGCAAGTACCATGATTTGTATTCCTTTGACTCCAGTAGGGTCCATTGTATCGGTTCAAAGACTTGGTAGTATCTTTAGATGAAATCCCAACCAAGAATGTTTTGATGGATGTGGTTGTTGCCGATGTTCCACCACGGTTTGGAATGCTTTTGTCCAAGTCATGGGGTGCAAAACTAAAAGGAACCATACAGCTTGATTTCTCTTATGCCACCATTCCCGTGTTCGGTCAGTTGAGAAAACTATACAGGGAGAAGAAAATGAAATACATGATCACTAGCAAATAGAAGCTAGTTAATCATCCAATTAATGCAGTCCACACAGATTTAGAGTCATTTGTATTATATTTAGATGGTGGCTTGAATGATGAAAAGGTTCAATTCGTAGAAGTAGATGAGGTACCTAAAATTTCAGAAAATTTTAGGGAAGCCCTGAGACAGGAAAAAGATAAAGTAGCAAGCATCTCTGAGCTTTTTGCCTACCAACAGCAAAAGGACAATGAACAACAGAAAAATGCAGAAGTCAGTCAAGATAAAGTAGAGAAAGAAGCAAAATTTCAGCATCTAGAAGAAGAAGAAGAAGGCCTTTGGATAGCCCACTTGAATTTTTTTTAATATTAAAATATTTTTCCTTCCTTTTCCTATATATATATATATATATATATATATATATATATATATATATATATATATATATATATATATATATATATATTGTTGTTGGTAAAATCTAATATGGAATCCTTTTTATATTTTTGACTTGCAAATTTTATTTGAAACCTTCCCAATTTTCAAGATTACTTATTATTTCTTCACTTAATATAAATTAATAATTTTAGTATGAATTTAATTTATCAAAAATAGTTTCCTTTCTAAACTTGTCGTGCCTTCTCTCCTAATGGTGGTGACGTTTCACTGTAGACGAAATATTCTTTTTACAAGTTCTGAGGAAAAATTGTAATGTATTGCAGTGGCAACATAGTATACGTGTTGGTGGCTGCAAACGAGACGTAGTCTTTGGAATTTTTTTGGTTGTTTGCGTACAACAGTGGTCAATAGTGGCCCGACAGCAGTGGACGAGGGCGTTGACACCACAACGGCAGTTATAAGTGGTGATTGTGCGAATGGACTGCAACAACAACGAAATAGAGTGGTAACCGAGGAGGTGGCAGGGCGTCTGATAGTGGATTATGGCGAGGACAGGGCAACGAAGCAATGTTGAGGCTGGCAGTGGCTGCAATGTAACGCATAGAAATATAATTGGTAGTTGCACACAGTAGCAGTGGAGCGGGAAGTGTTGGACGCAAGCGGCGTAATAATTTTTTTTTGTTAGTCTCTCGACGGACGCTGCGGGGAAGACAGTCGAGCGGCAGTTGTTTTGCTACGTGGAAAACAGTTAGGCGATGTTAATAATTGCCATTGGTTAATAGCAATTCTTAGAGTAGTCAGTGACTATGTGTAGCAAAGTCGGCTGGAATCTAGCCCGCGTAGAACAAAACTTCCTGATCTAAAGATTGCAACAACCTTGGTGGTGGTGGGTCAGGATGTCGAGTCGTAGGCGGCGATGGCGGCGGCTTAGTCAGGCTATAGTTTAGGCGACTTTAAATCACAATTTTTTTTTTGTGATATAGTTTCCCTGTTTTATATATGTTTTTTCTTTTTATTTCTTTTCTTTTTTATCCTTTTTTTTCCTTTTTTCTTTTTACTATATGATTTTTTATTTATTTTTTTATATCTCTTTCTTCTTCTCAACTTTTTTTTCCTAATATATTCTTGTTTTTTTTTTTAATATGAAATTTTTTTTAATTTTCTTTTCTCTTCCTATTTTTTTCACCTATTTTTATTATTATTTAAAAATGGCCAAGGGTCTCTGACGAAATCAGAAAACGGAGAAACTCCAAAAGTGTAGTGAAACGCTTCAGTTACGATGGCAACAAGGTTGACGATTTTTATGGTCAAAGAACTGGATCAGAGAGCGTGACTTGGTGCAGCGCTTAAGCGGTCGAAGGCTCGAACTGCTCCGATACCAAATGAAGCGAACAAAGTTCCTTCTCAAGCTAAATACTCCAGAAGACTTGGAATACAAATATATCCATGAGGATACAAATATTATTATATAAAAGTTATAATGAATGAGATGAGATAGATAGATAGATAGATGATTGAATGTTACAAATGAGGCCTGCTTATATACCTATGCAGGTGCCTCTTCACGAAAGGTCATGTCTTATCAGACATGACCTTTAAGCCTAATTACTAATTTACTAATTTATCATTTATTTACATTATTTATTCATTACAGACAAATAGCAAGTATTTGCTTATCTTTGGCGAACAAGTTCAATTATATAGAACCGCAACTACAGAATTAACCCTTGTATTTCAGCTTGAACGCTATCTATCGAGATGGATAAACATTCCTTAGATATCAAGAAGTGCAAAAAAAAATTCTGATAGAAAGTCTTAACCTAACATATACAAGCCGAGTATGACATTGTCTTAAACATAGGGATTAAATCCTCGTTTCTCGTTAACAAAGCTATGAGAGTAGAAAGAATAAATTTCTTTACAAAAAGAAAGAAATCTTGTAAATCCAAGCCTCGGAGTATGGCTCATTTTCTAAAATAAGTGGAAAACTAATTTTTGCAATGATCAAATCAACGAAGGATGGAGACCTCGCCTGCAGAGTAAGCAAAGGCGAGCATTATAACTTAGAACAGTAAGAAAACTTCAGAGGAAATGCTCATATCTACTTACCAGTGACATTTGTGAAAGGGACTATTGTTAGGTCTTTAAGTTCGTTCACCGAGAATTCTGTAGGAACCTACCACAAAATTTATAGCATAACCATAAAAAAAAATGGGTTAGAATTGTAATGAGACAAGGTAACGAAAATACCTTAAATTATTACATGTATGATGAACTCTGCTAAGGAAAGCAAAAGAAACAAAAATAAAACAGTAAACTATTTACCTTATAGAGCTCAGTAGCAGGTTCGAGGCGAAAAACAATTGCGTGAAGCTGTAAGAACCCGAATATTAGAAGTTGCTACCGGAATGAAATGAGAGGTAGAAGAACTGCTTCTCTGGAGCTCCGTAGGAACTTAATGGGGTTCTTAAATAAATTCACAGTGTAAACTCTAAAATGAGAAAATCCGAACTGTGCCGTGAAATGAGAGTAAGTGTAGCAGGCCAACGGAATTCAATGGTTAATACTTGTGATAGTGGCAAGGAGTTGCAGAGACAAGCAAATCTACAGCGGAACACAACAATGAGGCAAGGTGGGAGATGGGGGGGATGGGTGGTTACCCTAACCCACCCCATCCTCTCCACCACCGTAGATCGCCAATAACCTTAATCGAACGGTTGAAAACGTGCCAGACCAAAGGAACAATTGTAGACCATAACCCCAATCTCAATCTAAACTTAAATGCCAGAGCAAATATTGAGACTGGAGCATTAAATCATATACATTGTAATTAAAACGATAACCAATTGATACATAGGTTAAGGTGCATTGAACCGAACGCTCGATCTTCCAAATCTAATAGAGTATGCGTGTTACGTTTCAGGAGTACCATAAGAATAAATACATAGTACTTGAGATGTCAGTAGTCATAACGACATAAATCTTTATTTAGCCAATGGTTTATATTTCTATACGTATATTTCTTGTAAAGTATGTAGATATTTATCCAAATATAAAGTAATGCTATTTAAATTATGCCAAAATCATTTGAAATAACAATGTAAATAATGTTGGTGTGACTATTGTGGTCAAACGTAAAAAAAAATTTATGCCATTTATCATGAAGTAATTTAATAGATGTTACACCTCACTTGACTAATCTTCGTCGTTCATTATCAAAACATAGTGTAAATCATTGAATTCGACAACTGGTGAGGATGCCATGAGGGAGGTAAATACCTAAGCCATGTTTTAACTTCATGTGACCTCTGTCAAGATTGAAACCATTTTTAATGTTGGCACGTTCCAACATAATGTAAATAATATAAGTCCACCAATGTACTAAACAATACTTTGATGACTGTGGAGATTAAGAGATTATTCATTGAAACCTTATGCTTACATATATGCATATTGCAAGGAGAAGTTAGCACGTAATGTAATGTAATATCATAATAAATATATCTTCATATGAAGGCCGAAAGGTCAAATTTTAAGGTGGTTCGTGCAAAGTTTAATATATACATGTTTAAGGCTCCAAATAGAATATATATATATATATATATATATATATATATATATATATATATATATATATATATATATCCGGTAGGGTAGATGGGAGATCAATGGCATTTTTATAATCAATATGCTAGATTGTTCCTTTACGAGCGTGATTCTCTAGTTAACAATGTATTTTATCGTTGGATCTGGTTTTTTTATGTGTTGATCATAGGCTCTAAGGTTTTTTGTTGACCATATCTATCGTTTTTTCCCTTCGGATCTAGGAGCGGGGGCTAGGAAGCAGTGTTCCCTTAATAAAAAAACCTCCAAGATTCTTGATGTCACATTTTTTATTGATGTTGGAGGTCATGGTTAGGGAGTTTTTCGCCAAAGTCATGGTTTTGAGCAAATTGGCAAATGGGATCTGCAATTTGAGGTTGTGCGCAAACCCATGTCTTGGCCTCAACACCCAGGTTAGTGGTAAGGGTGTTTACCCTTCGATGATTATTGGAGGAAACTATTGGATCAATATTTATTCAATAAGGATGTGTTAGTATTAATGAAAGATTTGATTAAGTGTGGATCTTTCAATGGATCTAAAAGAGCTCATATGGGACTCCTCTCAATTCTCAAAGTTGCATGAGATAGCAAGAAAAATGAAGGAACTTGGCAGTTGGAACCAATAACTAGTTAAGAAATATCAGTTTCAAATATTTGTTAAAACCTATCCTTGCTGGGAAATTTGTAACCATGAGGGTTTGGGATGGGGATCTAGTACAAGATTTTAAGCAGGAGATTCATCTTAATTTATGTAGGGAAATCAATGAAAGAGGGTTGTCCTGGATTTTGTAACATTAAAGGTCCAACGGATTTCAAGGATGCAGTTAAAGGAAGGGTTGATTCACATAAAAATTCAAATCATCCCCTCTATACTCCTAGTCCCTATGTTGTGGAACAAATGAATCAGGTGCCAACTTTGACAGTAAGGTAAATGAGCTCTATTATGACTTTCACTCCAGAGTAGTCATATGCAGATTTAATTGTTTTGGGCCCAAGATGGAGTACCTACATTAGTGGATACTTTCCACATGGACTGAAAACTGTGATATTCACTTATGTTCCACAAGATTTTTTATTGTAAAATTTCATAATTAAAATATTTGGACTATGTTTTAAAAGAAGTACATTGGTTCTAAGGTAGTGCAAGCCTCTTTATGATCCATTGGTTCTCATTTTTTTATGCTAACACCATGGTGGTATCCAAAATGCCAGTGTGGATCAAATTACATCATATCCCTCTACATTTTGGGCATCATAAAGTGTTAGAAGGAATCATCAATTCTTTGGGGAAGTTCTTGAAGGTGGATGCAGACAGAGTCACGGAAGGAATTTTTACTTTTACTAGGATATGTGTAGAGGTAGACCTTAGTAAAGGTTTACCATATCGTATTATTTTGATTCATATTAATACTCAGTTCTCCCAACCTATAGACTTTGAAAACACGTCATTTAGATGTCGTATTTTTCTTCAAACTTGTCATTACAAAGTTCGTGTCCTCAGGGAAAAAAAAAAAACCCTAAAGAAAAAAGAGACAAGCCCAAAAACCAAAGGGTTGGCAGTTCTCATATCCGCATGAAGCTAAAGCAGATGAGAAAGAAGCTCCAGAGAACACTTCAAATATTGTTGAACAAATTTCTCAAGAAATCATAGAGAAGAGGGGGGTAAACAGGTAGGATCGATGGTTCCAATTTTGCGCAAAGTAACCTCATCTACAACTCCTCAACAACAGAATGAGAAGTCTACCTCTGAAAGAGAGGCAGGTGGCACAAAAGGGATTCATGCAGCAGAAAGCTAAGTTCAGACTCTGATAAAGAAATCTCTATAATCGTCTTAGAGAATCAAATGGCTATTATTACTACCACTCCCAACTATGGTAGTTGGCGAAGAGTGGAGAAAAAGAAGGGTAGAAAAATGTAATTTAGTGTTTTCTCTTTTTTTGTCTTTTTTCTTTTTTTAGCAATGTTTATTAGTGGGTACAATAAAATGGCTAATTTGATCGAATGCTTTTTAGCATCTGCAAAACTTAGATTTTTCTTTTTCGATACCATTGTGATTTTTCCTTAAGGAATTGATTAATCATTTCCCAAATATGCACATGTCTATAAAAATAAAAATGATAAAAACACAAATATAGTGATAAAAAAAATCATAGAAAGATTAAAAATATCATATACCAGCGTTGAAAAGATAAGGTGTAATATAACAAAATTTAGATCATAAGACAAGTAGAGTAACCATACCAAGATTATGGTAATGTTATGATAATAAGTTGTAAAAGACTTCCATGATTGCACAGTAAAGTGTCTATTGATTTTATTGCAATAATAATGAATACGACTAGGTAAGTTAAACAAAAATCATAAGGAAGAATGAATTTAATAATTGGGTAATGTTTTACAATATAGTAAAAAAAAAAAATGAAATGTTCGAAAAGGGTAATGTTTTAGCCTTGACCACAGGTTTTATAATGTTTGGACAACCTAGTATGATATTGCTGCCATAAAGGTTGTATGTGGGAAAATGCTTGCAAAAAGTTTCTAGGTATATTTTAGAGGTTTTTTAAAATAGTTTATTCCGATAGAATTGAATATGTGGAAAGTTGAGATATCATAAAAATATTGATAAAATTTAAATTAATAATGAATAAAAATTAAATTATATATATTATTTATTTAAAATTTTCATATTATTTAAATTTTGTACCTTTAATAAATCATCAATAATTATGTTATTCAATAAAATATAAATTGATAGTTCATAATATCGCGGGCACCCAATGCTAAGAATGATACGAGGAGAGTGAAGAACGTGACACACCCATGTGCTCTGCGCCTCCCAAATTAAATATCTGCTGTGTAGTTACAGTTCACAACGTAGTAACAAAACCCATATAAAAACTGTTACCGGTGGGAGAACACTCCACATTATTTTTTCATATTTAATATTTCACATTTTTTTTAACACTTTTAATAATTATCTTTATTTAAAAATAAGCTTTTTTGATATTTAATATTTCATATTATTTTTTATATTTTTTAATGATGATGTTTATAAATATGTTTATTTCAAATAAGATTTGAAAATTTTATTTTGATTTAATTATTATTAATTATTAAGTAGAAAGGAGCAATTTAATTTTTATAGAAAATATTTTAATAGTATTTAGAAATTAAATGTTGAGATTTATTTCAAAAATAGTTTTTTTTTAAATTAAATTGATAAATTAAAAAAATATCATATAAATATGAGTTATGTTTTATTGGACATGTTGTATTAATAAACCATAGTATTTGTCTATGAAATAATATAGCTTATTTACAAGTTAAAAATTATCTCTATAGTAAAATGAGGATAAATCTTCATGTTAAAAATCTTGTTACATGGTTTTTTAATATATATATTTAACTCATATATTAATCATTTTATAATTAATAATAATAATCATTTAAAACAAAGTTATAATTTAATTTTAAAAATTATAATTTAATTATTTTTATAGTTTTTTTTTTTATTTCAACAATTTAACATGTATTATAAGATAAATATTTTAATACTTATTGATGTTTACTACCTATTTAATTTATATTAATAAAACATAAATAAAAATTCACACAAAATAAATAAATGAAAAAGCCAACATCTTTGTATATTCTTCTCTTTGATTTCATTTATGAAGAATAGAAGAATGATGTCAAAAGGAAGGAGGACAACAACCTACCATTAGCCTATGATATTCAATTCATGCATAACAGATTTAATTGGTGGCACAATATTTGGTCGAGCTTTCCGATGTGCCAAAAATTGTGGGTTTAATGGGTAGTATAATATTAGGTTAAGCTTTTACATGTGTAGAAATTGTGCCCTTTTTTTTTCTTTTTTCTTTTCTTTCTTCTTTTTTTTTTTTTTTGGAGGAAAAAAAACAATGTATATTATATGCCAATATATTTGTTCATACATTTCGTTCACAGCTGTAGCAAGCAAGGAAACTTCATGACATCATTGCCACATGTAACTGGTACACCATTCCTGAGTGAGGAAGAGGTAACCGGTAGAGTGGCAAGTATAATTTCATAGAGCAGGGATCTCATATCAAATTTAATCAGCAGAGTTGTGTAGTCTCCATCCCTGTATCATCCAAAAAAATAGAAACAGATCACAAAAAGAGGGCCTAATATAGATGAAATGGTAGCCAAACCTGTAAACGTCGCTGAGCAAAAGTATGATGAGCATCAACGCATTCTGACTGGTTTGACGATCTTCAGGCTCGCTTGAATGAGTGATATTATGAAGACAGGCTCACTTGCAGGTTGAGAAGAGATGAAATAGGTAGTATGGAAACATAAATCATCTGCCAGAACAGTATCAAAAGTTTTGAAGAGCCATTCTGACTGGGTCTTTGTTCTTCAGGCTCACTTGATAGATTTTTAGGAACACAGGCTCGCTTGCAGGTTGAGAACACAGTCTCGCTTGCAGGTTGAGTGGAATCAAAAAAGTAGAAAGGATCAATAAATCATTTGCAGGAACATATCAAAAGATTGATGTGCCACAACGCTTTCAGACAGGTTCGCTTGCAGTCTTGTAGAGTTAAAGAAAAGAAGACTGTAACTATATATCAATTTGCAGGAACATTACAATAGGATAATCGATATCAGGGCAGAGGGACAAAATTTTTCCATATAAGAGAACCATCTCTGTAATGAAGAATGTGAATGACCCCAAAATCTGCATGGATGCCTCTCTTCGATAGTCCATCCGCATGCAAATTATTTTCTCTGTAAATATGTATGATGGGCGGTTGGTTCAGCCTTGTCCATAATTTTTAGCCCGCTTCAACCAACCCTGTAGTCCTGGATTAGACAATGTAATGTTGCCCATGATACCATCCACCACCATTCTGGAGTCCCCATAGAAAGTAAGATGTGGTAAATTTAAGTGGATAGCAGCCAAAAGAGCACCCCAGAATGCCATAATCTCAGCAATGTTATTTGACCCTTCACCACCATTCCAATAATAATGAATCTTTTCAGTCTGTGAAATCTTGACCCACGCCCCACAACCGATGACCCCATCCAAACAGGCCCCATTGAAAAAGAAAGTTGGAATGGAAATTTCATGTGGTCTAATCCAGTGAGAGCCATCAACCAATTTTTCTTCGACCATAGGCCTTATGTCAATCCATTTTATGATTGCAAAGTAAATATGAGGAATGTTAATAAGCAAATTATCAAAAATTAACCTATTCTGAGCTAACCACACCTCCCAAATGAAGAAAAAAGGAAGGTGTTTGAATTTCCCCTTCAGCCTTCCCCATTCCTCTGCCACAGATATGAAGTCCCTTGGCACACACGTCAGATTCATAAGAAAATGACTGAAACACTTCCATAGCCGATTGATACTAGGACAGTTGAAAAATAAGTGGATGGTGGATTCCTCCCCCTGACAACAAATTGTGCATCTGTTAGGGCCACATTGTCCTCTTTTAATTAGGTTATCCCATGTTAAAATCTTGCCTTTCCACACCAGCCACGCAAACAAAATAATCTTGGTAGGAATATCGTGTCCCCAGAATTGATAGAATGTGAAGGACAGTTGACCTGCATAATTGGTGAGATTTATGTGTTGATAAATTTCTTTCACAATCACCGATTCCTCCTTAGTGGGACCATCCCACGTAATGATGTCTCCTCCCGCATCATAACATAAGCCAGCCCCCCGAAGTAGATTAATATATTGATTCCATAACACAACCTCATTATTATCCAGATTTAATTGATTAGCTGATTTAAACACCAGTGCGCCAAATGACCAATATGCAATAACTTGTGAAATGTAAAAAATACCCTTATGGGCCAAGCGATGAATGAGATAGGGGGGGATACCCATATTGCTAGTGATGCCGAAAATCAGTCTGGAGCCAATAGGAATACTTCGACCGTCACCGAACTGCCATGTTAGATGGACAGCAGCATGCCCCAAGACCTTTCCAAAAATCCTCCATATGGCCGAGATGTTAGATGGGGTATAAAACTTCTGATTTAGAAGCTGATGCAAAGGATCGCCAATAATATATTTTCATTTTACAATTCCATTCCATATACCCGCCCCCTTTATCGCCCGCTAGAAAGATTTGACTAGCTGAGCTTTGTTAAAGGTCCTCAAATCTAATATACCCCATCCAGCGTGTTTTTTAGGATGGCACAAGGTCTCCAGCTTTGCTAAACGATATTTATGATCCGAGTAGATTCCTCCCCATAAAAAGTGAGCAGTGATCTTTTTGATCTCGTCTATAGTCTGTTGCGGCAAATAAAAGAGGTGTGCCCAGTAGACTAGCAATTGTAAAGAACAGCCTGAACCATAATAAGACGACCACCAGTGGATAACCATCGTTGAGTCCATTTGCCGATTCTTTCCCTATATCTATCAATCAGCCATCCCCAATCACGGTTTTTATAATTACAGGGCTTGATAAGATATCCCAGATATTTAAACCCCTCAGTTGCCATCCTGTGACTGATTCCCAGAAACTCTGCAATAAATGAAATTTCTTCCATGTCACCATACTCATATATGAGAATAGATTTATGTTTGTTGATGCAAAGTCTAGTCGCCGAGCCAAATCTGTTCCTGATAAGAGAGCCAAAAAGCAGCATGTCATCCGCAAACAGTGAATGTGTGGCCGTGAATGTCACTGAAAATGCAAATCCTTTAATATACCCATTTTTCTCGGCCTTGTGCATTATCTTGTTGAACTCATCCATGATTAATATGAAAATCATAGGCGATAGAGCACATCCCTGGCGTACACCCCTACCCGCCTCAAAACAATTTGTGGGAAGCCCATTAATAATTACAACATATTTGACAGAAGTGATACAAGACATAATCCAGCAATGATGGGAATTGATAAACCAATTTTAAGAAAAACTAGGTGAACGTATGACCAGTCAATAGAGTCATAAGCCTTCAATAAATCAATCTTCATAACAAGTGCCTCCCTTTTGTCATTGTGCATGGAGTGTAGGACCTCCTGCGTAACTGCTATTGCATCGTGTATAGACTGCCCTTTTAGAAAACCATACTGATCCATCGATATGTGTTGTTCTAGAGTCACCTTTAGTCGATTAGCAATGATCTTAGAGGAGATTTTGTATATCAAGTTACACAGAGCAATCGGTCTAAAGTCCACAAAAGTAGATGGGTCCATTGTTTTTGGTATGAGAGCAATAAAGGTTGAGTTAAAATTTGCAGGCATGTGCCCCAGAATCCTGGATTGTTCCCCCACCTCAGTAATCTCGGTTCCCATTAGTTCAAAAAAGAACAGATAGAATTCTGAGTGCCAACCATCAGGTCTAGGACATTTATCAGGGGAGAAGGATTTGAGAATCGAAAGGACCTCATCTTTTGTAACAGGCCTATTCAGTGCCTCAATGGCATCATCATCAAACATCCTATGTATATGTTGAAGCATCCAATTCTAATTGTTTGCGCCAATATTTGGGTCTGCTTGATAAAAATATAAGAAATGTAGATATACTTCTCGTTGAATCTTTGTATTAGTGATATCATATGACCCATCCGATTTCTTAATCCTCCATATAGCATTCCTGTTTTTCCTGTCTGAAGCACTTTTATGGAAAAATTTGGTGTTAAGATCCCCCTATTTTAACCATTGTATCCTACTCTTTAGCTTCCAGGATATCTCTTCAATATGTAGGATCTCCCTTTTCCTATCCCCCAATTCCTTCAGAATTCTGAATGTGTCCACATTTGGTACATTTGAAACCATACCAGAGTATATATCCTTGATCTTGTCAGATATAACTAGAAATTCAGCCTTAAGCGCCTTCTTCTTTGATATCTCCCATGTTTTGGATGCTCTTTTAATCTTTTGCATCTTATTATGGAATTTTTCCCAACCTGTCAATTCCTGTTCCCCTTGTTCTTCATTCCATAGGTCATTGATCATCTGCACATAGTCTCCCTCCCTCAGCCAGGCCCTATTAAATTTAAAATCCATTCCCTTGTTGATTCCTCCTAATTTCTAGGAGAACGTGATAGGCATATGATCAGATATATATGAAACTAGAATTACTGCTCTAGGGTCATATAAATAGAGACTGAGATTGTCCTTTACCATGGTACGATCAAGTCTTTTTCCAATTTAAGATTCACCAGCCCTTTTGTTGGACCATGTAGGAATAATCGGATCAGGCCTGATATCCTTGATATGGTGTGCATAGAACATATCATTCAGAAAATTGGATAAAGGATCCAATCTGGAACGAGGCCTCCATATCTCGTCCATCTGTAGTGTTGAGTTGAAATCTCCCATAATAATCAAATTCTGCAGTGAGAGAATACCCAAGTCCTGCATACGGTTCCAGAAAGCTGTTCTGTTGAGATATGGCGCGTACAGATCAATAATGTTGAAAATACCTTCAATGCCCCACAAATAACCTGATAATAGCATTCCTCCGAAAAAACTGTAGGCTTTTAAATCCGCCTTGGCCAGATCCCATATAGCAATGGTTCCGCCCGAGTGTCCATTTGCATCCACCGCCGCCGCACACCACCCTGGTTTGAAACCTAGACATACTTTTCTTTCTTTGACCCAACAACATAATGTCTCTTGACATAAAATAATAAAGGATTCCATAGAAGAAAACAAGTCCCCGAGGCAATGTATTTTGGAGGCATTGTCGATCCCCTTGATGTTCATGGACAAGATTTTATTCATGGGGGACCATCGACCGGGTTGCTTGCTCTAAGCACCCGTGGAATCCTGGTATAATTCTCACCCACATCAATTGGAATGTCCATGAGGATCTCTTCCTCATTAGAGAACAAAGCTATAGATTTTAATTTCCCCTTGAAATTTTTGTTCCCTACTTTGGACGATTTCCAGATCGTGACATTAGAAGTAGATGACTGGGGAATGGTAACATCTATGGTTCGAGGAGGCCTATCAAATACAGTGATAGCAGAGAGGTCAATATTAGGATTACCCAGGAGTGACTCTATGTCGCTCCCCACCGAGTTCCTAGGGGAGTCCGAGAGAACTACCGGGTTATGAGGGTTGTTAAGATCATCAGGTGACCGAAAACAATCATCTGATTCTTCTATATTTCTCGCAGAAGATGGTTCTCCCCTATCAAAATTGGTAGCTTGGATAAGCGACAAGTCATTAATAGAGTTAAGGACAGGAGATACGGGGTCCCGTAAACCAACATTGGGAACTTGTATATTCTTCGCAAAAGATGGTTCCCCCCCAACACAGTTGGTAGATTGAAAGAGTGGGGGGTCAACCTCACAGGTAGGTGAACAAGAAAGTTGAGAATAGGTAACCAGGGCAGAAATGTAAGGGGACACATATCCTGTATCCGGGGGGGACACGGGATCATCAGGTGGCAATACACGGAATTGAGATAGAGGAGGACTAGAGAGACAGGTGTCCTGAGCCATATCCATATCAATATGATTTGTACGATCAGAATGTTCCAAGCAGAGACAAAAGCATCTTCATCAGAAGTGTGAGGGTTACCTGATTCGAGACCACCCGGGGTGCAAGAGCCAGTTGTATTATGACTCCCATATCCCGCATTGTGTATAGCATTCCGTTTTTTGTGAGGTTGGAACGGACAATTCTCCCGAAGATGGCCGGTCCTATGGAAAATCAAGCAGCGAAAAGGGACGCCCCAGTAATCAATACGCTGACGATGCCGTCGTTGACCCCAGATGAGGTCAACATCCCCAGAAAGCCCGCCAACAAAGTCCACTTCCACCAGTAGGCAAGCGATTATTTTATCTAATGCCCCAACAATGCTCGGGTCAATATATTTTGTGCACCCGATAGCATTTCCAATCGCCTGCAACACCTTTAGGGTCCAGAATTCCAGTGGAAGTCCAGGAAATTTAACCCAGATAATCCTACTGTGAGGAGCCTCCATCACTGGGTTAAATCCGAGATACCATGGTACCAATTGCATGAAGCTTCGGCCCTGCACCCACATTCTGCTTATGATATTATACACATCCTTTTCATCCATGAAGTGGATGCTGAACCATCCATTAAGCAGCATACTTATTTTGGGTGTGTAACCTATAATGGAATACCAGTGATTCTTAATCCATCCAGCTGTATCAACCTCGCCACCATTTGGAAACATCCATCACCCGATGACAGCCCTTTTCTGCAAACTAGCCACCCGCCCACACAGGTCGTCGTAGTACAGGTTTACAACCTTGATATCCATATTGTGTTTAAAGATATTCTTCTTACGCTTACCACGATGACGATGCTTCTTATATGGGAAATCCTTCTGGCGACCTTGGACCTTCACCTCCTGGTCAAGTAATTGCAATATGGCCTGTTTCATAATCTGATTATCAATCTGGAATTCCTTTGAATATCTTTGTTCTGCCTCAATAGTCGCGGCAATTAACTCCTCGTGAGCAGATGTATTGGATGTCAAACTGATAGCCAAGTCTTCCATAGTGCAGAGAGGGAAAAATGTACACTAAAGCAGGATCGATCCTTCAGAGGAAGTACACCGTCAATCTAGAGTATGACAGATCCTCCCCCGGCAGAAACAAGATTAAAGTCCTGTCGTGATAATTATGGCCACCCAATTATCAAGAATCATGCATAAATTCGATGAGACAAATGGTTCATATTTGTAATATACCAAGGAGTTTTGGCAAAGGTCCATAAATAGCAACCGCCAAATTGAATATTGTACTCCAATATGGTCAGAATGAGACCCCGACCCGATGAGGCCCCAGTCAGATCATAAATAGATCCCCACAAACTGCCACCACCTTCAAAGAAACATCACCTTGAGAGAATAATATTTATAATATAAAAAGATCGATAAATAGGACATTTTCAGTCAGCTTGTCAGGCCGGAGATCCCATATGGAATAGAAATATCTAGATATCCCATCTGCACCTATACCTCGGCTTCCGGAACAAGGACAATGATACGAAAACACCCCCCACACCCCATATGAAGAAGCCTTCGATCATAAATAGTATGGAAACCTGAAATAAATAAGCCTCGTGAAATGCAAAAGGACTGTCGTGCAGAGTAAATGAGGTTGCACCCTCCTATAGACAAAATACCGTCGGAAAATTTTCAAAATACTCCGGCAACTACCACCGAGAGTCAACAGGACAAGAATACACCGAAAAAACCAGTGGGATGAACATGAACACCATTACCCATGGCAGCAGCAACAACATATACAGCCCGGAAAATTCCACCACCTGGACAATAATTGAAAGCCAAAACTTTTGCAAGGTCTAGAAATAATAAAGGAATCAGTCCATTTACACCAGAGCGCATGCCATTTGTTAACCCCCAAGAATATTGATCATCAGGATTAGAAGATGATTCCAGGGTCGAAAACAACTGGTGTGGACTTACGTCTTCGAGCTTTAACATCAGCCTTTACGCAGAGGATGAGGTCTCTAAGATGGCAACAAAAAATATAAACAAAGACAAGAACACTACCCACCTTATTGCAATCAGTATATACCCTGGAGTAACTAATTACCAATACGGACCATAATCCTTCATTCCCCCAGCCGAGAAATTGCTATGTAATCATACAATACCACTACGAACCAAAATGCTTCATTCCCCCAACCGAGAAATTTTTACATTATCATATAAGACCAGTGTAACATGGACCCTAATAACCTATATTACCACTCTCAGACCATTCTGTGATTTGTCCCAGATAAATATATGTGACATTATCATACCATGTCCTGATATCCAATATTTAGCAATATATCGGTATCAGCATTGCCCTCAATATGATGATCGCAGTAAAAAACAACAACCCTATTAGGATCAGCTCCTCATAATCCGATAGCATTCTATACCTCCATATAAGTACTACTAGATACCATCCCAGACCATAATCCTAATGCTTCTATCAAAGAGTCAACAATATTGACATACCTAACATGCTATACAGCGAACCTTATCCTCCTAGCATCAATCCAAAGCTATACTTTTAGCTAGTGGAAACTTACAGAATCACCAGCTCCAACAACAACTGCTCACCTATACTAGGCTGCCATTAAGTTGCTTCGACCTCGACTTATCTCCCTTTCCCTAAACTTCGTAAAAATTGCGTGTTTAATGGGTGGTATAATGTATGGTTAGGCATGTCGCAAAAATGAAAGGATTAAAGGATTAATTGTGGAAGGGAAAGCTTAATATTATAATGAAAGGATTAAAGGATTAATTTTGATTATGATTGTGTGATATATTTTATAGAATATTATTAATTTTAAATTTTAAAAATATAGATGTTTTCATGAAAACTTATGTAAAGAATTAAAAGATTAAAATATATAAAAAAATTCTTGCATAGATTATTTATTTGACATTTTAGAAATAAGTGAAAAAGAAAGTTTTGAGAATAAAATGAACTAGCATCATAATAAAATTAGAGATTAACACATTATTGACATCAGAAAACACAAATTTACAAAGCTTATATAGTGTCCATAGAATATACCGTTACGTTAACCTCTGTGTAAAATGGCATTTCTCAACCTTCCCCAAAGTTTGTGGCTCCCCTCATCTAACTCATATGCACACCTTTGTGGATGTTATAATTTGTATTGTCATTAGATAAGTTTGTAGAACAATATTCCTGTGACGTCTTGTCCATAAGTTCGGTGAATAATTGTGAAGTTTTCAAAGATTAAAGATATTTGCTAATGAAAAGAATAGAGATATGGTCTTAGTTTACTGGAAAATTTTCAACACACCATGTTATAATATAATTTTTTTTATTAAAATATATATGATTATTATATTTATAATATAATTATTTGAATTTATATATTTATATTTTTTCAATTAATTATATATATATATATAATTTAATTTGTTATTAAAAAGAATTAGTTATTATATTTATAATATAATTATTTGAATTTGGATATTTACATTTTTATTTAATTAAATTAAGTTTTGATATCATATAGGTACAACTAAAAATTATATTTATAAGTTAAATAGAATACAATATATTCTAAATTTAAAATATATATCGGCTCAAGGAATAACTTAGTTGGTCGAGTTTCTATTGCTAAGTACTTTGCCAATCAGGAGATCAGGGGGTCAGATCTCCTCAACACCCTTGGGGTTAGGCCTTGCTAATTTGGCCGATGGGTGGGTGGATCCCTTCGGGTTCATCTGCACGGATTTTCCCATGGATGTAACAACCATCGAGTGCCCGTGAACCACATTAAAAATATATATATATAAAATATGTATCTTTATACTAAATAATTATATATTAAAACAATAATTTAATAATGAATTAATGAAATATGAATTTTATGTTATAATCAGTACTTAGTTTCACAATCCGTTTTTCTTATATTTTTTTTTACTTGTCCCATAGAATATTATACATATTGAAACTTACTTTTGTTCAATAATATGAAAGAATTGAGTACCTATTTTATTAGTCCTTGTGGAGGGTTGTGAAGTGACATTAGCAATAGCAATTCATTAGTCACATATTTCTATTATATTTCAATTTGACTACTTATTTTTCCCATACAATAATGTTTGAGATAGTCATTGGAGGGTAGTATTGGAGTCTTATTGCAGACTTTGCTCCTCCCTAAGTAAATTTTGCCATTATAACCTAATTTTGGATATGCATCCAAATCTTAATGTATTAGTCTTCACATGGATGAGATAAAATTAATTTTATACTAGGTTTTTTTATTGTAGCTATAATTTTCTAACTAACATAGTTAATCACATCGATCAATTACATCTTCTAATACCAATTAAATGTTCTCCTTCATCCTATAAGATTTGCATAGCCTTTTTATCACCTATATGTCCTTTTATCATCTCATTGCCTTCAAAGATTTCCCATTACATTTACTTCTTTTTTTCATCTCACCCCCTAAACCACCTTTATCATCTTGGTGAACCACCTTCACCATGAGGGCTTGCACAGAGGTAAATTCAATATTATAAATAAATATATGGAAGAATGGAGATCATGACCCTTGAATAATTAATCTAAAAGAGTATTAAGCAACTAGAGGAGAAACCAAGCACCAAGTTATTAATGCAAAAACAACATGCCTTAGCCATCACAATAGGCATGGACAATAGGACAATTTAGGGAGGAATAACTTAGTTAAACAAATTGATGTATGCTTATCGTGGAAAAGTTATGCTATCGTTGGTACTACCAAAGGATACACTTACTATGCTACTATTGTTTATATCTATGCTACTTATGCTACTGAATATGATGTTTACTTTTCTAGTTCATAGGTGCTAGTGAACACACCCTAGTGGAAAATCCCATGGAAAATTAATTGATTGTTATCATTTAGAAGGGTTCATATGATCATAAAGAAAATGAATAAAAATCAACCACCCACATATTCATGTAATCGGAATCCCCTTCCACTAAATTTGATGGAAATTTTAATCGCTTCATCTTCATGGCATCCTTCTTTAGTGAATTATCATCAATCTTAGGCACAACTTTGTAGCCATTGATTTTCACCACATCGCCATATTTCTACACACATATATTAATCAATCATGATAAACTAGAAAAACAGTAGGTGGAAATATTGAATCACAATTAGAAAAATCCTTGAGAATTACTCTGTAAGTGACACAATTATCATTGTTTTCCATGTAAAGGTAATCATCCTCACTGTCAAGCCCACAATTTCCTATGATAAATTGGAAAGCATAATCCATGAGACTCCCATTACATACTTTTTTGTAATAAGTAACACACCAATTCCGCTTAGACAAAGAGGTCAAATTTCCAGTCACAATTTGATTCATGCCTTCAACAACTTCCACAATTGATAATTCCCAACAAATTCCTCAAACATTCAAACATAAACAATCAAATAAAGAGAATTTTTAGGGTCTTTAAAAGTGATTACCATTCTATATATGATTGAAATTTAGGGTATGATATTCATGAAATAAAATTTGTTATGGTCTCTCTATTCATTATATACATGATAGAAAATCAGGGTATGATATTCATGAAATAAAAGTCTGTATGTTATCTCTAGCCATTTTGTATAGAACTAAAAATTAAGGTATGAATATCCATGAAATAAAACTTTTCATATTCTCTCCAAGTATTAATATGCATGAATTACAAAAATTTATGGTCTCTTCAACCCTTCTATACAACACTAAAAATCAGGGGATGAATATACATGAAATAAAACTCAATATGGTCTCTGCAACCATTCTATATAGGATTGTAAATTGGGATATGTATATTCATGAAATACAACTTTTTATGGTCTCTCCAGTGATTCAAGGTATCTCCAAGAATTCTATATAGGACCGAAACCATTAGTATGATTATTCATGAATTAAAACATCTTATGGTTTCTCCAACTAACCTATACAAGATTGCTAGTAATTATGGTATGAATATCCATGAAACAAAATTTTCTATGGTATCTCTAACCATTCTATATAGGTATAAAAACTAGGATTTTTAGTTACATGAAGAAAACATACCATAATATCCCTAGTCTTTAATGAAAATGATGATTCCCTTTTATCTCTAGGAAATGGACTCTAGCACATACTCACCCTCTTAATGATAATATTGATGGTTGGGAGAGTTGGAAAACCATTTATTCGTATCCAACTTGGCACCAAAATATCTAGCCTTGAATTCCTCATGAATAAGATCTACAAAGTCATTCATCCATAGTTTTTAGGATGGATTCCCCTAGTTATTATGCCCGTGAATATACAAAAAAAATTCTTTAAATGTAGACAACATTTTATATTTCTCGTAAATTCCATTGAAGGCCATCTTGTGCTAAGTGAGCCATATTTCATATAAATCCATGATTGCATCATCTTCTGTTGAAAATATTATATCATTATCGACAATGGAAAATAATGCTCTCAAAGCACTACTTTCCATGGTGGACAATGCCAACGTAGAAAAAAATGGAAGGATCCATGCTTAATGTGGATTTTACCGAAGTACTATGATAGTATCTTAGTCACTAAGACTTGCAGGCCTATATATTTCATATTGGAATTAGACTCTGTAATTTCCCATCTAGTTCCTCCTAAAGACTAGGCATTATCAAGAATGTGTTTGAGATAGTATTCATTTCCTATGGCTTGATATGTTGGGTCCCTATATTACTAGTGTATCCCCTTATTGTTGTAGTGTACCCCCCTTATTGTTATTGTTGTACCCCTGTAGTGACCAATCCCCATATTGTTATTATTGTGCCCCATAAAACCCCACTATTGCTATTGTTGGCCCTTAGATTATTATTGTTAGGTCAGCAAGGATTATATGTGACCCCATGGAATCTTATATATAGAAAGGAGGTTTTTTAATTTGAATCATCCAAGAATTGTTAATTTATGTAATGTAAAGTAGGTTTCCACCTCGAAGTGGCTGATTTATAAGGCATTGATCTCTCTTTTCTTCTATTTTTGGAGTTTGTTGCATAACATTTGGTATCAGGGCTTTGGATTCTAGGGTTTCATTGTTTCAAATAGGCCATCATGAAATTTTCTCTCTAAATTTTTTTCTACGAAGGTTCAGATGCTAAAACAAAAACCCATTTGCGAAGAAATCCTAAGGAAGTTCGTGTAAAAATTTTAGATCTTGGTTCGCAATAGTTTCAGAGATATGATCTGTGGAAGTTAGGGTGTTTGCAGGCTCCCGAATTTCATCTAAAATATGTGACCTTGGGAAAATTGTCATAACTCTCTCTCTTTGAGCATCATATTGGAATTCTGCAAAAGGTGGCCAAAAGGAAATGGACTGTAGTTTTTTTTATATCAATTTCAGAGTAGGAGGAGGAAATAGGGAAACATGGCATGCCGTACAAGTTCGCTCTACTGAACCAGTCCAAAATAAGGTAATTGTGGGATATTGGGAATAACTTTACGTTGAAGAATACAAATCAGTTCAGACCGGTGGCATTGGAAAGAAGACTCAGAGGGCTATTAGAGTTTTAAAGCTTAAATATCGAGGATCCGAAATTACAGAGATACATTGGTTTAAATATCGAGCTCCTCAAAAGCAATAAAAGGGTGTGTATTTGTTTTTCAAATTGCATAAGTCTTGTTTGAAAA
The DNA here is from genome assembly GCA_034641835.2 of Pinus albicaulis. Lineage (NCBI taxonomy): Eukaryota > Viridiplantae > Streptophyta > Pinopsida > Pinales > Pinaceae > Pinus > Pinus albicaulis. Next base: position 301,557,197 of record CM076577.1, read on the forward strand.
ATCATTTTGAAGTGATTCCAAGGGAATATTGAAGCATAGATATCAATATTGGGAATTAAAATCCCCCCTAAAAAGAATTCAACACATGATTGTTGTCTTTGTAGGGAATTTAAAGGATAACATCCAACATGAGGTTCACCTTGGGGAACCCAATTCATTGGAGAAAGCATTCAGGTTGGCAAGAAAAATTGAAAGTAAATTTATGGCGACAAGCAAGCCTACCACTAACATCTATAAAGATGTAAGTGTTGCTACTCCTAGACTTCCACAACCTATAAGGTTGACACCACAACAATTGGAAGAAAAAAGAGCAAAAGGGCTTTGCTACAGTTGTGATAGAAAATACACTAAAGGTCATAAGTGTGCTGAGAAGGAATTATTATACACAGATTGTGTAGAGGAGGAAGAAAATGAACAAGAAACTTCAAAAGAAGAGGATATACACTAGGAACTAAACCTAGAGAAAGAAGAAATGAGTCTGAACATATCCTGTAATGCATTGGCAGGAATTACCACTCCTCAAACTCTCAAGATAGAAGGATATATAAAGAAGAAAAAGGTAATAGTGTTGATTGATTCAGATAGTACCCATAATTTTATTCATTGTAAGGTGGCCAAGGAATTGAATTTCTTCCTATATACAACACCAGAGTATCAGGTGATGGTTGCAAATGGAGGGGCTATAAATTCCTCTGGAAAATACCATAATTTCAAGCTAACCATGGGGGAATATGTATTGAATATTCCAATGCATTCCATTCCAATGGGAGGTGTTGATGTTGTACTAGGAGTAAAACTGTTACAATATTTGGGGATGGTAGCTTTTAATTTTCAAGAACTTTTCTTGAAAAAAAAAATCGGAAGGAAAGGAAGTTGAATTACGGGCTACCACAGGGAAGCCGGGAAAGATAATAAGCTCTAATGTCATGACAAACCTTCTGAAGAAAGAACAACAAGGCGTAATTACACAAGTATGCTCACTAAATGTTCCAACATCAAAATCATCTATTTCTCTAGATCTCCAAAAAGTATTGGACAATCATTCCAAGGTTTTTGAAAAGCCCAGAGGACTCCCACCTATTTGTTATCATGATCATGTTATTCATTTGATTCCAGGAAGTATTCCTTCGAAAATTAGGCCTTAAAGATATCCTTATGTCCAAAAGAGTGAAATTGAACGTATCATTGCAAAAAATTTAGAGGCGGGTATAATTCAACCTAGTCAAAGTTATTTCTCTACCCCAGTAGTATTGGTGCACAAGAAGGATGGATCATGGCGCATGTGTCCGAATTATAGGGAGCTCAATAAGCTCACTATTAAAGATAAATTTCCCATTCCTCTGACTAATGAATTATTTGATGAATTACACGGAGAAATTTATTTTACCAAGTTGGATCTTCGTTCAGGATATCATCAAATTAGAATGAAGACTGAAGATATTCTGAAAAAAGAATTTCGAACTCATGAGGGTCATTATGAATTTTTTGTCATGCCTTTTGGCCTTACAAATGCACCTTCTACATTTCAAGGGTTGATGAATTTCATTTTTAAAGCCTTCCTTAGAAAATTTGTGTTAGTATTTTTTTTATGATATACTAATATAAATCAGGTCTTGGAAGGATCTTGTTCAACATGTTGACAGGGTGCTCAAAATATTGGAGGAGAAACAACTATATGTAAAAACCTCCAAATTTTTCTTTGGAGTACAAGAGGTGGAATATATGGGTCATATTGTATCTCAGGAGGGTGTTAAGGTAGACCCTAACAAAATTAAAGCCATTAAGGAATGGAAAGTCCCCACAACCATAAAGCAGTTGCAAGGATTTCTCGGGTTAACAGGGTATTATCGCAAGTTTGTTATGAATTATGGGAGAATATCAGCACCTCTAACAACATTATTGAATAAAGATGCATTTTCATGGACTCTTGACGCATCTAAGGCATTTGAACATCTTAAAGAGGAAATGTGCCTAGCACCGGTCTTAGCTACGCCAGACTTCACAAAAAAAATTATTGTGGAATGTGATGCCTCAGGAAATGGAATTGGTGTTGTTTTAATGCAAGAAGGAAGACCCATTGCTTTTGAAAGTCATCCAATCAAAGGAAAGTATTTACAGAAAGATATTTATGAGAAGGAAACATTGGCAATACTACATGCACTAAATAAATGGCGACCTTACTTAATGGGAAAACACTTCAAGGTAAAAACTAATCATGATAGTCTTAAATACTTTTTGGAACAAAGACTATCTTCAGAAGTGCAGCAAAAATGGGTCACAAAAATGTTGGGTTATGACTTTGAAATCATCTACAAAAAAGGGAAGCTAAATGCTGTTGCAGATGCACTCTCAAGAAAGGATGAGGAGGTGAAAGCATTTCTTTGTGTCATGTCTATTATCCAACTAGATTGGATAACCAAAGCAAGGGAGGAATGTAAGAATGACGAAGAAGTGTGGACACTCATTCAAAAGTTGCAGCAAGATCCCAGCACATCTGATACATTTAGTTGGAAAAATGATTCCTTATGGTACAAATATCGCTTATATATTTGTAAGAATTCACAACTAAAACAAAAGATACTTTTGGAATTTCACACCTCTCCCGTTGGAGGACACTCCAGATTTTTAAAAACTTACCACAGGGTGAAGAAATAATTTTTTTGGGATGACCTTAAATCTGATATTCAAAAGTTTGTGGTAGAATGTTTGGTTTGTGAGCAAAATAAAGTTGATATAATTAAGACCTCGAGTCTGCTACAACCTTTACACATTCCAAGTCAACGTTGGGAGGAGGTTTCAATGGATTTTATCACATGTTTACCTAAGTCCAAAGTAAAGAGTGTCATCATGGTGGTAGTTGATATACTTACCAACTATGCACACTTTTGTTCATTATCTCATCCATTTAAAGAAAGTACAGTTGCTACTGCATTTATGGAAACAATTCAAAAGCTACATGGAAACCCAAAGATTATTGTAAGCGACAGAGATCCCAAAGTTCACTTGAAATTTTTGGCCGAAATTATTTTCTTGTTTGGGTACTCAACTAGCCCATATCTCATCTTATCATCCTCAATCAAATGGGAAAACTGAGATGGTGAACAAATTTTTGGAAGGATATCTTCGTTTTTTTTTATCTGATAAACAAACACAATGGGTCAAGTGGTTACCTTTGGTTGAATAGTGGTATAACACTTCCTTCCATACTACAGCAAAAATGAACCCATTTATGGCACTTTATGGATATCATCCACCATCCATCACATCATCTTTAAGAGAAAATTCTAAGGTTCAAGAAGTGGAAGATCACATCGATCATCAACAACAAGTTCTCCAACTCTTAAAGGATAACCTAAATTTGGCACAAAATCGAATGAAACAATAGGCATATCAACATCGCAGCGAGAGAAGTTTTGATGTAGGAGACTGGGTATTTTTACTGCTACAACCGTACAAACAAATTTCACTCAAGCAAGCCAAGAAGGTTAATAAATTATTGCCAAAGTACTATGGCCCTTACAAGGTGTTGCAAAATATTGGTACTATGGCATACAAATTGGAGCTTCCTACTTCTTCTCGAGTGCACCCAGTTTTCCATGTTTCATGCTTAAAGAAGGTTATAGGTGACAAACTTCCAGTTCAAACAATATTTCCGGAACTTGATGAGGAAGGACAAATTATATTGGAACCTGAAGCGGTCACGGAAACAAGAACTCGACAGCTATGAAATCGATCAATTTCAAAGTATTTCATCAAGTGGAAGAACTTACCCACTGAAGGTTCCACATGGGAGGATGATAATTTTATACAAAAGCATCGAGAGCTACTCAAGCATTGAGGACAACACTTTTTTGAAGGGGAGGGGCGTGTTAGGTCCCTATATTACTAGTGTAGTCCCTTATTGTTGTAGTGTAGCCCCCTTATTGTTATTGTTGTACCCTTGTAGTCCCCATATTGTTATTATTGTGCCCCATAAAACCCCACTATTGCTATTGTTGGCGCTTAGATTATTATTTTTAGGTCGGCTAGGATATATTGTGACCCCATGGACTCCTATACATAGAAAGGAGGTTTTTTCATTTCAATCATCCAAGAATTGTTAATTTATGTAATGTAAAAGAGGTATCCCCCTTAAAGTGGCTGATTTATAAGGCGTTGATCTCTCTTTTCTTCTATTTTTGGAGTTGGTTTCATAACATGATATATATAGGAGGCGGCCCACAACAACCCATCCTACAAAAATCACATGCAATTAGTGAACATATCTATAAGCACAAATACACTTGAGCTAAAAAAACAAAAAAAAATGTAAGAATTCTAAACCAAATTCTTTGACTTTACAACTACCCCATAATCACTTACTAGCAAGTAGTACTTCCTAACAATGGTAATTCTTTTACCATATTTTCCTATGCATTTATCAACAAATGAAAATAATTTTTCATGTAATAATACAAATTAAACCTGAAACAATTTTTTTTATGTAGAGGGATGATTGTATAACATCTTGAATTAGGGGAGTTATCATATTAGTGCATCTCAAAAATTTATATAGCTAGAGGAATGAAAGACATCAACCAAAAAAAAAATACATGCCTATTTCTCATTTGGAATTATATAATAACCTTATTTGTGTTTTCGATAATGTCATTTTCCCTAAAGTTCAAGAAAACAATAAATTTTCCAGTTGTTTCTATTGTGCTTAGACAACCTTTTTCCTTTTATCTGGGGTCATTGAATGAACCAATCTTATGTGTTTCCTTTGACTTTTGTAATTTCCAAGTGGTTGATTTTTTTTAATTCACAGTGTCTCAAATAGTTCTACCCAAAGCCAATACGGTTTTCTACATCTATAACTTATCAAAGGAGGTCCTCACATATTAATCTACTAGTTTGAATTGATGCATAAACATTGTGTGGTCAGTGGCCATCAACACATGTGATATAATAGTAGATATGGAACACAACAAAACAATTATGATATCCTTCTTCACATATCCTAATAGAAATTAGTGGCAACCACGAACACAATCCCATTGAATGAGGAATGTGCATGAGTCAACCTTTCTATATTAAATATTTAAATCTGCTAAGAGAGGGCATACAATTTTCAACAAATATATTAATTTAAAATCTTTAGTGTATATATATATATATATATATATATATATATCGTTGTAGACAAATAATAGATTTGGTCTCCTATCTACATTGAAGTTTACCCTACTGATTAAATGAACCTAGTATTCAAAGTCAAACAAAGTTATTGAAAAATGTGGAGGATATAGTTGATATAGCTCATGTTTAATCATAACCTATTGATATGTTTTCCCACCTGTTGATGGCCATAATTTACCTCATCAACATTTCGGAAACCACTAGGTCAGAGCCCCAAATTAGACTCTCTTCTGTTTGGATTGGTGGTTTTGAGTGGTTTTGAATGGGTCCAGTTACCCCTATCAGAGATACTCCAATGAATGGATACTTAAAAATAAAGGGGTAAACCCACAAAGTTGGGTTACACTTTTGTGAGAATCAAGGGTGGAAAACTATTTTTCTCAACAATTCGGCCGAACTTTTATAAAATTTCAGTCGAACTGTTATAGAGTTCGGCCGAACTTTCAAAATTAGTTTGGCCAAACTCATTCTACTGTTTACATTAATGGCGTACTGACGACATGGGAAAACAAATTTTTGGCCAGAGATGGAAAAAATGGCAACATAAGTTCGATCGAACTCTTAATATAACCCGGCCAAACTTTAGTTTATAAATGCACCAGCCCGGACCCATTAATGGGTTTCGGGCTTATTAGCATTTGCGTCTGTTGTGTTTTTGTTTCTTCTATGTCTGTTGTGTTTGTGTTTCGGGCCTGCGTCTACGTCTGGTTCTCTGCAGGGTCTTGGCAGAGTCTTGCAGGGTAATTCCTGTTGTTTTTTCTAGGTAATTCCTGTTTCTTTATTGATGTTTTAATTTTTTCTTATCTTTTAATTTTATCGTTGTTTTTATGTTTGCAGGTAATTATCTTCCGACTTCCTTGTTGATTGCGGCCTCGTTGATCTCCGAATTGTGGCCTCGTCTCTGAATTGCAGCCTCATCACCAAATTGCAACCTCTACTCCAAATTGCGGCCTCATCACCAAATTGTGGCCTCGGCTCTGAATTTCCAGGTTGGCACCCTACTATATATCCCACCTGCTTTCAAAATATAACTTTTTGTCTTTCCTTCTCTATTTTAAAATTTTATGAAATCAACCCTCCTGCTAAATTTTACTTGTATTATAAACATATAGATGTAAATTATTTAAAACATATGATTTTACACAAATAAAATAGTTCTTATATTTTTTCTTTTATATAAAATGTTGTTCTAATAAATGAAATAGAGATCAATTAATTATATAAAAATTTAGATAAAAGAACTTTCAGATTAATCACATCATTAGGATTAGGTCGACGTTTCGAACCAGCTCATGTGGTTCATCCTCAGGACAAGGTGGAGAGACTAATCGATCTCAATCAATAAATAATGGAGATGCATCATTGCCTGGAAATAGCCGTTGAGAACTAGCTGTTAAGAACTAGTCGTTAGAAAGTTAGTTAGTAAGTTAAAAATAAATTAATTGTTTAAATAAAATCTTGTTTGATTAAATTAAATATTAAAAGGGGGTATATAAATTATTATGTAATAGGTAAAAGGAGAGGGGTAAAATTTTTAAAACACAAATAAAAATAAATCAATAAATCAATTAAATAATAAAAAAAATCAATAATTCAATTAAATAATATATAATCAACAATATAAATTAATAAATTAAATTAAATTAATTAATTAAAATAAAATAAATTAATAAAATAAATAAAATATTTATTAACAATATGATATTTAATAGGGGTAACTTAATTTAATCAATAAAATTAAATTAAATTAAAGAATTAATTAATTAACTAGATAAAAATAAATTAAATAATATATAACTAAATAAAAATAAAATAATTACTAAATAAAGATACCTAGAAAAGAACTAGGGAGGGGCAAAATTTAATAAATAAAAAATAAAATAAATAATTAAAATAAAATAAAATAATTAATTAATTAGAAATATTAGAAAAATAAAAATATATCAATAAATTAAAAATAGAATCAAACATAAGAAAAATAAACAGACATTACCTAGTGAGAGTCGGGGTCCAACTCTTACTTAATTTTCAATCATCATTAAGTTACCCCCTATTACCTATTATATTGTTAATAAATATTTAATTTATTTAATTTATTTATTCAGTTATTTATTTATTTTTATTTATTAATTTATAATGTCTGATTATATATTATTTAATTGATTTTTTTATTTATTTTTATCTAAATAATTAATTGATTATTTATTTTTGTTTTTGTTTTAAGAAGTTTACACCCCCCCTTTTACCTATTACATAATAATTTATAAGCCCCCCTTTAATATTTAATTTAATTAAACAAGATTTTATTTAAACAATTAATTTATTTTTATTTTACTAACTAACTTTCTAACGGCTAGTTCTTAATAGCTGGTCTTAACGGCTAATTCTTAACCACTAGTTCTCAACGGCTATTTCCGGGCAATGATGCATCTCCACTATTTATTCATTGAGATCGATTAGTCTCTCCACCTTGTCCTAAGGATGAACCACATGAGCTGGTTCGAAACGTCAACCTAATCCTAATGATGTGATTAATCTGAAAGTTGTTTTATCTACATTATGGATCACAAAAGTCTTAGATCTAATATATAAAAATTCTTTGAAAACTATCTAAATAATGGAATAATTTATTGAAAGTATTTTTTGGATTATTCGTGGTTTCGAAAAAATATAGTTAAAAATTTTGATTTTCAACTTCCTTACAGCAAATTAAACCTTCTGGCTTCTTGTCAATTTAAATGTTTTTATGAAGATTGTTTTGCTGAAGGATGTATTTCCCCATGAGTCAGTCTTTTTCAACTTATTTTAAATACACTCTGTAACGAATTTGCAAAACGATGTCATTTTGAAAGTGCTTCCAACAACCCAGCATGCTCCATGATCCTACATGTTGTGTTGTCAGTTACCATAACAGAAATTGAAAAAGATACACTAGGAGGAAACTAAATTAACATAACTAAATTAACATAGCCACATTCTAATCTTTAAGATTAGGGCTTCTCAAATATGATGTGTGAGAATGCATGCTTGACACGATTCTAGAAGCAACCATTTATATCATAGGAAAAGGTATTGAAGGGTGTTCGGCCACATTTTATGCTTTTCAGTTTAAATCTTTATAACGTGACATCAATATTTACAATTTCCTATAGTACAATCCACTTCAATCTTTAGGATCCTTTTACAAGGAATTTGAATGAAACATAAGTTATAATTTCTTCTTTACGAGGCTTCTAAGTGAAAACATACTCCCAACTACAATCTTTATAATTTTTCAGCAAGATTAAATGTGAAGCATAAGTTGTAATTTTTTTGCAAGGCTTCTAAGAAGAAGCATCACATGAGTTTCAACTTCCTTACAGAAAATTAAACCTTCTGGCTTCTTGTCAGTTTAAATGTTTTTCTAAAGACTGTTTTGTTGAAGGATGTATTTCCCCATGAGTCATTATTTTTCAAGTTATTTTAAATACACGCTGCAACGAATTTGAAAAACACAGTCATTTTGAAAGTGTTGTCAAAAACCGAGCACGCTCCATGATCCTACATGTTGTGTTGTCACTTATCGTAACAGAAATTGAAAAAGATACATTAGGAGGAAACTAAATTAACATAGCCACATTCTAATCTTTAAGATTAAGGCTTCTCAAATATGATGTGTGAGAATGCATGATTGATAGATACATGTAGATCATTGGAACTCTATGTTGTTAATATTGGATAGATTTTGGCAAGTTTAAGGTGTTTTATCTAGCATGTAGATGACACCCCTTTAGAGACTACTTTCATGTTTCCAATATTTTGGACCCTTGGGTACCTATTTCTTATGGTTTCCAATGATAGATTTCTAATAAAGGGATATATTGTAATGATCAAAACATTCATATACAACCAATAAATGCCTCATAATCTGCGGTAAGAAGATGTTTAGACACTTGGCTAGCTCAAAATAAAATAAAATTAGGATAATCTTAGCTTAGAAGTTTGATCCACAATTTATAGGAAATATGCTGTGTAAGCTTAAATTGGCGGACAACTAATTCAAAGTTTCCATAGGGTAATCCATGTAATTGAATAAAAAAAACTTGACTGCGCAAGCTCTAACAAAACCTAGCTTGTGTGATCAACAAAAAAGTGATAAACACTTATAGGTCAAATGAGTAGGACTCAATAGCTGTAAGTGAATCCATAACTCAATGGCCTAATGCTAGATGTGTCCCACGGCCATACTAAGTCTCACTAACGGACCGCCTTAAACTATTTTCATTTTCGGCCTTCCTCGCTTAATTTTTCTCTATTTCAAAATGACATGATTGACTTCAAATAAAAAACCTTCAGAAATTTTTCGAAATGTCTAGCCCTTCGAGAATACCAAGTAAAACCAAAAAACAACTCCACATATTGAAGACCATACCATTCAGAAAATCCATTCTTTTAGTACCTTTAAATATACAAGGAAAGGAAGATAATAGAATTTCAGGTAGGGAAGATAAATATGTCATAATAGAACTATGATATATAAGCACAATCTTCAATTCCATTGTTTTGTATGTAAAGTACTATCTTCACATTAAATAATTTTATAAGGTTACTCTAAAACTAAAGGCTTTCTCCCATTAATTAAAGGCAAACTTTAAGGCCTAAAAACTTAATCTAAAGTGGCTGAACTTCCATAGGATTTTAGTCTGTCTGTTGAGTGTTAACTTCTGCAAGGTTCTATAGGCAGATTCTATAAAGGGACAGGTAGTGTTAACTTCTACAAGTTTTATAGGCAGAGTCTGTAAAGGGATAGGTAGCCTCTGCATCTCATCTTTTATGAAAGGTGGCATATCCAGTAAATGCCCCTATAGTCAATCTCTGGAATAGATCTAAATAGAAGTTCTTCATTTTAATATCCATAAACCACAACCACTTTAAGGCAAATCATTTACATTTGTCATTTCTCCCATACATGTGTCATTTCTCCCATAAACTCTTAAGGAAAACTTTAAAGCATGTGTCACTGACTATTTCCTATTAACTTTAAAGCATGTTTCATTTATCAAGGCTTTCTCCCATTAATTCAAGGAAAATTTTAAGGCCTAAAAACTGAAAGTAGTTGAACTTCCATAGGATAGGATCCCCCAAACTCAAATGGACTAAAATGTAAAATGTTAAAAGTGGAGTGTTTTATGATGTAATGAATCTTAATAATCTAGATTGACATGGCTGTATTGAACTTCCATAGGATAGAATCCCCCAAAATCAAGGTGAGTAAAATGTAAAATGTTAAAAGTGGAGTGTTTTATGATGTAATAGATCTTAATAATCTAGATTGACATGACTGTATTTTATTAAGGTACTTAAATTTACACCTTCCATGTTGCTTTATTCTTGTAAAATGTTAAAAGTGGAGTGTTTTAAGATGTAATGGATATAAATAATCTAGATTGTGTTAAATATGATGTAATGGATCTTAATAATCTAGATTGACATGGTTGTATTTTATTAATGTACCTAAATTTACACCCTCCATGTTGCTTTATTCTTGTAAAATGTTAAAAGTGGAGTGTATTAATGTACCTAAATTAACACCTTCCATGTTGCTTTATTCTTTTAAAATGTTAAAAGTAGAGTGTTTTATGATGTAATGGATATAAATAATCTAGATTGACATGGCTATAGTGATATGATGATAGTGTAGATTGATGTTGAAGTTGTAAAATTCTTGTACATATCAAGGATGAATGATAATACAAGCCAAAAATGTCATTATTATAAATTATTAAACAATTTAATAAGTGCTAAATCATACTTCTTATTAAGGGCATAACTAATTTGTAAGTTGAAAAAATTTTCTTAACGTTCTTAGCCTATTTATAGATGTCAAAATAAAAGTTTCTAGATGTGATTTCTCCCATAAATTTTACGGAAAACTAAATTCTAACGCAAACTAAATTTTAAGGCAAACTAAATTCTTAGGTAAACCCTGTGACTTTTTACATATGTCATTTCTATGTCATTTCTCCCAAAATCTATAAGACAATGTCATTTCTACCATATGCTTAATGCAAACTTTAAGGAAAACTATGTACATGTCATTTTTATCTTAAACTCTAGGCAAGGCAAACTTTAAGGCATGTCATTTATAGATCTGATTTCTCACATAAACTTAAGGTAAACCATGGACATGCCATTTTTCCCACAAACTAAAGGCTTTTTCCCATAAATTCAAGGCAAACTTTAAGGCCTAAAAACTTAAAGTGGCTGAACTTCCATAGGATTTTAGTCTGTTTGTTGAGTGTTAACTTCTATAAGTTCTAAAGGCAGAGTCTGTAAAGGGATGGGTAGCCGCTGGATCTCATATTTTCTAAAAGGTGACATATCCAGTAAATTCCCCTACAGACAATCTCTGGAACAGATCTAAATAGAAGTTCTTCATTTTAATATCCATAAACCACAACCAATTTCAAGAAAACTGTGTATATGTGTCATTTCTCCCATAAATTCTTAGGCAAATTTTTTAAAGCATGTGTCATGTTGGATTTTTCCCATTAACTTTAAAGCATGTGTCATTTCTCAATGCTTTCTCCCATTAATTCAAGGAAAACTTTAAGGCCTTAAAAGTGAACCTAAAGTAGTTGAACTTCCATAGGATAGGATCCACCAAACTCAAGGCTTCCTCCATTTAATTCAAGAAAAATTTTAAGGCCTAAAAACTAAACCTAAAGTAGTTGAACTTCCATAGGATAGGATCCCCCAAACTCAAGGCTTTCCCCCATTAATTCAAGGAAAACTTTAAGGCCTAAAAATTGAACCTAAAGTGGTTGAAATTCCATAGGATTTTAGTTTGTTTGTTGAGTCTTAACTTCTACAAGTTCTAAAGGATCTCATCCTTTCTTAAGGCATTTAAAGGGCCATGTAGCCTTTAGATCTCACTCTTTCTTAAGGCATGTCATTTCATGTAAAGGACCAGGTAGCCTCATAGGATTTTGAACTTCCATAGGATTTTAGTCTGTCTGTTGAGTGTTAACTTCTACAATTTCCAAAGGCAGAGTCTATAAAGGGCCAGGTAGCCTCTAGATATCATCTTTTCTCAAAGGTGACATATCCATTAAACACCCCTATAGTCAATCTCTAGAACAGAAATAGAAGTTCTTCATTCTAATATCCATAAACCTTGTACATGTGTCATTTCTCCCTTCTCCCATTAACTTTTAGGCAAACTTTAAGGCATGTATCATTTCTATTTTAATTCTCCCATAAACTATATGGAAATTTGTCATTTCTCTCACAAAATCATAAAGGTGCACGACTTCTGACATAACTTCATCAACCACTACCACTAGTTGTTTTAGTAAGTGCATAAAATAATTTTGCAAACCATGTAAATGTCATTTATCCCACAAACTAAAGGCTTTCTCTCAGTAATTCAAGGCAAACTTTAAGGCCTAAAAATTGAACCTAAAGTGGTTGAACTCTCATAGGATTTTGAACTTCCATAGGATTTTAGTCTGTCTGTTGAGTGTTAACTTCTATAAGTTCTAAAGGCAGACTCTGTAAAGGGCCAGGTAGCCTCTGGATCTCACCTTTTCTCAAAGGTGACATATCCATTAAATTCCCCTATAGTCAATCTCTAGAACATAAATAGAAGTTCTTCATTTTAATATCCATAAACCACTACCACTCTAAGGCAAACCTTGTACATGTGTCATTTCTCCCTTCTCCCATTAGCTTTTAGGCAAAATTCAAGGCACATGTCATTTCTATTTCATTTCTCCCACAAACTCATAAAGGTGTGACTTTTGACATAACTTTATCAACCACCACAACTAGTTGTTTTAGTAAGTGCATAAAATAATTTTTAAAACCATGTAAATATCATTTCTCCCACAAACTAAAGGCTTTCTCCCATTAATTCAAGGAAAAATTTAAGGCCTAAAAACTGAACCTAAATTGGTTGAACTCTCATAGGATAGGATCCGCCAAACTCAAGGCTTTCCCCCATTAATTCAAGGAAAGCTTTAAGGCCTTAAAAATGAACCTAAATTGGTTGAACTTCCATATAATTTTAGTTTGTTGGTTGTCTTAACTTCTACAAGTTCTAAAGCAGCTTGTAAAGGGCTAGGTAGCCTCTAGATCTCATCCTTTCTTAGGGCATGTAAAGGGCCAGGTAGCCTCTGGATCTCATCCTTTATTAAGGCATGTCGTTTCTAGATGTGATTTCTTCCACAAATTTTAAGGCAAACTTTCATGCAAACCATGCATGAACCATGTATATGTGTCATAAATCTCCCTTAAAATCTAGTGAATGCAATATTTAACGCATCTCATTTCTAGATGTGAATTCTACCATAAACTTTAAGTCAAACTTTAAGATAAACCATGCACATGTGTCATTTTTCCCATGCATTTGCAATAAATGTTAATTTAATATATTTTTTATTGAATTTGTTTTTTTCAAGGATAAAAAACCCACTAAATATGGTTGAAAAATGGACATTTTACATAGATGTTTCTTGCTATCTCAATCCAGGGAAAGCAGTGATTACATATGTGCTTTCCAATATTGCGACTAGCAAATTCATCCAAAGGAAAATGAATATACCAGGAAGAACAACAAACAACAAGGCATATTATATTACATTAATAGAAGACTTGGGAACAACTAGGGAGTATGGATCAAATGGAATTTTAGTTTTCACCAATTCCGAGCTTGTGAGAAACCAGATGAAAGGCGTGTACCAATTTAAAAAGGAGAGGCTAAAACAGCTGCATGGAAAAACCAACAATATTATTATCCAATTTAAATTTTTTAGTATAAGACATTGTACAAATGTGAATAAGATGTCTGTTGATCTATTGCGTGGGGCAATGCCAATTTAGAATTCATCTATCAAAGATGAATTAATAGATGAATTAGAGTTATACGGGGCATTTCCAATGCAAGATTCATCTCTCAAAAATGAATTAGTTTTGAGATGCTCTTCTTCAAAAATTCAAGATTCATCTCTCAAAGATGAATTAATGTTGAGACGCTCTCCTTCAAAATTTATTGATGGATATTGTAACATATCTTGGATATGTGTGTGTTTTCTACTTCTAAATGCGTCTTTTTTAATGACCATGTGTTTTTTTCAATTATATACCAAATGTGCTCCCACCACACCATGTAAAGCGCAACTTGGTGAACTTCACATTTGCAACAAGTGGTGAACTTCACATTTTTATAAAATTAAAATACGAGGACTTAAACAAATTTTTGTTTAAATGGAGTTTCACACTTCTTTTTTAATGACCATGACTTCTTTTCAATTTTATACCAAGTACAGCGCAATTTGGTGAACTTAACATTTTTATAAAAAAAATTCTTAAATTGAGTTTCACACATCAATTAGTTTTTTGAAAGTTGTGTTTTACATAATTTTTGTACACTAAATTACATTAATTTTTTGAAATTTATTTTAAATAGTAATTTAAAAAAATAATTGTAAATTTTCATTGTAGATATATATATATATCATGGAGGATGAACAACGAAAATCAACAGAATCCCATATCTCTATGAGAGAGGGGCATCAGGGATCGAGGGATGTTCATGGTATTTAAATATAATCTTAAATCTATATAAATATACATACATGTGTGTACATATTGAATTGATATTTTTATCAATTTTGTGAGTTAAATTATTTGTTAATAAGTGTCATTTTTTATTTTTTAGGAGCTAAGAGGAGAAGGGTGTCTATTCCATCAATGGAGCATGCCCATGGTTCACACAATCGTGGTATGTTTCACGCAATTTAATCAATGAATATGTACATGTATTTATATGTATGAATGTATTTTTTAATTGATTATAAATTCATATTTTTTTATGAAGCTTCTCTTTCATCTCATGAGGTTGGTGGTGGTTCACATTCCCTTTGAGGGCCATCAATAAGTGCTGGAAGATTATGTGAAGGTGGTGATATGTATTCCCCCAGAGGCCAGTCAAATAATGGTCATGTTGGTTCTCAATAGGGTCGTTCTGGTTCTCAATAGTCTCAGGGTGGGCAAGATGCTAGCCAACCACATCGAGGTGGCCATCAATTTGAATATTATTTTCATTCAATTTGTACACATTTGTTTACATGTGTTTTTTTAATATACAAAATTTTATATATTGATGCAGAGGCTAAAAATGTTTCTCAAAAAAGACGTAGGGAAGAACGTGTCATTCAAGAATAAGGTTTTCCACCAACCACGACTTATTCGTTCGACATTTCTGATATACCTTGGGAAACAAACATGCAGCAATGCACCTTAGAAAGGTGTCAACATCTTCATGCAAAATTGAAGAGAGATATCGTGACTTTGACTCTACCTACTGAGATTCGACAAAGCTTGGAAATAGTTACACACTCTTTAAGAGAACTAGTAGATGTGTACCGAAATATTGGGCCAACCACTGATACTTTTGTAGAAGTGATGAGAAAAAGAAAAGAAACAGTGATGGGTCTCGATAAATGGGAGGTTGTGAAACAAAGAGTGACAACAGAAATGGCCAAGTCTATGTTTAATTTCAAAGAAGGGCCGAAAAGAAAGATGTTGAAGGTGCAATATTTCAAGCACCCTCATATAGCTCACTATTTGTATCATAGACACCTTGCGGGCTATAGAAGACTACCATGGAATGACGAGGTTCCGTTTTATTTTGAAAAATTATTTTATGCAAAATTATTTTTGAAAATGAAACCCAATTACGATGACCTTCCCTCTGAATTTTTTGGTCCTAGGAAAGGTCAATTATGTGACCGTAGGGGCGTTAGGCATGATGTTCAGTTGTCTTGCCCTGAGCCACCATTGGTTAGTAGACCTCTTTGTGTCAAAACTTTGCTATTAGAGATGGATTTCACTTCTCAAATTAGTCGAGAAGCAAGGGATGCCATCATTGACAATGTTCATAGTGGATTAGGTGGAGTCTATGTTTGTCTAAATCGACAAAGATCACGTGAGAATGCACACGCTAATTTTGTGTATTATACAAATGAAGATATTGACAACATGAGTGTTGAATATCTCAAAACATATGCAAATAATTGTCGCAATGATTGGCAGGACCG
The DNA here is from genome assembly GCA_034641835.2 of Pinus albicaulis. Taxonomy (NCBI): domain Eukaryota; kingdom Viridiplantae; phylum Streptophyta; class Pinopsida; order Pinales; family Pinaceae; genus Pinus; species Pinus albicaulis. The sequence goes on from CM076577.1 coordinate 301,573,456, forward strand.
AATTTTTCATGAGGAAGAGAGCATGAGAATGGTATGTGTTAATGGTTAGGGTTCAATTATTTTAACACACGTACAATTTGTAATAAATGCATATATACATACATTTATTTGTATACATTAATCTAACAAAAATGTATCATTATATGTTAACACCATTTGTAGTTGTCATGCTTGATGAATGAAGAAAATGTTAATATCACGGTCAGAGCCTCCATTTCAAACAATCAAGATGGTTCTCACCATCAAGATATGTTGGCAAATGTTAGTGTTTTTTAGGTGAACATGATGATGTACAATTATTTTTTATCTATTATTATATATATCAAAACATGATGAGATATTTTTAAAATAAATAATTGTGCACACATGTACATGTACATATATATAATAAAATGTTTTAACAGATTATGATTCCATCTGATGTTTTTGGGATGGCGATACCTTCTTCTTCGTTGGGAGATGTGCCAAATCCACCATCACAAGTATGAACAATTTTTCACTTTTAAAATCTATGTTTTTAAGTTATATATTCCACCTCAAAAGTTCCATTAAAAAATGAGATATATATAGATCTTGAGTTATTTTAAATTTTTTGAATTTTAGGTTTATGGAGATTTTATTTCCGAGCCACTCTTAGGGGATGTGCCAAATCCACCAGCACAAGTATTCAATTTTTCACTTAAATATATATATGTTTTTAATTTATAAGTTATAAATTGAAGTTTAAAATTTTTATTATAAATTGAGATCTAGATATTTTGAGTTACTTTAAATTTTTGAATTTTAGGTTTTTGGAGATTTTATTTTGGAGTCTCTCTTAGGAGATGTGCCAAATCCACCAGCAGAAGTATTCAATTTTTCACTTAAATATATGTTTTTAAGTTATAATTTATAAATTGAAGTTTAAAAGTTTTATTATAAATTGAGATCTTGATCTTGAGTTATTTTATACTTCTAATTTTTTTGAATTTTAGGTTCCTATAGAGGATTTCTTTTCTCCACGGACGCTAGCGATGGAGATAGGAACATCCACACCATTTCAACCATTTGAACAAGTTGTCTAACTTTTTCTTAATATTATTGAAAATAATTTTATATATGCATTTTCATTTGAAAATTTTTAATATATATATAATTGTACATGTATATTGTATAGTTTACTGTTGAAGATGTTCCTGTGGGGGAATTTTTAGTAGACGAGCAAAAAATGGAGAGGGAACCTCATGAGGTATTGCATGATTTTTTTTACATGAAGTTCTATATATTCTCACTCAATTTTAAACATTAAATTTTAATGTTTGTACACAATGTGTACAGGTTTCCCATGCTTCGCAGGATAGCTCGAGGATCGTTACTTTGCTGGGAGAGACACGACATCCATCTGTATTTGATGGATGATGCACATGCACACGTGCAACATTATATTTTCAATAGATTTAGTCTTAAATTTAATTTTTTATATATAGTCTTATCTAGATGCAGTCATATATAACTTGATCCTTGATACTTGATACTTGTGAGATCTACAAATTTTGGACATATTTTATGTGAAATACATTTGGTACATGTGAATGTGATATATAATGTTTTTAAAACTTAAGTTTTGGGTGGTTGAACTACATTTAGCATATGAAGTAATGTTGTGTTATAATTTGTTTTCTTTTTAACGTGTTATGGTTGAACTACATTTGGCATGTGAAGTAATGTTACTTGATTCCCGATACTTGTGATCTATAATGTTTTGTTTTAAAAACTCAAGTTTTGGATGGTTGAAATACATTTGGCATGTGAATTAATGTTGTGTTATAATTTGTTTTGTTTTTAAAACTTAAGTTTTGGATGGTTGAACTACATTTGGCATGTGAAGTAATGTTGTGATCTATAATGTTTTGTTTTTAAAACTTAAGTTTTGGATGGTTGAACTACATTTGGCATGTGATATAATGTTTTATTTTTATTGGATAGTTGAACTACAATTGGCATGTGAAGTAATGTTGTGATATAATGTTTTTGTTTTTAAAACTCCAGTTTTGGATGGTTGAACTAAATTTGGCATGTGATTATGATATAATGTTTTGTTCTTAAAATTCAAGTTGTCATTTTCCAAACAAAAAAAAATCACATGAATATATGTACATGTAGAAATGATTTAAGTACACATGTTTGAATATATATGTTAAAACGATTGAAGTACAATATATATATATATATATATATATATATATATATATATATATATATTTCTAAAAACAATCATAAGATTCTAGGTTTTATTAGATGTGTCAAACAATCATAAAATTTTAAAAATGCATTCTATAATGTATATATATCCAGTACGTGCAACATTTCATCAAAGCACATAGAAAAGATACTTTTAGTTAATTGCATTCTAGAACATATATATCCAGTACTCAACATTTTTCATCAATGCAAATAGAATTCAGCTACTTTCAGTTAATTTCATTCTAGAACATATATATTCAGTACGTGAAACATTTTTCATCAATGCACATAGAAAAAATACTTTCAGTTAATTGCATTCTAGAACATAGATATCCAATACTTGCAACATTTTTCATCAATGCACATAGAAAAGCTACTTTCAGTTAATTGCATTCTAGAACATATATATATCTAATACTTCTAGAACATATATATCCAGTACTTGCAACATTTTTCATCAATGCACATATAAAATCTACTTTCAGTGATTATTGCATTCTAGAACATATATATATCCAATACATGCAACATTTTTAATCAATGCATGTATAGAAAAGCTACTTTCAGTTGATATTAGTGTGCATGTACCAAAACAATGTACATGTGCAAACACTTGCACAGGTAACATAACAAGGTAGTTCAATTTTTAGTTGAGTTCTGGAAGTTCTAAAACATGAATCCAAAGAGAAGAAATTGTTGGGCAGTTCAATCAAAAAAATTCCAATGGAATTCCATCTTCAATGATCCATTCATGATCTGATTTTGACATTTACATTTCTTAATTTTCTTTTTTTTCTTTCATTGAACCTCTATTAACTTTATCCATGTTGCACACACCAAGTGACTATATTGAAAACTTATGAAATCAGGTTCATAGTCTTCAAAGTAAAACAAAATCCCCACATTGATTAGTTTTTATGAAAAAATAACCTTTTAGTATAATAGATCCTCTGTCATATGGAAACCCGTGATCATTATAGTTTTTTAATAATTTCATCTTTCGTTCAGTGCAACACATCAAATAGTACTTCACAATTTCATCGTTGTCAATAGGTGAAATTACAACAAAAACATCTCCTGCACAATAAAACAAACTTATGTATTTAAATTTAGATCATAATTAACATGAAAAATTAACTTTAAAATAATTTTAGTATCTATTTCTAGATCTCTATCATTTGAAATCAATTCAAATGTTACCTTCTCTATCAAGATTAGAAAATCGATCACCATCAGATGATATTGTAGTCTCCTCTGATTGAATTTCTTCCAACATTGCAACGGAAATTTTCCCCTTTGTATTTAGCTCTGTATGTTTCCAATCTTTTACATACATTTTGTTTTCACAAACATCATTGGATTTTGTCTTGTCTATGCAAATATGACAAAAACAATAATATTTTCTTTTATCCAATGCAAACACATTTGTGGACAACTTTGTTTTAATTAAATGCAATTTCTGAGTCCCTTTTATTGTTTCAACGTCATTTCCAATTGATATATCTACATATTCGATCCCAATATGCCACAAAACCCTATATATGGAAAATTCAAAGAATAATGTAAATATGATATCAAAATATAATCAAAGATAATCATTGTGATATATGTACACTGTTTAAAATTGGATATCCAATAAAAATTAAATTGAATATACCTTCGCACTTCCCTTGATCGGTTAGTCTCATGGCTTAGAGCAGCGATGCACCATTGAAAAAATTCTTTAGCATCCATAAGTCGGTTTACAGAGGGGTTCATTTGATATCTTTGAAGTGCTTGTTTTATGCATGCCCCTGCACCGTCATGTTCCCCTTTTCCATGGCCAGTATCAAAGAAATTCTAACAATGTTTAATGCATGTTTTCTTATGAAGACAACACAACCAAAAGAATGATCGTGAAGATTTGAATTGACCTGCGCATCCATCTGACCATATCCAATCTTCATTGAATTTTATTCCAAGACTTTTCAAGAAGTCATAAATCTTTCCAAAACAGCGGTTGTACAAAATATGTATCATGTGTACGATCGTCACTGATATAAAAGTGATATTCTTTAATAACATGTCGATTTTCACTGGTGCTTTCCATATTATAGACGATATGTTCAACATGTCTATATACAATATGGATGAGCAGGGAGACTTGGTCAAAATGATAATATTCACTATGAATTTCTTTTTGTGGAACAAATGTGTAGTTTTTTGCAAAATCAATTACTGAAAAAATGGTCCCTGGTGGAAAAAATTCACGGGATTTTTTGAATTTCAAGTCTTGCCATCGAGCTCTATGGGAATGTTTGGTGTATTTATAAATTTCAGCCTCAAACTTTCTTAAAAAATCTATCACAAAAATTTATTCTTCTTGTAATTCAATTCTTTTAACATTATTTGAACCTTCAATCAATGTATGGATATATTCATATCTCTTCCATTTTAATTTCATGTTGGACAATGATTGATCATTTATATCAGTACGATATTTGTTTTGAAATTTAGTCAAATTTCCACAATCATCGCATTTTTTACCACCAACACATTTCTTTTCATAAAATAATTCATCGCTTTCTCTTCCACATAGAATTTGAGATATGAAATCACGGATAGTGGAAGGAGGAGGTGAATCTTTCCAAAATGTTCTACCAAAATTAAGGAATGTTTCATAATATAACTGAAATTCCACATGATAACGACAACAACAAGTGTCGTGTACGATTATAGGTTTTACATACCATGTTTTTTGTTGAACAAAAGCACTCATTGAGACATGAATTTCATGATTCTCTTCTTTGAACTTATTGAAAAATTCTATTTGAGTGGTGTCCAAGAAATTTTTTTCATGCTCTTCGTACTGATTTCGTGCTATTATTCTTCGCATCACATCCCTTGCATTTGGTGAAACACGTGAATTTTTCTTCCAATATTCATATATTTTTTTTAACATTTTCTCCAAGTCTATGTTTGTATGGTGGCCTACAAATAGCTCTCCAACAATCGAGTTCATGATTTACATCTACTCGCAACTGAAATTTCTGATGTTTGTGCAAAGTTTTTTGTGAGGTTCCTAATGCTCGTGCCATAGATTTTACCAAGTGATTCTCTTTAATACTTAATGAAACCACTACCATATGTATTGCTCAACGTACAAGTGAAACATTTTTCTGTCTAGATCTTCTAATTGAATCTATAGCACTATTTTGTATTTTGTATCACATTTTCCTTCATTTTTTTTATCTTTTGTTGATTTTCGAATATCCAATAAAGTCGTAGCCTCTTTTAATTTCCTTAATGATAGGAGACCTTTCAACATTTGGGCTTGAACTGTCACATTTTCTTTTATGAAGTACGTATCAAAAATGTATTTAACACGATATCGTATAACATGGTCAGCTCTTTTATCTCCATATGTGTGAGTTTCAACATTTTTTAACATCTCATCATCGACATTGATTTCATCTGTACATATTCGATTGAATAGTACATAATAAGTTTACATATTCAATAAATAACTAAATTAATAAATATGTATAATTTCAATAATACGTGCATGTGTTCAATATATATATATATATATATATATACCTTGTAATTCAGTTTCTTCACTTGAATTTATTTCAACATTTTCACCATCTTCAATCATTAGTTCAATATCTCTTTCACTTTCTCTTTCAAAATTTTGTATCTCATCATCAATTTTTTGAGGAATATCTCTCTTGGTTTACATTACAAAATATGTTTCAAATTAGTTCATCAAATAAAAATTAAGCTTCACATTTTACACTAGGAAAATTTTAAATATCAAATTCATAATATTTACATTTACATACCTGCTTCAACTTCTATTTGAGGTTGATTTTCCCTTTCAATATTTGAGAGTGCTTCTCTCTTTCTTTTGCGAGGTTCTCTCCCTTGTTCTCTACGTTCCTCAGGGTCTCTTGTTTGATCATATTTTCTCGTGCAATTCCTTCGATTTCCCATGATAACAGAGTATGAAGTTCAAAAAATTTCCTTCAAAAATTTAGACAAAAACTCATTTAAAAAAAACATCACAAAAAAATTAATTAAAAAAAAAAAAAAAAATCATTTAAAAAAATTTGCAAAAAATACATACTTCAATCCAAAACACTTTAAAAAATCCAAAAAAAAATGTCTTATAAAAATGAAACGAAGCTCAAAATATTTCCTTCCAAGTCCTACAAAAAAAATTCATTTAAAAAGTTAGAAAAAAAATTCATTTTAAAAAATAATTATAAAATATGTACTTCAACCCAAAACACGTACTCTAAAAAAATGTCACTTCAAAAAATACCGCCAAAAAATGTCTATTGAAAATTAATTCCAACTTCTTAAAAAATGCCACTTTAAAAAATACTTCAAAAAAGCCTCTAAAAATATATCACTTTAAAAAATACCTCCAAAAAATGTCCTTTGAATATTAAGCCTAAAAAGAGTCCTTTCGAAATTAAGTCCAAAAAATGCCTTCTAGAAATTAAGCCCAAAAACCTCTAAAAACAAAATACATCCAAAAAAATGTCCTTTGAAAAGTAATCCCAAAACCTCTAAAAACTATGAAAATTACGCTCAAAACTTCTTAAAACAAAATACCTTAAAACCAAAAAATGTTTTTTGGAAATTAAGCCCAAAAACCTCTAAAAAAAAATACATCCAAAAAAATGTCATTTGAAAATTAAGCCCAAAACTTCTGAAAACAAAATACTTAAAAAAAAAAACCAATGAAAATTAAGCCCAAAACTTCTAAAAATAAAATACATTAAAAAAAAACAATGAAAATTAAGCCCAAAACCTCTAAAAACAAAATACTTTTAAAAAAAATGAAGCCCAAAAAACATCCAAAAAATGTATCACATACCTTCAAGAAATGTCCTTTGAATGTACCTCCAAGAAAAGTCCTTAAACCCAAAACAATCCTTGGCAAAAATGTCCTTTGAATGTACCTCCAAGAAAATTCCTTAAACCCAAAACAATCCTTTGCAAAAATGTCCTTTGAATGTACCTCCAAGAAAGTCCTTAAACCCAAAACAATCCTTTGCAAAATCAGACCATGAAGAAATGTGCGAAATTATGCAAAAATAATGAATGCTTTTACGTCAATTTATATTGCCGTGAAATGATTTTTTGGAGGGGCTTTGTTGTATTTTCCGGTCGACGGAAAGTCAAGTAAATGTTCGACCAAACTTTTAAAATAATTTGGTCGAACTTTTGTGTCGTTAGACTTGACGGACCGTTGGGGCAAAAAACAATTCAGCCGAACTTTTTTTTAAAGTTTTGTCAAACTAACACATCTGCAATTACACAGAGCCAAGCTCTGAATACATATCTTCAAATTTGGACTGATTAAACTCTATGAAACATTCTGAATTAATTTTCAGAACCAAGACAAACATTTTCAGGATTCAATCTACTTTCAGGAAATATAACTTTTATGGAATTTCATAAATATTAACTAATTTTAATTAATTTTGTAATAAAACGGGTGCAAACAATTTTTGAAGGTCATTATGATTTAGTGAAATCAATATTTTGTATCTTCCAAAATCCACTGTAAAAAAAATTGAAAAAATTATGGTGCATTACATTGGTCCGTCGTCTGTAATGGATAGTTTTTAGATTTTTAGTTTATAACTTATATGCTGAGAAATTTCGTGTGTCGCGAAATATGTTCAAAATATGCAGTTTTTTCATATTAGATCTCTTCAGAAAATTCTAGTAATTATGATATGCATCAATTGGTTTTGTAAATATCATGAAACCGAAGTAGACTCTGTCTAGATTGTTGTAACACATTTTGTTTCTTAAAAACACAAAGTTTCAAAGAATACACCAGCGCGTATTAACATGACTTTTATGAATCCTTTGATTGTTAAAAAACACACACTCAAAGAAATGCTAAGTTGACATATCAAATGTATATAAAAAAATTCCAAAAAATAAGTAATAGAAAGCTAATAAAATTTCTGACAACTTTTATTTTTATCGCAAAATGAAATTCTAAACAGAAAAATTGTTTTGGCTTGCAAAAAGTTGAAGAACAGAAAAAAATGAATTTTTTTCTTAAAAAAGGGAAAAAGGTGGAACCCAACTTCACATTTTCACCAGCAACTGCAAGTGAAATATTGAAAGGGAGATAACGATTCTAAATATCATCAGTAAATTAAAATAAATAAACTATTTTTAAACTATATCGTTTAATATATAACTCACATAGAATTATATATCTGAAATCAAAAGATAACTTAATAGCTAGAGATATATATCTCTTTGTCAAATCATTTAATCGAAACAAACTGTAAATAATAACCAATTAAATTTAAAAGTTAATTGAATTTTTATATGAAAAATATTCACATATAATCTCGAATTATTATGCTTATAAATGGGAGATACAATAAGACAAAAGTGAATTATTAAATCCTTCACTTAAAAACATGAATAAACTAAATGACTCAAGAAAAAAAATTAAGCGAGACAAAACCAATAATAGTACCAATTTGTTATGTTTCAATTGATACATGGAGTCAAAAGTTGTTCAACTTATATTAGAAAAGAAACTCGTACAAAAGTGCAATTGGGCCTTTTCTTTCAAAAATTTAGAGCCCCTAGCCTTGGGACCATGAGTTTTTTAAATGGTTTTCAAACAAGATAGGAGAACATTTTCATCTCTGACATTCTCTCAACTAAAACAAAAACAAAATTGAGAAAAACAGAAATTTTGTTACAACTTTTAAAAAAGAAATGAAATTTTCAACTCGAAGGGACAACTATTGATGAATATCCTGTGGGTGCTTTTCAATGTTGATAGACTTTTAAAAGATGAGCCAGCTCGGGAGGTGAGTGAGGCCTAATGCTCACTTGAAAACTATACATTTGAGCTTGTAGAACTGGTAGTAATTGAGTAGTTTGTTCATTGATAACCTTAGTTACTTGAAGGTAATCGTGAGGTTTGGTGAGTAACTCCTAGGTAAACTTAAAATTTACCTTTGACAATTGTTCAATACTATCATGAAACTATGCCTTGTCATTTTTCCATTTTGATTTCAATACTTCTGCTTCCGGGAGAGTCTCCTAACAATCACTTGGTATCATTTTCTCCTCTTTAAGTGACTGAATGAAAGATTGAACAACATAATTAGAAATTCTTTCAACATATTTTACCAATTCCTTTACCAAACATATATTGGTCTTCGAAACATGAAGAACTTTAAACTTCTACATTTCATTAATTCTAGGTAGGTTTGTAAAGAAAATTTTCAGATCCTCTTTCCATTTAGAAATATTAACGAGTTTGCGCTTGGTTTCATTATTTTGATTTTCAATGTTAATCAAATCATCAAGAAAATAATTGACCCATTTTTCCTTAGCCTATATTGTGTCTAATTTTTTACAGAAGAGTCGTTGCTCCTACTAAAGTTGTTGATCTAAAATATTTGAGAGCTTCATGCTTAAATTTAGCAAGATATAAAATATTTGCCTCAACTTGCTTTATCTTTTCTTGTAATTAATTTATCTTGTTATCCTTTGGTTTGATTTAAGACTCAAATTGGCTTCTCACCAAGGAAATTTGAGCTTGCATTTAAGCTTCAACCTGTGAAGAATTTTGTTCCAACTAATGTATTCTTTCATATTTTTTCCTAATAAATTCCCTGACTTTTGTTGCTTTGTTCATACTAGAAAAAGCATAATCCCATGCATATTGGGCCAATTCTTTCTATTCTTCATAAGGTGATGCTAATGTACCATCCCAAATTACCTCCAAGTGAGTTGTTGGTAAGGCAATAGTTGTTGTCAAGACCTATGTCTCAGCTACCTTTCTCTTATTTTTTCTCTTTTTTATAATTTCCTTGTGCTTTGGGCTATAAAATACCTCTATAGGTGGTATTTCTTATATATCCAACTGAATAATAGGATTAGGAGATGTTGGAATCATCTCTACACTAGGCCGATCACTAATAGGTGTTTTAACAATAACACTCGGCTCTGCAAGATCATTCTTAGGGGCATTAGGGGAGGAAACAGCTAATTGTTGACCAATTGAAGTATTGGTACTTGTTTCAAGAATGTTTGTTTATTTTACATACTTAATAGGCTCTGAAGTAATATTTTCAAACATTTTCTAATCCTTGATAGTATTGCTAACCTTTGTATTTTTTGAAGTTGTTTTCTCCTCGAACTTAAAATCGGGAACCTCAACATGCATAGTTACTTGCAGAGTGGATTTCTATGTTGAAGAATCTGCAGTCGTTACTGATATTCCATCTTCTAGAAATTGCAATAGATTTATTGGAAAGGGAGACCTTCCTGTGCCACTGTACACTAGAAAATTTTGATATCTATCTAGAGGTAAGTTTTTAGCTTTAATACATACATAATGATAAGAAGAGGCTCCACATAAAATTTCATCATAATGATTAGTCTCATGAACATATCTCTTAATGTTTACAACAGTACTTATTCCCTCGATTATCTTGGTAGGATCATGTAATTTTATAGGATTGGTAGCCAATTTCAAGGCATACATTGCTTTTAACTCCTTTTCAGCATGGATATAGTTCTGTTGATTATAAATACCAATTTGCAAGGGGAACTCGGGCCACACTTTCTTCAAATATTTCTTTAATTCAAGGGCTACCCCTATCCATACCATTTGGTGAGCAACTTCTCTGCATAAAATCTGATCTAGAATAAATAAAGGAAAAACTTGTGGAGAACCATAACTTCCCCAAACCATGATATAAGTAAAATTTTCTTTAGAGAACCAATATCTTATTCTCAACAGACCATCCATAGTGGCTGAAGATATTCTTGGAGGTTTGGAATCGAAAATGGCTTAATAAATAGGAATCATAATAAGATGGCATATTTGGTCAAAATGGTCAAAATAATTCTCTTCTCATAGTTTATTGTGATAAATGTGGATGGGAAGAGGGTTAACAAGTGTCCATTTCCATCCCATTTTTGGAAAATACAAAGAGAAGTAGATGACATCCAATATGAAATATGGCATATAAAAGGGAGGATTATGGGTGGATGTTTGTTTGCTATGGAAAGAGAGAATATATTTGGCAATATTATCAGACGAAATTTCAGCCCAATTGAAAGGAAACCCATTAGCAACCCTATGGATGAGAGGGACCTAGTCTAATGGAAAATGTGACACATTTTGATAGGAGAAGAGTCTACACAACATATAGGTAGCATATCAGAAAGGGGAATTTAGGGATTCTATGGAATATTTACATAATGATTCCTCTTTATGTTTGTTGGGATCTCTCCCCCACTGCTTAATTAAAATAGGAAGCTCTTTTTGAGAATTTTTGCATTCCTCTTAAACAAAATTAGTTAACAAACTTAGCATTATACACAAGTTATGATTTAGACAATTTATACACATCCTGGAGATTTTTTGGATTGAAAGAACCAATTATCATGTTGCACAAGGTGACAACTTGTGTTTCTATAATATCTACATTCTCAACCACCTAGCGAAACATATTGGTTTATGGAATAAGTCTCAAACTGTAGAAATTTTGTGTAGGTGAGATTATGCGGCGTCTTAGAGTGTTGCTTCGGAAGTTTTATTGCCTCCTATATCAACAGTTGTAACAATTTTTCTTGGGTTTTCTTTTTTAGGTAATTACTCTTCAAATATTTTATACATTTTATTCAAAGACAAAATTCAAAAATCCATCATGCAAATGGTATCGAATAAAATGAAAGAATCATGTAACGTTTCATCAATTTCTTCCCGAATTGGACCTGTTGGTGGTTGAACTGGAACCTTTTTCTTTGCTTTTCCCATATCATATGTTCTAGCAAGAAACATAGAGGTATTTCATTGTAAAAATGAAAATGAAGGTTGAAAATTCCGATTCACAGGAAAATAGAAATAAGACTCATTAATTTAGCATAATTACACAAACCGTCAAATCACTAACGCGTGCATGCATGAATTAAATGCTAGAAAGGTGGTAAGGACGAAAAATTAATTATGGGTGTGCTTACTTATTCGCCAATTGGATATAACAACTTTGTGTGGGTAATAGGTGGGGTGATTTGATTGACATACAGGGTGACTTGTCATTCAACATGGCTTCTCACGTAATCTTGGGGATAAAATCCCAAAAGAAACCAAAAGAGTGTTTTATGAAATCGTTGAGATGATTGGCTCCAGGGTGACATGGAAAGGGAGATGGATTATGGTCCAATGGAAAACACCGTGATTTAATGAAATTTCTGTTGAAATTTGCAACAAGAAACATTGAAAATGGCAACTAGAAATGGAATCCAAAAAATGGCACCCAGAAATGGTACCATATGAGGCTTCTAATTTAATTTTCCCTTAATTAAATTGCAAGAAAAATTGTAATTTCATATCATGACAAATTTTATTAGTTAACTAAGTCAGGAAGACTTATTTAGCTTAGGATATTCGTGTTAGAGGTCAAAGAGGAGGCATGTAGAGGACTTTCCATGATTTTAGGGGGTCCAATTACAGTTATTTGTGAGTTGTAATTAGTTAACTCAATTAATTGAGTTAAAATCAGTCTAACTAGTTCTCACTGAGAGATGATCTAGTGAGAGGTCTAGTGAATTAAATTTGATTTAATTCACAAGTAGTGATCAATCAGTTAACTGATAATTTGCTATAAATATTTGTTGTGTGACAGTTCTAAGGAAGTCCTAGTTGAGACTAAGGTTAAAGGGAAGAGATCTATCATTTGTACTATTATAAAATTGTACAGGTCATGCATGAGGTCATCGGGAAGGCCTTGAAGGATTGAGAAATAATTAATTGGTATTTTCCTAATTAATAAGGGCTCAATCCCAATAATGCATAAGGAAGGCATGTCAGGAAGAGGCAAGAAATAGGTTAAATATTGGACCAAAATTGCTTTGATTAAAGGCCAGATCGAAGCTAGATTAGAGTGAGACATTCAACAGAGCGTAAAGGTTTCTCAGTGTGAGAAATAGCATTTTATTGTTTAATGATCTTGACTTTATGCAATATACAAATAGTGGGGTTTTGGGAATTTTCTTTCCCTAGATACATCTTGTGTTGTGTGATTGATTATTTCTTTTTATTACTTGTTATGTGATTGTGTAATCATGTTTTTGTTTCTACAAATTGTAGAAGGATTCAGTATCTTGTTTTAGTACACTATAAGATAAAATTTAATCCTAATGGTATATTTTCTACATGGTATCAGAGCGCAAGAAATCACAATAGAAGAGAAGAACAAAGTTTTGTCTTGAACAGGTTCGAATTTGTAGATTTATTCTTTAGGATACAACAGTAGATCAAGATGTCTTTCAATGTCTTGAGACTCAAATATGCTCTTGAGGGAAATTCAAATTACATAGCATGGAAGGACAAGATAGAGGCAATGCTTGAGGAAAATGGACTGAATAAATTCATAGACAATGATATTCTCCAAGCCGCAGTAGAAGATGCCCAACTTCTTAATGCATGGAAGAAGAAGGTAGCAAAGGTGAGAAGGATTTTGTTAGAAGGAGTTTGATATCATATTGTCTCGAGTATCCATGGGAAGGAGACTCCATATGATATGTGGAAGACCTTGACAGATCTGTTTCAGAATAGCAGCGACCATAGGAAGTTGGCATTGAAGTCCAAGCTCAGAAAGATCAAGATGGAGGAGGGTGACACGCTCTAGAAATACTTGTCAAAGTTCACTCAATGTCGAGATGAGCTTGGAAGTGTTGGCATGACTGCTGTTGATGATTATTTTGTGATACTAGCTCACTTAAGCCTTCCCAAGAGCTATAATAGTTACCACGTCTCTGTGAATGGGAGAGAGAAGTTACCAAACTGGGAGTGCTTGCAGTCTGACATCGTAATAAAAGAGATAAGGCAGAGCACTAGAGATGGGACCTCCGACAAAGACAAAGAAGAAGATTTTACATTGGTTGGAAAAGGTAAGAAAGCCAAGGGAAAGAAGTCCCAAGGTGAAGAGGGAAAGAGACACTAGTCCAAGATCAAGTCTTTTCACTGTCATGAGCACAGACACTATGCCTTGAAATGTCCACATAAGGCAAGCAAGAAGGAGCCTAGAATTCCAGCAACAAGTGAAGCAATAACTTCATAGTTCGAGCTTGATTTTACTCTCATTGCATGCATGGCCAAAAATGTAATGGGATGCATGTGGTATTGATATAGTAGTGCCTCGTTCCATTTGATGGGGTATAGAGATCTCTTCAATGACTTGGAGGAGAAGGACCTCCAGCAAAACATAGAGTTTGGAGATGACGGGAGGTATAGCGTGACCGACATAGGTACAATTTCCTTTCAGAGGGAGTTTGTCTCCCCTCTCAGACTGACAAATGTTTTACATATTCCAAGACTAAAGAATAATCTTGTCTCTGTAGCGATATTGGAGGACAGTGGTTATGATGTCATATTTAGAAAAGGAAAGGTGTTCCTTAGACACATAGCCATAGGACGGGTGAAACAGATCGGTGTAAGAATCAAGAACTTGTACGCTCTCGAGATCGAATATGCATGCAAATATTTGAGGAGAAAATCCAATGTTATTGACTTTGTGTTTGAGAGGGAGCACAAATTACCTCTCAACGTGCAGCTTCAGAAGCAATCTCATAAAATTGTGGAGAAACCACAATTGGAGTAGCAGAAAAGAGACTGAGTGGAGGCATCCACTCATGCAAAGTCCTCCAGAAGGCGTTAATTTCGAGCCAGATGGGCAGAGGGAGCACATGCAACCATAGCTCTAGGAGATAGGTGGGGCGATGTGCAGACATAGTCCCAAGAGAATAAATTTTGGCAGGATCCATTGAGATGGATTTTCTTAGACCTTTCTATGAGGATCCCACAATACACAGTAGTAGAAAGGATCACTAAGATTGACGTAGTCGGATGTCAGGAAGACGGAAATCAGATCGATAGATGTCAGATACTGGAGCGCATATCAGAGTTGGTAGCAGTGCAGAGTGCACAGATGCAGAGTTAGAAGCAATGCATAGTTTCTAGTAAATAGTGCAATAACTAATAGCAGTTATAGACTTTAATGATAGATGAATCATATTGATTCAGTTTTTTTTTTATGCTATTCAGTTTCAGGAGTTGTGGTAGAAAACTACACTAGAGAAGTGTTGCATGCAGAACATTCCAAATGTATCGAATCAGGAGAGATTGAATTCCTTTCTTTTTGAGAGGAAGTGTTGAAATTTTCAACAAGAAACATTGAAAATGGCAACCAGAAATGGAATCCAAAAAATGGCACCCAAAAATGGTACCATATGAGGCTTCTAATTTAATTTTCCCTTAATAAAATTGGAAGAAAATTTGTAATTTCATCTCATGACAACTTGTATTAGTTAACTAAGTCAGGAAGTTTTAGTTAGCTTAGGAAAACTGAGTTAGAGGTAAAATAGGATGCATGTAGAGGAATTTCCATGATTTTACGAGGTCTACTTACAATTATTTGTGATTTGTAATTAGTTAACTCAATTAATTGAGTTAAAATCAGTTTAACTAGTTCTAACTAAGAGATGAGCTAGTGAGAGGTCTAGTGAATTAAATCTTATTTAATTCACAAGTAGTTATCAATCAGTTAACTGATAATTCAATATAAATAATTGTTGTGTGTCAGTTCTAAGGAAGGCCCAGTTGAGATTGAGGTTAAAGGGAAGAGATCTATCAGTTGTACTATTATAAAATTGTACAGGTCATGCATGAGGTCATCGGGAAGGCCTTGAAGGTTTGCACAATCATTAATTGGTGTTTTCCTAATTAATAGGGGCTCAATTATCACAAGAATGTGTAAGGAAAGTAGGCCAAGAAGAGGCAAGCAATAGGTTAAATATTGGACCAAACTTGCTTTGATTGCAAGCCAGATCTGAGCTAGATCAAAGTGAGACAGTCAGCAGAGTGCAAAGGTTTCTTAGTGTGATAAATAGCATTGTATTGTTTCATGATCTTTAATTTATGCAATATACAGATAATGGGCTTTTGAGAAGTTTATTTCCCCATATACATCTTGTGTTGTGTGATTTATTATTTCTTTCACTTACTTGTTATGTGATTGTGCGGTTGTGTTTTTGTTTCCACAAATTGTAGAAGGATTCGATATCTTGATTTAGTACATTATAAGATCAAATTGAATCCCATTGTTAGATTTTATACAATTTATAAGTGGAGGGTTGAGTCACCCCGGGAATGGGATCCCCTGAGATAATCAAAGGTACGACATCAAAATTTCTAGGGCGAAAAGGTTTGGGATTCCATGGAAGGTAGGAGAGTAAATGCCCAATGGGATAATGGAAACGTAAGTGAGAGGGGGACACATATGCATAAGTGTGTCTATGAGTTGTCCCAAGAGTTTATCCTCAGTAGTTTTGAATGGAGTAACAAAGGAAATATATGGGGAAGATAATTTTGGGATGACGTGAACCAATAGTGGAATAAGATCGTGAATAGGAAAGGTCGATCATGTTATACTTAGGTAAATTCCCGAAGGAAATGAAAGGAGATGCTTACGAAAACTCTGGGGAAATACCTTCGAGCTACGTTAAGCAGGAAAGTGGGAATTCGAGCGGCACTTTAAATATACCAAGTTTGATTTAAAATGGAGGCTCGTGTAAAATGTTTAGATCATTGTGGTTATGACCTTTAGGCCACAGTGATTATTTAGTCCTAAATATGTAGGCTGATAAATATATAATTTTGAAAGTATTTTAGGTTTTTTAAGGGTACAATTTTAATGAAAGAGAGAAAAATATAGGATAAAATTTTAAAAGGGTCCCCATTTTTTATTATGATTAAATACAAAATTGGGGTGTTGTAATTTACTACAACACCACCATATTGATCCATCCTTTCCAATTCAAGGGAGGAAGGTTATATAGCTTGATCAAGCTTAGATATTTGTGGTGTCATCCATGATCATTCAATTACAACATCTAATTGAGTGGATATCGGGTAGGGGAAAGTCTCCTACCCTGCTTGAAATGAAGGCATTGAATGAGCATATAAAGATATGTGTTTTCTACACTAAATTGTGAACTGGAAGTGGATTTAATGGTTGTAATTCTCATAGATATGTCCAAACAAAGAAGAAGAAGATGCATTGCTTGTCACTAACAAGAAAATTGTTCATAAGAAATAGTTTGACAATGTTTAATTAGTGTTTAATATGTTTTCACATGTTGAGCTACCTATTTTTTGTCTTTTCCTAAGAGACATTAAACCATGTTCATGATGTTTATTAAGGTTTTGCAAGAAATGAAAATAGTCGAGTTTTACAGGCAATGCAAATAGTGGGAAGGGACATCACTATACCAATTTTCCTTGTTTCTAACAAAAACATGATCTACCACTTTAAAGAGAAATGAATTTGGACAACATTCCATAATATGTACAATTAAATAATATAACCATTTTGTGGTTTCACCCCACTAAAATGTGAATATCCTAAGAAAAAATTTAGAGTTATATATTTTGGTAAATGAAGTTTCATATAAAATAGGGGCAAGGAATATTGTAAAATATTTTTATTAAAACCATTGAATTGCATTGCATTTATGTCGCTCTACATAGGAAATGGTTTATCATATTGATGGTTGTTGTTCAAAGGAATCAATTTTGATCTAAAATATAAGAAATATATTAGGGAGAATTACATATCTCAATTAGTATAAGGGAGGTAGATGGTACAGAAAACTTTAAGGATGGAAATTTATCTTAAACAATAGAAATATTAGCGAATATTACCAGTCCCTAATATACAAGATATAAAATGTTTGGTGATATTTTTGTAAAAATATTCAAATTTTTAATATCTTTATATAGTCTCTATAAATTTTTGGCAATTTTTAAAGTAAAATAATTTTATCCAGTAAAATAATTTTATCTAGTAAAATTTGGGTGAATCATTTTTAGAAAAAATGGAAATTCACAAATCTTTCTTTTTGGAAAAAGCATGGAAAATTATCCACAAAAATGCTCCTTTTTAGTAGGAATATACAAGAATATTCAATAATATAAATCAATCTCTAGGCCATTGACAAATTGTGAAGTTATATTTGGTGATTATTCCTAGGAGTCACCAATCGGCAAAGTGCACAAACATGGTAGTGAAAATTCAAGATCAACATAATATCCATAAAAATATTCATCTTAAATCCTCTGGCACTAATATCTTTATGTATCTTTCTATCATTTGTGAGAGCTAATAGACTAGAATTTGAGATCTAATTTATTGTTGATTGATTAATGGGATGTTGGGTATGTGTTATATTCTTTCAATGACTTATTGTAGGTGTTGTTATGTTGCACTGGGTGCAACATGGGGGTTCCACGGGGGCATTAGCCCCCTTGGAAAAAAAAATTTATGCAGTCTCAATAATGGCTAAAGGAACCCAAGGATGGTGGGAAAACCCACCCATAGTTTTATGCATAATTTTTGCACATGGTTTTGAGCATGATGATTTTTCCCATGGTATTTTGAAGATCTAGTCAAGAGAACTATAGTTATGTTCTAATCTAGGGTTAATGGATTGGATTTCATGAATGCTTCAACAAGTATATAATGTATTGTAACATTGAAAAGAATATTATGAAAAATAAATCTAGTTTTCTTGATTTTTGGCCCTAGCAGAAAATCTTTGTGTATATTTTTTATGTTCTCACCATTGTATATTTTTTTTGTTTTTAAGAATTTGTTTGTAGGTCATTTTTGTACAGGGTTAAAAACTACATTTTTTATTAGAATTTCTTCATCCTCAAGGGGATGCCTTTGTGGTTGAGAGGTTTTTTTCTCGGGCCTATGGTAGACCTTATTACAGTGGGAGATCTACATGATTGATTCTTACAGTAAAGGGAGATGGTGAACAATGGAAAGATATATATCGAGAAATTAAATGTATAGAGTTTTGAGTTGTGGAAGCTCAAGATGGAGGATCTATTAGTGGACAGAGATCAGTGGATTTTTGTAGATCCAGGTATGAAACCAATAGGAATGTCAACAGAAGGCTAGGTGAAGTTAGATTGGAAGGCAAATAGAAAAACACGACTGTGTCTCTCATATTTGGTATTATTGAAGGCATTAGGGGAAGCTACAAAAAAGGCTTTGAGGGAGAAGTTAGGGACTTTGTATCAATCTAAGCCATTGGTAAACAAATTGTTACTATGGAAAAAGTTGTATAGCTTGAGGTTGAAAGACGGAGAATTGGTGACATAGCATATGAGTGCCTTCAATACTATGGTAAGATATTTGTAATTTATTGATATTAAGATTTTAGATGAAGATAAGTGCATCAATTTTTTGTGTTCTCTACCAGACTCATCGGATAGGTTGATTTTTGTTATAGGTAGCAATACAAATACCTTGAAGTTTGACTAAATAGTCTCATACTTGTTGTTGTAGGATATGAGAAAAAATAATATGGATAGCTAGAATGGAGATATCTTGTTTGTAAGAGGATGGTCCCATAACAGAAACAAAAATGAATCATCAAGTGGGAGATCTAAATCTAGAGGGAGATTTGAATCTACAGGAAAATATGTAAAGGTAATTTGGAAATGTGGAAAATAAGGGAACTGAAAAATGGATGTAGATCTAAAACTCCTGAAAAAGGAAAGGGATCTAATGATGCTCCTTTTGCAGAGGTGAAAACTACCTCAGATGAAGGTGGGATGTGTACTTGGCTTCTTCTAGCACACATGTAGATCATGAGGCATCGTTGATTTGATTGACTAAAGTGCATCCTTTCACATGACTCCACATAGGGATTGGTTCTACGAGTATGAGAAATATGATGGTGGTGATGTCTTCCTAGGTGATGACAGGAAGACCAAAATCATAGGATGCAAAAAATTCAACCTGAAGTTGCAAGGTGGCAGGATTAGAACATTTCTAGGTGTTTTGCACATTCCTGAATTGGCAAGAAATCTATTTTTTGTAAGCAAGATGGGTGATGCAGGTGTAAAATTAGTGTTCAAGAAATATACTTTAAATATAGTTTGAGGAGCACTAGTATTGAAAAGAGGATTTAGGACCGAAACTTTGTAAAAGTTATTGGGTAGTACTGTTATAGATGAGTGCAACAGTTATAAGGTTCCTCAATGTGGAGGAGAAAATCTTGTAGTCTTTAGTGAAAATACATGCTATGGCATCAAATACTTGTACATATTGGAGAGAAGGGCTTTCAAATACTTCATGGTAATGGTATGGTAGAATGCATGTCTAATTTCTCTCTGGATTTTAATTTCTATGAAAATTGTGTATATGATAAGAAGAATCAGGTGATTTTCTCCATTGGTGCTAAGATGGAGAAAGGGATGTTAGAGCTTGTGCACAGTGATGTGTTTGGACCTGTGTTAGTTCCATCACTAGGTAAATTTGTGTACTATGTCTCATTTATATATGAATTCTTAAGGAATACATGCATATGTTTCCTCGGGAATAGATTTGAATTCTTTCACAGGTGTAAAGAATTTATGACTTTGGTGGAAAATAGAAGAGAGAAGAAGATCAAGGTGTTGAGGAAAAATAATGGTAGCAAGTTATACAAGAAATAATTTGAAGAGTTATGTAAGAAGTGTGGTATAGCGCAAAAAAAAACTACTCAATACACACCTCAATAAAATGGAGTTGTAGAAAGAATGAATAGCATGTTCATGGAAAAGGAAAGGTGCGTGCTCAATGGTGTCAGATTAGGACAATAATTTTGGGTAGAGGTTGTGGATATAACATGTTACCTATTTAATAGATCACCTTCATCAATGTCAGAGGATAATACTCCACATCAGGTATGGACTAGTAAGAAACCCTCTCTCAAACTTCTTAGGCTATTTGGTTGTGATGCATACGTACATGCTCCAAAGGAGAAAAGAACCAAGTTGGATTGTAAATTTGAATGTTGCATCTTTATTGGTTATAAGTATGGTTTAAAAGGTTACAAGCTTTCGAACCTTGAATCAAGGAAGTTTGTGTGCAGTCGAGGTGTGGTGTTTAGAGAAGTGAAATATGTTATTAAACATGAAGTCCTACCATAGGAAAAGGAATCAAAGAAGATAGAGTTTGAACTGAAAGAGGAAGAATCAAACTCTATAGAATAATAGGAATTAGAAGAGGAAGAACCACAAACTTCAGTTTTGAGGAGATCGGTTTGAGAGATAAGGTATATAAAGAGGTATAGTCCATGTTGTTTTATTAAAAATTTTCTTTAATGTTACTAATGATGATACCAAAACTATCAAGGAGGTAGTGGATTTAGAGGATCAAAAACTTTGGAAGATGGCCATCGTTGAAGAAATGGTAGCTTTACACAAAAATGAGGCTTAGTATCTAGTGAGGTTGTTGGCTAGAAGGAAACACATTGGAATAAAATGTGTGTTTAAGAAGAATATGAATGTATAAGGAAAGGTGGAGAAACATAAAGCTCAATTGGTAGAAAAAAATTATTCCAAAATGCCTGAAATTGATTTTGGTGATATTTTTTCTCCTGCTCCCAAACTAGTTTCTATTAGATTACATTTTTATTTTGTTGTTTCTTTTGATTTTGAGGTATAAAATATGGATGTGAAGACAAAATTTGTTCGCAGTGATTTGAGGAATAGATCTACATGAAGCAACCAGAAGGCTTTGTGGTGAAGGGTGAGAAAGAACTAGTATGCAAGTTGAAAAATTATTTGTATGGGTTAAAGAAGTCACCAAGGGTGTGGTATCAAAAATTTTATACAAATATGTGGGGAATTAGATTCACAAGGATAAAAGCATATCACTATGTGTATTTTAAATTAATTGGTGATCGTGTTATTTGTTTATTCTTGTATGTGGATGATATGTTGTTGATTGGAAATGACAGAGAAATTATCCAGGATGAGAAGACCCCATTTTCCTCTAAATTCGACATGAAGGATCTTGGTGATGCAAATGATATTTTGGGCATGGAAATTAAATGAGATCGGGCAAAGAGGAAGTTATAGTTAAACCAGAGGAAATATTTCAAGACAATATTCAAGAGTTTTAATATGCAGGATAGAAAAACTGTGAAGGTTCTATTGTAGCTGATACAACCCCCTCCAAAATTTTTCCCATGCCTTAATTTTGGAGTCTTCCTTCTATTCACAAGAACCTCTCCTTCATTGTCATCAATTATTCCTTTTGATAATGAAGACTTATCTTTGAATACAGTGCTTTAGATGACTTGATTAACTTGATTTTATCTTAACTAAGAATTGTATAACTCAAGCCTTCCCCTTATCTGATATTGCACCTATTGTTGGTTTTCCCTCTTGGAACTACACAATCCACTATCTCTGGACACTGTGCTAGGCCTTGAGATTCGAAACTGTGAAATCCTTGAATATTGGAATCCCTTGAGCATAGAAAAGAGGTTGATCCTTCTCTC
This sequence comes from Pinus albicaulis, assembly GCA_034641835.2. Classification (NCBI taxonomy): domain Eukaryota; kingdom Viridiplantae; phylum Streptophyta; class Pinopsida; order Pinales; family Pinaceae; genus Pinus; species Pinus albicaulis. The sequence goes on from CM076577.1 coordinate 301,596,082, forward strand.
TCAGTAAGAAACTATGCAATTCATTGAGGCAGTGAATTGCACAATCCCTTGTTGCTAGGAATTGTGTAGTCCTTTCTTCTAGTGTGAATGTGTAGTTTCCAAGAAAAAACTAAGTTTTCATCCATAGAAAATAGGGAGTGCATAATTAATGTCTGGAAAGTGGCACAAAGTTGCTAATTTTTCTCTAACACAAGTGTCGTTTTTCCTCTATTTTTTACATGCGCATCATAAACCCTAACCTAACTAAATATATATAATAGACACCTCTATATCTCATTTTCACATTTGATCTTGGAGATCTATCATTCCCAATGAGATCAAGGAGCTTTCAACCTAGTTTGCAGTGCTTTTCCGGGTAAGTTTTGCATGTGTCGCTTCTTTTCACTTTTTCTATTGCTTTTGTCACTTTTACTTTTTTAATTATTACTTATCCTATTTCATTTCATAGTAGTTTTTGTTTTAAATTTTATTATCTTGTACAAGCATTGTTTCAGTCTGTCATTTACATTTTACAAGTGTCGTATCAACTTCTTATTTTTTCCGACCAACATTTGTTGTTGATGGGTCATTTTGTGAATGTATGTTTTTCCTTTTGCATATTTGTTTCTAGCACTTGATTTTCACTACTATAACTTCCCTAAGCCGATCTACATTCATTCTTTCCTTAACGCTCAGATTCGATGATTTTATCTCTCCTTCCTAGGCAGATCTGTGCAATCATTACCAATTGTTGTCCCTTCCAACTATGCAATTCACATCCTAGGGGCTCAAGCTTCATTCTTAGAATCTAATACTACGCAATGCATAGTAAATATCTTTCCCAACCATTTTGCTTTTCCAAGCTTCAAGCCTCAGCCTTGTCCACTAAGACTGTGAATGTGCAATCTCCTCCCTCAATCTACCTAGCTGAGACTATGCATTGCACAATCTCAAGCCTTAAGCTCCTCCCTTTCTTGTTGAGACTATGCATTACACAGTTCATAATCCCATTATTCCTTCTTCAACCCAAAAACTATGTAAAACTTCTCTCTAGTGACTGAGTTGTTGCTTATTCTTGATGGGTGAACTTATTTGTTTGATTTGATTTATATTCTCCATGAGTGCATATTTTGATATAGATACTATAGTTTTTTAGCTTATCTATATTTAATCAGTTTTTTTCATCATGCCTCCAAAGAGATCAACCTCAAAAGACACCACAGAGAGCATCATCAATGAAGTAGTTAAGAGTGCCGATGTCACCATGTCTATTCTATCAGACACTCAACTCTTCATTGAGAAATATTTAGATATCACTCGGCATACAGTAAAGGATGCATTCATAGCTATTAGTTTCAAATTAGATATAGAGGACAAACAAGTTTACATAAATGTCCAAAATTTTGGCTTTTATAAGATTTCATGCAAGTTCCATGTCTTCCCTTGTGTAGATATCATCAAGTGGATCCTGCCACACATAGATGCAAAGAGAATGATCCTCACCCGTTTCAATGGAAAATGACTTGCCTCATATATGGTACATGGTTTTCAGTTGATGTATCATTTACCTTTTTCAGAAGTATGCATGGATTCTCATTTTTATGCAGTCACTAGTTGTCTGAGCACTAACGATGTCATCAAAGGTCGGGTGAAAGAGACATCCAAATTCCTTCAGACACCCAGCAACAAATATAATACCAAATATATTATAAAGGTATTCTAGTACTTGATATTTCTATATTGTCATATCTATGGTCAAAATAGTACTAAGACTTTTCTAGAAGGTTGGGAATAACTTTTGCATTAGATTGTAAATGAAGGGAAAGTATTCATGATCCAATTTGGATTCTGAAGTTTGTATCGAAATTACAAAATAACCAAGATGGTAATTTTGAAGTAATTAATTATCGATTTTGTTATAAAAAGGTTGAGTTTAAATTATTTCGACCAAGATGGTCATATGAATAAGGATTCATCGACTCAAGTCGTCAAGCAGAATCTTATCGAAATTGGAAAGCGACCAAGATGGTCACATTCAACGTTCTTGCTAAGAGCAGGAAATTCAAGTTCAAATTTTCGTCGTCAACTTCAACATCAGCATCGGTGACTTCGACAACAATCATCAATATTTTTCTAAGTCAAAATTGTCGTTATAAGAAAAGTCGTCATTATGTCAACCTGTGACATTTAAACAGTAAAACGCATTAGTAATGATTGTAAAAGTGTTATGTTCATGTAAAGACTTAAGGAAAACACTATCCTAAATCTAAAACAATAACACTATAAGTCTAAGTCAGTGTTAGTGTTAGGAAAAAGTGTTAGTCTCAGAAACAAATGTTAAAGACTAAAATGCCTAAGTGACTATATCAAGGCGCAATGATGATGTAAAAAGGATTAAGTCCTAATTGTAAACCTAAAGGTCAAAACCTAAGGTAAAAGTACTAATTCTAAACCTATTTCTAATTTACTAAAGTCCTAGGTCTACTAAGTCCTAATCGAAAACCTAAGGTGAAATCCTAGCGCTAAGGTATTAGTCCTAATGCATGGTGTTAAAAAAATTTCAATACACCTTTCAGACTTAGGACTAATCTAATGATATAAACCTAACAGTTAGGTTTTAAAAAAAACTATGTAAAAACATTACAGTTGACCGCGCAGTTATAAAACCGTGTCGGAGCTACATGTGAATGCATTTTGTTTAAACCGCAGCGGAAGTTGTTGACAGCTGCTAAGCCGATAGTTGTAACCGCGTCAGCATTGTTCTCCATGTGAACACAATGGCAGATAAGGATAATCCGGAACCAAAGGAGTCAAAGGCCGATAGTTGTTAAAGTCGCGTTATGTGAACAGGTCTCGCCGGAACCGCTGAGGTTAAGTTGGAACTGCTGCGGGAATTAAACCGTGACCACTAGAGCTAAGACACAACCATCGGAGTTGTTGTCACATGTAGCTTTCCACCAACCTTTCGGAGCAACCGCTGGAGTAGACCGTAACCATTGGCTTAACTGCGAACTCAGCCCCTATTCACATGCCAGCATTGATCCACCGCCCGGTTAATAAGCTGCCAGCTTTATCCAAAGTCCATTTTGGGTTTTATTTCGTATAAATTGGCGTTGTATTAAATTAATACCTAAGCCTAAGACACTAGGTATCAAACAAACCCGAGAGAAAAAATATATTATTCTTGATATGAATGATTTTAAAAGGATCAAGGCCTGGAAAATGGTAATGAGCCATTAAATTAATGTTAAAAATGGAAAACCAATAAAATATTCAAGATGTGAAGATAGAGGATTTAATGCCATTTTAATATACTCTCATCTTATAAAAAAAGAGAAAGGAATGCTTTGTAAGGATCAATGAGAGTAAGGAGATAGGTTCTCGAATAGAAGAAGAAGAAGTGTTTTCTGAAGCACTGAAACACTTGGTAGAGAGTTTTTCTGGTTTTGCAAGTACATTGAGAAGTAGGAGAGCTCATTTTCTTGCATAGTTTTAGTATTGAATTTCATTGTAGAACAACGTAATCTACTTCCATATTCGAAAACTCAGTGCAACTACCATTGTGCTCAAGGTCCCTATGCTTCAGTTCTTTAGATAAAGTGTGCACTTCATCATCAGCTTTTCTTAGTCGTTTGAAGACCCATCAAAGAAAAGAGTATGTATTCATAAAGCCTCATCAGGAGATTTTCCATTCTACAACATTAGTAGTGCTACTTGGCACTAGTAAACTGATAGTTCTTTGTAGTCCTATTTCTCTTGGATTTAGCAATACAGCAGACGCACACTTCTGAGGCGAACCTAGAGACGTAGTCCAGGAGGGACGAACTCCATCACAAATATTTGTTTTATTTTGGTAATATTGATATGCATTATGTGTAATTGTTAAAACTTTAACATTAATAGGTTTATACTTAAAAACACTTTATGCTAAACAGTTAATTTCACTTAAAAGTAATTGTTTCAGTAATTGTTTCTTACCATTCACATTTTTTCAGGAGCTAGGAAAGATCTTGTCATTCGGCATTTTAAATCAAATCAACTGGTTGGATTTGTTGGCCCAAAAGTTAAATATCCATGTGAATAATGCAAAGAACCCTCCTAAGGGTAATAAATCCATATTCTATATGTTTTCATTCTTTTTGGATGGGATATGTTCTTAGAATTATTTTTCTGGCATGAACTAGACATAGACACCAAAGGAGACTATAATGCATATTTACTACAAGTTGTTTTTAGATTTCATCTATAGAGGAGTCATGGAGAATTTGATTGATAACTTCCTCACAATATTGTACCATATGATCTTTCAGGAAGAGCCACCTTGCATGTACCATGAGGCAACGGAAATAGTATCAGAACTTGCAGATTTATTTTCCTCTCTTGATGGAACTTACCTCGGGGTGTTTGGTTTTCAGAAGTAATCACATATGATACTGAGGTATTCCATCAAAAAATTATTCATGCAGGAGGGAACTTATCATCTTTCCACGGGTTTACCAGGAGTCTTGCAAAGGAAGAAGAAAGCACCTTGGCCCACTCTTCCTTTGCAAATCAGATCAGATGAGATTAAGAATATGAAGGTCGTGGAAGGCGAAGGAAATGAGTTAGAGAACTTCAGGTTCATTCCTATGAAATACTACCCATATGATCCAAAAAAATTTTGTAAGAAGCATTGTGCAAAGATACACTTCATTTGGCCAAGTGAGACTTATTCTAGAATAGAAGAGGAAAATATCAAGAATTTTTATAATGCCTCTAAACCAAACACACCAGACAACTTTGCAGGTCCATCGCGTGTGGCTCCACAATAGGAAGCCACTTTGGAAGCAGAACTGAGTCTAAGAAGCATAACCTAGTGCATTCAAATTCTAAGAGGAAGGTTGCATATAGCCCAGTAGAAGAGAAAAGCCAAAAATACAAAGTGTATCCAATTATCTTAAAAGAGGCTATGGAAGCATAAATGAGTAAACAGAAAAGGCAAGTTGAAGAATAATAGATATAGAAGGAAGAACAGGGGAAGAAAGAATAAGAGGAGAGGCGAATGCAAGAAGAAGAAATAAGCAGAAAATAAGAGAAAGAGAGAATGTTGAAGAAATCCAAAGAAGAAGAGCAAGAATAAGGAAAGAAAAAAATGATAAATAAATTTCCCATCATATTGAAGACTTGATAGATATTTAAGACATGGAGATAGCTCTGGAGCAATAGAATCAAGATGTTGATCGCATGCCTTGTGCACAACAGATCACCACTCAGTCTCCCCCTCCTCCTGCAGAAGGGAAAGCTCTAGATGAGGAAGATGAAATTGGTCCTCTTGATGAAGTTTCGGTTATGGAAATCTACAGCTTAACTTAAAATTAGCTTCAGAAGAAAATTGTTAGAGAAATAAAGAAGCACTTTTTAGACGACCTTACACAACCTTCTTTTATCAAGGAGAAGGTGATCATAATGGACACCAGGAAGAATCCAAAATCTATTACCGTAGACAACTTGGCCTTCATAGGAGCGTCTAAGTCAAACACGGAGTATTTTATAGCCGAGAATAGACAAATGGAGAAGAATTTAGAATCTACAAGGTAAAAAATTGAACAACTATAGGTAGAGGTTTAGAAAGCAGATCCCGCAAAAGTGTACATAGAAGAACTTAAGGAAACTATACTTGGTGAAGTATTAGCATTCGGAGAGACCATGAGGAACCTCTATGAGGAGTTAGTCTTCGTGCACAAATAAATTATCCTTTTGCATGGCATGTAGAAGAAATCCAGAGAGAATGAAAAATATCCCAAGGTTGTTCACACAACTATTACTCCAGTGCATGAGTGGGGGAGGTAATATAGAGGTCCACCTCCTGATTTGGTTAAGAAGACAAGGCAACAAGTTGATTTGGAAAAATTTTAAGTTTGAATGCTTATATAAAGCAACAAACAACTCGCCAATTCCATCACCAACATTTTTTCCTCTAATGCACAGTTGTATAACATTGTGGATTCTATGGTGAAGGCTCACAAGATCCCTTCAGTCGGCACACACACCGATTCAAAAAGGAAGTTGAATAATACTTGGACTAGTTCAGGCAGATTTATACCAAAGAGGACCTAGAGATCAACAAACATGATATGTAAAAGTATATTGGTGGCCATGCCAATATTAACACCATGTTGTTCATGTTGAAGAAGGAAACGCAAACCAAATACAAGACTATATACCCAAATGCAATGGATGTTAGAGTTTTCTTTCATCATGATCCCATCACAAATTTTGAGGGAATCATCACACAGTATAAATCTTGGCATAGATATGTGACAAAAGAACTACAAGTTGAAGCTACTAAGCTAGATTTTCCCCAAACTCAAGCTTGACATGTTGTTTTGTCTTATTAGGCTGGTTTTATTTCACTCTACCCAATTTTCTCCTATATGGGTATTTGTAATATTGTGTTTGAAATAAATTTGTAGGTGGAAGTCCAAGTGTCAAATTTGAAATATGAAAGGTATTTATTTAGAAAGAAGTCAAAGAGTCATGAGGGAAGTCCAAGAATCAAAATAGAAGATAGATAGTCATCTCATATGTTATAAATATACCCTCATAAATAATGTAGAGGGCTTTTGGATTAGGATCGAAATATGGGGAGTATTTTTGAGAGCCTTGGCTTCTCCTTTAGCATAGAAGGATTATCTTTCTTTAGAGAATCAAGTGTTGGCTTCATGTTCCACTATTGGGGCTAGTGTCTTATCAATTGTAAATGTATGTTTGGAAATTTCACTTTTAATGAAATCTTGGAGCTGGCACGTCTTCATGCATATGACGTGGATGTAGTAATACTATTCCTTTTATGTTTGAGATATGTGTTATTTCATTTATGTTAACGCTTATGAAATATTTCGATTGATTTAGTATGAATCTTGTTGAATGTGTGTTGTTATATTATTTCAATCATAGTTATCTTGTGAACTATTTTGTAGCTTAAGTTATGATTCTTTTACCACTCGTGTGTCCCTTTTAAGCTAAGTATTTACATGCTTATAACGGCCTCACTCTCTTTCCCTTTGATGTGATTGAACTTCTCATGCATTACACTTGACACTTCACAAATTCATACACTTTTTTCCACTGGAGTTGCGTATACATAACTCTATGCATTTATTACAACCAAAGCACACTTTTAAGACCCACTACATTGATGTCTAACTGCATTAGATGGGGCACCTACTATAAACAATGTGTGGTCTAATTATGACTTCACATTAGGGATACCCCTTGCCCTGTTGGTTGCTTCCAACAAAGTCAATGGTTTTTTTGGTGCTACAAGGAGGGTCGGATGACAAGCTAAGCCCGCGAAGTCTGTTCAAACCTGTCTTATCCTTCAAATGGTTTTTTCTTGAATATTCACTCCTGCATGTTTTTCTAGAGTTCCAAATCTGAAATATCCCTCAGGGATAATTCAAGACTTGTCGAATTTAAAGTTTGACGGCAGGGGTGGAATAACCATTCTTGAGCACACTACTCATTTTCTTGAATTTTGTACTTATTATTAAATTTATTGTGAGGATACTACTTGTAGGTTGTTCATTCTTACATTCAAAGCACACATTAAAAAATGGTGTTACACATTGTCGACCACCTCCATTCACTCTTTCGAACATCTTATGAAGGTGTTTCATCGATCCTTTGATAGGTATGACTATGAATCTAGTTATAAGAAAATAATTCCTCTTAGAAAAGAACCTGTTGAATATCTTGAATATTTTCACAATCGTTTCATTAATTTCTATTATGAATTCTCTAACGATGATATTTATTGGAATTTTATGAAAGAGAATTTTGATTATCTTGTGCACATTTATTTGAGTCCATCACAATATGAATATTTTTAAATTCTTCCAACATTTACTGGTCTTGGAGCTCTCAAATCTGTGAAAGAAGAAGTTGTTTTTATGGGTGAATTTTAATCTTCCTCTCATCTATTAGCTCCATGCAGAGAAGTTGAGGTTGGAGAACTTGTAAGTCCATCTGTTGATCTACCACCATCTTATCCCACCCCACATGTTCAAAAATTGAACGCAAGTTTCGATTGTGAATCTAATTTAATCAACGATATTTTTTCCTCTCATTCTCCATAAGTTAGTTTTTTTTATCCTCCTAGTTTTGAGTTGTTACATCCACATGTTTTAATTTCTTCTTCTAATTTTCAAGAGGATCAAGTTCAAGATGGAGTCAGTGATAACCAAGAAACTTGTGATATCTTACATAATGACTATGTGTGGGATGACGATTATGAACAAGTATCTGCAATGAAAGTTTATTTTTCTTCTAATCCCTCAAATTATCTCTCACCTCTTCCTCATTATCCTAACATTTTCTATGATTTTTTCTCAACTGTCACATCTTTCGATGAGTCAATCTTTGAGATTGCCAATGTTGATCACATTCAGGAATGATGGAATGTCATTTTTACATCAGAAAAGGGGGAGGAAAAATATTCCCTTTGTGATCTCTCTCATCCATCATTCTATTAGTTTTAAGAAATAGAAAGTGAGCTTTATTTTTTTCAATCAACCCCTCTCTATGATTCATTAGATCATGAGGAATTCTTCCTCTCTGAAAAATAAAATTATGATCATGGCTATCTTAATATATTCATTATTTCATCTACTGACTCGGTATCCTCAACAGTTTATTATTCTATGCCATTGTTCTTCGATGATATATCTTCTGATATCTCAGAGTTACCTCGAGATATCAAGAAACTCCAGCCTTCATTAATGGTTATGTAAGTTTCTTTTAGTATTTATTTCAATCCCAAGTATGATCAGGTCGATGTTGTTTCTCGAAAGGATCCTCATCAAGTGATCACGAAAGTTGAAAATAAATCTATTTCTCGATATCCTGATCCTTTACCTATTTTCACGATCCTATTACTCAATGGTTAGAGGAACCATACCTGGAAAGCCCATTTGTTAAACACAATTTCATGATTTTATTTATGTTTTCCAAGTTTGAAAGTGTAGACTAATGTTTTAACATGACAATTTGTGGCGATGTGTATAGTCATCATGATGAATTAGCAGAATGTCTAGCATATAATTTCTTATTATAATTTTATTCTTTCGCTTTCATTGTTCAGATTTTGGATCTTTTTGTGTTTTGTTGTTCGTGTCATGCGATATTCACAATGATATTTCTTTTTTTTTATTCCCTCGCCCGTATAGGTCATGAAATGATTTGATGGCTACATTGGAAGTTTCGTTTTACATAAGCTTGGCATGTCCCTATAAGTGTAGGAGTAGGGTTATTTTAGTTTTTTTTATTTTTCTTTTGTTGTTTTTTATTTTTTCCCTGCCCTTTCCTTTCCTTTTCGTCGCAATAAATTTCCACATTAGAATGTGTTTTGCTTTAGAAATGGGCATGGAAAAGTCCAAGAGGACATTGTATGACTGCCAGTTCTTGGATTTTTTTTATTCCTTCTCTTTGCATAGGCCTTGTATCTTTTTGTTGATCATGCCCAGATGGAAAGTACATTCTTTCTTGGAGAAAGCCTTAGTTAAATTGTGATGATTGAATCTATAACTAGTACCCTTTCTCTAATAGGTTTTTATGTTTTATTGGTTCTACCTTATCAACTAATTCGATTAGATTATGGAGGGGAGGAAACTTAAACAAGTGGATTGTATTTCAGAGGTGTATAAATATCCTTCTTTGGCGGAAAAACCTCTTCTTCTCTTAATAAGTTGGGATCCCTCTTCGACCCCATGAAATAAATAAGTTCCAATGCACATTCGATAAAATATAAAAAAGGAATAAAGGGTGAAAAAAGAGAAAGGCTTCGTGCACAAGGAGGTGAAACAAGAAACTTCGTCGAGGTAATGTTTAGGCTTGCTGAAAACAGATCAATGTTTGTGTTCCTGAAGTGACTCCATTGGGGTACTGTCTATGCCTAATAGCAATAGAGAAAAACCAAATATGAAAACCAAGACTCTAATAGTCCTTTCCCACTTGTGTATCTATATACTCCTCATCCCCAATCGAAAAAATAAAGTAAGGACTCACTTTTGTCAGTGTGCCAGTGATGAATATAATGGTATGGATTATATATTTAACTCAAGAAAAGTGAATAAGCTAAGGCAATCAGTGAAATGAACAATATTTCCTCAATAGATAGACCTAGTTTATAGAGTTAAGGCCCATTCATAGAGCTAGATTTCTACCAGTGTGTTTCCAAGTGTTATAGCTGCTAGACCCCGCCTCCAAAAAAAATTACATAACTTTATTTCGGAGCCTACGATAGATTCACGAGAACCTATCCTTCACTATCGTTAAGTATTCCTTCTTATCATGAAGACTTATCTTTGCATACATTGCTTGTGATGACTTGATTATCTTGATTTGACCTTAACTGAGGATTTTCTAACACAATCATTCTCCTGCTCTAATATTGCACCTATTGTCGTTCTTCCCTCTTGGATCTACAAAATCCACTGTATTTGGAAACTGCACTAGGCCTTGAGAGTCAGGATTGCACAATCCTTGAAGACATGTATCCCTTGAGCAAAGAAATTTCATTGAACCTTCTCTCTCAGTCAGAAACTACGCAATTCACTAAGGCGGTGAACTCCACAAGCCCTTGTTGTTGGGAATCACACAATCCTTTCTGCCAACGTGAATGTGTAGTTTCCTGGAAAAATTTAAGTTGTCATTCCTAGAAAATAGGGAGTGCATAATGAATGTCCAGCAATTGGCACAAATTTTCTAATTTTTATCTTAAGACAAGTGTCACTTTTTCCTTGATTTCAGGCTTACACCTCATAATACTAACCTAACTAAATCTATATAATAGACACCTCTATATCTCATTTGGAAATTCAATCTTGGAGATATATCATTTCCAACGAGATTAAGGAGCTTTTGACCTATTTTTTGGTGCTCTTCCAAGTAAGTTTTCTGTGTGTCGCTTTTTCTGTCGCTTTTGCTTTTTTTAGGGTTATTTTTCTTGTTTCTTTTCATAGTAGTTGGCGTATTAACTTTTATTAGCTTGTACACTTGTTTTTTCGGTCCGTCGTTCACATTTTACAAGTGTTGCATCAACTTCTTGTTTTTTTCCTACCAGTAGGTGTTTCTGATGGGTCATTTTGTGCATGTATGTTTTTCCTTTTGCATGTTTGTTTCTGAAACTTTATTTTCACTTATCTAACTTTGTCATAAGTCGATCAACATTCCTTCTTGCCCCAACACTCACATGTGATTATTTTTTCTCTCCTTCCTAAGAAGATATGTGAAATCATGACCAAACAGTTTCCCTTTCCAATTGTGCAATTCACATCCTCAAGGCTAAAGCTTCATGCTTGGCCTCTAAGACCATGCAATGCACAGTCACTGGCTTTCCCAACTATGCATTGTGTAGTTCCAAGCCTCAAGCCTCAACCTTAGCCACTAATACTATGCAATGTATAGCTTCGTCCCTTAGTCTTCCCAACAAAGACTGCGCATTTCACAGTCTCAAGCCTTAAGATCCTCCCTTTCCTATTGAGACTGCACATTGTGCGGTTCATAAGCCTGGTATGCCTCCTTCAACCCAGAAATTGTGCAATCCTTATCTCCAGTGACTGGTTTGTTTCCTTAATATTGATGAATGAATTGATTTGATTGATCTAATTTGTATTCACCATGAGGGCATCTTTTGATACAGGTATTGCAGGTTTTGAGCTTATCTCTCTTTTATCATTTTTCATCATCGTGTCTCCAAAGAGATCAGACTCAAAAGACACCACAGAGAACATCACTGATGAAGTAGTTGAGAGTACCACTATCATCATGCCTATTTTTTCAAACATTCAACTCCTCATTGAGAAATATTCATATATCACTTGGCATATAGTAAAGGATGCATTCGTAGCTACTAGTTCAAAGCAGATCTAGAAGACAAACAGGTTTACAGAAATTTCCAGATGCCAAGCTTTCGTAATATTGCATGTAGGTTCCATGGCTTCCCTTGTATAGATATATTTAATTGGATATTATCATACATAGATGAAAAAAGCATGATCCTTAGAAGTATAAATGGAAAACATATTGCCTCATATATGGCACATGATTTTCAGTTGATGTATCAAATACCTTTGCTCGAACCATACATGGATTCGAATTTTTATGCAGTCACCAGTTATTTGAGAAATAAAGATGTCATCCAAATTTGGGTGAAAGAACCAACCAAATTCTGATAGACACCCAGTAACACATATAAGACCAAATTTTTTTGAAACGTATTACAATACTTGATAGTTCTATGTTGTAAGATATGTGGCCAAAAGAGTATTGAGAGCTTTCCTGAAGGTTGGGAATATATGTTGCATCATATTGTAAATGAGGGGAAAGTGTTCAACTTGTCATATTTGTTGGCCTAACAGTTAAATATCCATGTGGCTAATCAAAAGAACCCTCCTAAATGTAATAATTCTAGATTCTATATGTCTCATACTTTTTGGATAAGATATGTGCTCAAAATTCTTTCCCTAGCTTGAACTGGACATGGACACCAAAGGAATCTGTAATGCATATTTACTGCAAGTTTCTTTCATATTGCAATTATAGAGGAGTCATGGAGAATTTGACTGATAACTTACTCATATTATTGTATCGTATTATCTTTAAGAAAGAACCACCTTGCATGTCTCGTGATCCTATGGAAGCAGTAGCACAACTTGCCAATTGGTTAAACTCACCTAATGGCACTTACCTGGGGGTGTTTGGTTATCATAAGTCATCACATTTTTTATCAACTTATTAAACCAACAAATTATTCATGCAAGAGGTTGCTTATCAACTTTCCACATGTTTATCAGGAGTCTTGCAAAGCAAGAATAAAGCACCTTGTCTCTCTCTTCCTTTTCATATCATATTATACGAGATTAAGATTTTCAATGTCATTGAAGCTGAAGGAAATGAGTTAGATAAATTTAGGTTCAGTGTTATGGAATACAACTTGTATGATCCCAAAAGAGTTTGCAAGTAGCATTATGCAAATATACACTTAAATTGGCCAAGCGGGACTTATTCTAGACCAGAGGAGGAAAAGATCAAAAAAATTTATAATGCCTCTAAGCCCCACGCACTAGTCAGCTTTGCAGGTCCATTGCATGTGACTCCACAATAGGAACCCACTCTGGAGGTATAACCATATGATAAGTGCAACCCATTGCACAGAAAGTCGAAGAAGAAAGGTTGAATATAGTCAAACAAAATATTAGAGTCACAAATACAAAGCAGGTCAAGTTAACTTAAAAGAGGCTATGGCGGGAGAAAGATGGAAGAAACAAAAAAGGCAAGAAGAAGAAGAATAGAGAAAGAAGGAATAATTGGGGAATAAATAAGAAGAGGATAGGCAGATGTAGGAAGAATAAATAAGGATAAAATAAGAGGAAGAAACATTGTTGAAGCAATCTGAAGAAGAAGAGAAAAATCTGCTACTTGAAGAAGAAGGCAAGCAACAACATGATAAAGAACTTTCCCAGGAGATTAAATAATTGTTAGTCATTCAAGACATGGAGGTAGAGCTAGAGAAGGAGAAGAAAGATGTTGATTGCATGCCTTATGCATAGAAAATCACCACTTGGTCTCTCCCTCCTCTTGGAGAAGGGAAACCTCCATATGAGGAAGAGGAAATTGCTCCTCTTGATGAAGGTCCAGTTATGGATATATATAACTTAAATTACAGTGAGCTTCAAAAGAAAAATTTTCAAGCTAGAAAGAAGCAGTTTCTGGATGATCTCACACATCCTTATTTTATCAAGGAGAAGGTGATCATAATGGACATCGGGAAGAATCTTGACATTATTGCTGAAACCAATTTGGCCTTTGCAAGAGACTCTAAGTCAAACATAGAGTATATGATGGCCGATAATAGACAAATGGAAACGAATTTATAAGTTGCAAGGAAAAAAATTGAACATCTCTAGGTATAGGTTCAGAAAATAGATCCTGAATAGATGTACTTAGAAGAAGTTAAGGCAGTTATACTTGGTGAAGTATTAGCACTGGAAGAGACCATGAGGAACCTCTATGAATAGTTAATCACCATGCGCAAAGTAGTTGTCCCTTTGCAAGACATGAAACATAAATCTAGAGAAAATGCAAAAGCTCTCAAGGGTTTTCACACAACTATTATTGTAGTGCATGAGTGAGGGAGGAATTATAGAGGTGAACCTCCTGATTTCGTCAAGAAGACAAGGCAGCAAGCTAAGTTGGAAAAAGCTGAAGTCTAGGTTCTTATACAAAGAAAAAAACTAACTCGACACTTTCATCACCAACACTTTGTCCTCTTATGCATGGTTGTATAACAGTGTGGATTCTATGGTGAAGTCAACACACTCACTAAAGCTAAAGGTAGAAATAAGGTTATACAATAATTTGAAGAATACTTGGACCATTTAAGGGAGATTGCTACCAAAGGGGACCTAGAGGTCAATGGACATGATATGTAAAAGCATACTGGTGGCCCTACCAATATTAACACCATGTTTTCCTTGTTGAAGAAGAAAATGAAAACCGGCTCCAAGACCGTATACCCAGATGTAATGGAGGCTAGAGTTTGCTTTCGTCTTGATCCCATCACAAAGTTTTAGGAAATCATCACACAGTATAAGTCTTGGAATCGCTATGTGATTGAATAACTACAAGTTGAAGTTGTTGAGTTAGAGTTTCCACAAACTTAAGCTTGACATGATTTTTTGTCTTATTAGGCTGGTTTTATTTGACTCTACCCATTTTTTTTCCTATATGGGTATTTGTAATATTTTATTTGAAATAAATTTGAAAGTGGAAGTCCAATTTTCCATTGTGGAATATGAAAGGACATTATTTAGAAAGAAGTCAAAAAGTTATGAGGGAAGTCCAAGAGTCACAAAGGAAGATAAATAGTCATCTCATATGTTATAAATATACCCTCATAACTCATATAAAGGTATTTTGGCTTAGGATCGAAAGCCTGTGAGTACTTTTGAGAGCCATGGATTATCCTTTAGCATAGAAGGATTATATTTCTTTGGAGGAGCAAGTATTGGCTTCATGTTCCACTATTGGGGCTAGTGTCTTTTTAATTGTAAATGTATGTCTGGAACTTTCGTTGTTAATAAAATCTCAGAGTCGACATGTCTTCATGCATATTTCTTGGATGTAGCAACATTATTCTTGTTATGTTTTCGATATGTTTTATTTCATTTATGCTAATTCTTATGAAGTATTTTTTTTTCCTCAGTATGAATCTTATTGAATGTGTGTTGTTAAGTTATTTCAATTATGGCTATATTATGAACTATTTTGCAAGTTAACTCATGATTATTTTACTGCTTGTGTGTCCCTTTTAAGATAATTAATATTACATCCTTCTAAGGACCCCACTCTCTTTCCCTTTGATGTTATGGAACTTCTCATGCCTTACACTTGACACTTCACAACGTCATACAGTTGTTTCCGCCATAATCACGTATACATCATTCTATGTGTTTATTGTAGCCAAGACACACTATTAAAACCCACCACTTCAGAAACCAAACACATTATGGTTAGGGATCCTACTCCAAATGGTGTGGGGTATAATCATGGGACTTCACATTGGGGAGACCCCCTGCCCTGTTGGCGGCTTCTAGCACCGTCAATAAGTTCATATTGCTATAGGTGTAAATTTATCTATTGAATAATGTCCCAAGACACAGGAAGAGGAAGAGGTCATGTCATGTGTTCCTTATATGAGTGCAGTTGGTAGCCTCATGTATGTAATGGTATGTTCTAGATCAGACATTTCACATGCAGGGAGAGTATTGAGTGAGTTTCTATCAAAACCAAGGAAGCAACATTGGACTTTAGTAAAGTGGTTTTTTCAGGTATTTGCATGGAACTAGTTATTATTGTTAGTGCTACTAAGGAAGACCGAGATCAGATAAGGTGTTGGACATACATGGCTTTGTTGATGCATATTGGGCTAGAGATTTGGATCAAAGTGTCGAAAAATGTGTAACTAGGTTCGTTATTCATAAATATGAAATTTACTTTTGATTCTTATAAATTTTAAAATGAAAGAAAAATATTATTATTATTATTGGAGCATTGGTTTCATGCTCAGGGTATTTTATTTTATAGGTCAAGCATCCATTGAGTGTTTTTAGGGTTTTTACAAGGTCAATAAGTCAAAAGAGTCATTGTCATAAGTTGAAGACTCCTTTCGAGAACATTGTAACTTGTAAAGAAAATTATTTTTGTCGTTAAAAGTGTCAAAATACCCTCCAAGATCAAGTCAGTATGGCAGTCGGCAAGTTGGCCTAATTTGAGGAGCCACGTCCACCTTTCAGAAGCCTATATCAAGGAGGAAACTCATCCTCCTTGAAGCACATTAATCTCTCACTCATTCAAGATAAGGGAGAAGAAGAATAAGACAGCGAAAAAGGAAGACGATGAAGAAAACTTGGTTCTGGGCTATTTGTCTCTCACACGTTTGAAGGAAGGCTAGGGTTTCTACAAGAGATCTAGGGTTTTCCTCTACAAGTTCGATATTGAATAAGAGAAGACAAGAAGGTCAAGCGAAGGTCATAAGAAACCATCCTCAAGCTCCAAAAGTCATAGAAATCCAAGTGAAGGTCTAAGGAAGCCTTGTGAGGCTAAAATAATTTCACACTTGTGGCAACAACAACTGCAAGAGGGTCAAAAATTTCAGGTCTACAGTGGAGGCAGCTAGAGGTCGGAGTTGTGTTATTGGAAGAGATTTGATTGGGTTTGACATGGATAAGGAAATCACATCATCCCAATTTGGACTTGGTCTTAGAGGGTAATGGTCTTGGTCTAAAGGTTTTGGAATTCGTCAATTGAAGAATCTATAAGGAAGAGAAGAGATTGTGGGTTTTCCTCTTAAGTGCAGAGGTTTTGGCCTTGGCTTGCATCCTATATTTTGTGTTCTTGTTCTTCTTGTTTTTGGTAGTTGTTTGATGATAGACAAACATACTAATAATAATAAGAGAATATAATAAGTAAGATAAGTAAAATACATCACAAGTAGTTAATAAAGAAAGAGAAATCACTCTAATCATTTCCCTATAGATTTCTTAACATGGTATAAGAGCTAAGGTTGGCCAAGGGCATCATGAAGATCTCTACTACATTGAATAATTTTTTAAAGAAGTGTTCAAATTTATAAATCCATCTCAATAAAGACATCAAAGAAGTATGGAATCTCCTATTTACGCCAAATAAGGAAGTGATTGAGACAAAAGACGAAGGAATCTTCTTAGCACCCATAGGAACATTTCAATATGAGAGCATTTGGGTGATTGACAGTGGAGCATCAAGGCAAATGACTAGTCATCAAAATAAACTAAATACATTATCAAAAGGAAATTCTTCTTAATCCATAGAACTTGGAGATAATAATGGATATCCAATGCGGGTAATGTTATGCAACCAGCTCACAAAACAATAGAAATAGTAAATCAACGACTTAGAAAATATCCTCTTCGAGGGGGACACCTCCTTTAAATTACATAAATGAAAATTTATTGGATGATTCAAATGACAAAACCTCCTTTCTATATATAGGAGTCTAAGGGGTCACAATATAATCAAATTTGACATAACAATAATAATGTAATGGCACAATAATAAAAATAGTGGGCTTCTATGGGGCACAATAATAACAATATGGGGACTACATGGGCACAACAATAACAATAAGGGGGCTACACTAACAATAAAAATAATTGGCTACACTATTATTATAGGGACCTAACATGCCTATGTCCTTCAAAAAAGTGGTGTCCTCAATGCTTGAGTAGTTTTGGATGCTTCTATATAAAATTCTTATCCTCCCATGTTGAATCTTCAGTGGGTAAGTTATTCCAATTGATGAGCTACTCAAAAATTGGTCGATTTCGTAGATGTTGATTTCTTGTTTCCGTGACTGCTTTAGGTTATAATATGATTTTTCCTTCCTCATGAGTTTTTGGAAATATTGTTTGAACTAGAATCTTGTTACATATAGCCTTCTTTAAGCACGAAACATGGAAAACTGGGTGCACTCGAGAAGATGTAGGAAGCTCCAATTTGTATGCCATAGTACCAATATTTTGCAACACCTTCTAAGGACCATAATACTTTGGTGATAATTTATTATCCTTCTTAGATTTCTTAGGGAAATTTGTTTGTATGGTTGTAGCCTTAAAAATACCCAATCGCCTACATCAAAACTTCTTTCATTGCGATGTTGATATTCTTGGTTTTTCATTCGATTTGGTACCAAAGTGAGGCTATCCTTTAAGAGCTGGAGAAAATTATGTTGATACTCGATGTGATCTTCCACCGCTTGAAATTTATAATTTTCTCTTAAATATGATGATGGATGGTGGATGATATCCATAAAGTGCCATAAAAGGGGTCATTTTTGCAACAGTGTGGAAGAAAGTGTTATAACATCATTTAGCCAGAGGTAACCACTTGACCCATTGTGTTTTCTTATCAGATACAAAGAAACTAAGATATCCTTCCAAACATTTGTTCATTGTCTCAGTTTTCCCATTAAATTTAGGATGATAAGATGAGTTATGAGCTAATTGAGTACCCAGACAAGAAAATAATTCCATCCAAAAATTTCCTGTGAAAATTGGATCTTTGTCTCTTAAAATAATCTTTGGGTTTCCATGTAGCTTTTGAATTGTTTTCATAAATTAATTATCAATTGTACTACCTTTAAATGGATGATATAATGCACAAAAGTGTGCATACTTGGCAAGTCTATAAACTACCACTATGACGACACTCTTTCCTTCAAACTTGGGTAAACCTGAGATAAAATCCATTGAAACATCCTCCCAACGTTTACTTGGAATGGATAAAGGTTTTAAAATACTTGGGGTCTTAATTTTCTAAAACTTATTTTGTTGGAAAATTAAACATTTCGCCACAAATTTTTGAAAATTAGATTTAAGGCCATCCGAAAAAAATTCCTCCTTGACCCTGTGGTAAGTTTTTAAAAATCCTGAGTTCCCTCCTAAGGGAAAGGTGTGCAATTCCAAAAGAATATTTTGTTTGAGTTGGGAATTCTTACAAAGATATAAGTGATCTTTGTACCATAATGAATCATTTTTCCATCTAAATGTATCTGATGTACTGGGATCTTGCTGCAAAATTTGAATGAGTGCCCACAGTTCTTCTTCATTATTACATTCATCATTTTCTTTGGTTATCCAATCTGGTTGGATAATAGAAATGACACAAATCAATGCTTCCACATCCTCATCCTTTCTTGAGAGTGACTTTTTAACAAAAAAATTCTTCCCTTTTTTGTACATGATTTCAAAGTCATAACCCAACATTTTTGTTTCTCTTTAAAAGATAATATTTGTTCCAAAAAGTATTTAAGACTATCATGATATATTTTTACCTTGATCTTTAGTGCATGTAGTATTTCCAACATTTCCTTCTAATAAATAGGTTTGTGTAAATACTTTCCTTTGATTGGACGACTTTCAAAAGAAATGGGTCTTCCTTCTTGCATTAAAATAGCACCAATTCCATTTCCCTAGGCATTACATTCCACAATAAAGGTTTTTGTGAAGTCTGGTGTAGCTAATACTGGTGCTTGGCACATTGCCTCTTTAATATGTCCAAAGGCCTTAGTTTCTTCTAGAGTCCAAGAAAATGCATCTTTATTCAGTAATGTTGTTAGAGGTGATTATATTCTCCCATAATTCTTAACAAACTTACGATAATAACCTGTCAACCTGAGAAATCCTCGTAGAGGATTTATCGTTGTAAGTATTTTCCATTCCTTAATAGATTTAATTTTGTTACGGTCTACCTCAAGACCTTCATGAGATACAAGATGACCTATATATTCCACCTCTTTTAGTCCAAAAAAACATTTGGAGGTTTTTACATATAATTGTTTCTCCTCTAATAGTTTGAGTACCCTGTCAACATGTTGAACATGATCCTTCCAAGGCTTTTTGTAGGTTAGTTTATCATCAAAAAATACTAATACAAATTTTCTAAGGAAGGGATTTAAAATGGAATTCATCAAACCTTGAAATGTAGAAGGTGCATTGGTAAGGCCAAAAAGCATGACCAAAAATTCATAATGACCCTCATGAGTTCTAAATGATTTTTTCAGAATGTCTTCAGTCTTCATTCTAATTTGATGATATCCTGAACGAAGATCCAACTTGGTGAAGTAAATTTATCCATGCAATTCATCCAATAATTAATTAATAACAACAATGGGAAATTTATCTTTAATAATGAGCTTGTTTAGCTCCCTATATTCCGAACACATGTCACTAGTAAAAATGGGGCCAAAATATAACATCACTTCATCAGTTATATGACTCAAATTCGTCTAATATCCAACGAACCTAAGACATAGATATCATCGGTGGGATTTTATTAGATATTTGACAACCAGGAAATAGTCGGACCTGTAAGTTGGATATACACCGTCATTTATACCAAATAAATCGTCGGATAACCGGGCATTTGTTCGACGTATAGTCGTTGAACAAGCGACGTTTTAATTTGTAACCAATGTCGAATACCTGACATCCATCTATTGGATGTGTTTATCAAATATCCAACCATCATACGTCGGATAGCCGAAGTTATCTTTGTTCCTCCAATGAAGATGCTATGGATCCGAAGATATTTTTTTTCGGACGAGAGACGAATATCCAACATTGGTTCGTTGATGAGGGTCGACGAGTATCCGAAACTTGTTAAATGTACGTCGAATATCTGACGGGTTATTATAGAAAAATAAGGAAGAGGCTCCAAGGAATTTTTTGAGGAGTCGTAATTCCTGCCAATTCATTAAGAGATATGGTAGGATTAATTTCTTCTTTATCTAGGGTTGGCTCCTGATGTATATCCTCTTCTTTTGAAGTTTCTTGTTCCTTTCCTTCCTCCTCTTCACAATCTATGTAAAATAATTTCTTCTCAGTACACTTATGACCTTTAGTGTATTTTCTATCACAAATGTAGCAAAGCCCTTTTACTTTTTTTTCTTCCAATTTTTGTGGTGTCAAACTTATAGGTTATGGAGCAGAAACACTTCCGTATTTATAGTTGTGAGTGTTAGGCTCCCTTGTTGCCATAATTTTTCTTTCATTTTTTCTTGCCAACTTTAATACCTTCTCCAATGAATCAGGTTCCCAAAGATGAACCTAATTTTGTATGTTATATTTTAACGTCCCTATGAATATATAAATCCTATTCTCTTATGGATTATCATTTACCCTTATATTCAATTTTTGGAATTCCTCAATGTGCTCCTGCATTGATCAATTTTGTTTTATATTTATCAATTGGCTAAATAAAGTGTTTCTCTTTGTATCTTCATAGTGTGTTATCATTTCCTCCAATAAAATTGACCAAGTGACAAGTGATTTATGAGAACAAATACATCGATACATACAAACTAATTTGGTTCTAAATATAAAGTTTCAATGTGTACCTTTTGTGTGTGTTGCACATTATGGAGATTAAAATATTGCTCCATCTGTAGTATACATGTTACGGATCCTTTCCATCAAACTTCCTCATATCGATATTTGGAATATGGTGGGTCTTCAATCCAATATTAGATTCTATGAAATAATGATTATCATTTCTTTAGTTTTCATCATGAGTTTCATCTAATACCTTTTTCCATTAGGAAGCATTTCTTGTAGCAACTTTGTCAAATCTGCTTTTAAACCATTCTTCAAGTCTTCCACTTTTCCTTTCATTTTTCTTCTATACCTTCCATATTAGCTTTAATGAAATCCATAAAACCTTCCATGTCCAATTTTAAACTATTCATGTCACCTTTTAAACCATCCATGTCCCCTTTTAGTTCAACTTTGGGCGTTCTTTGTGAGAGCGAAATTTGTTGCACTTGGTCCCGTAATTTTGAGATATAATGTTGCAATTATTCGTCTTCATGCGTCATAATAGAGATTTCTGAGGGATTAATGGGTGTGGAATTCTATTGTTTGGGAGGAATTTTATAACCTAATACTGATATCTATGCTTCAATATTCCTTTAGAATCACTTCAAACTGATTTTTCAAACAAAAGTTATGAAATTAAAAAAAAAATAAATACACACATTTTTCTTGATTTTAGGAGCTCGATCCTTCAACGGTTGTAACTCTGTAATTTCAGATTTCCAAGGTCTGAAATTTCATCCTGTTGTCTCCCTAAGAATATACTTTACAACCCCAAAAGTCAGTCCATAATCAGAATCTTCAACAAAGGGTTATGCCCAAATTCCCACGATGACCTTATTATAGACTATTTCGGTAAGGAGAAGTTGTATGAAGTGCCATGTGTCACTGATTCTACCTTTGGCCTTGAAATTGCTACACAAAAAACTAAAGTCCGAGAAATTTTAGTCACTTTTTACATAATTAAAATTTGATGCCCGAAACAAAAGTTATGATGATTTTCCCTAGGTCACCTATTTGAGACTGAATTTTGGAGCCTCCAAAACCCCTAACTTCCCAGAATAATATTTACAAAATATAGCGAACCAATATCTGAAATTTTTACATGAAGTTCACCACGATTTTTGCTCCATGTGGTCTAAAATTTTATCTTTTGAAGAGTCATATAAAAAACATTATAGCGAAAATTCCAAGATGACCTTTTTCAAGAAGCGAAACTCTAGAATCCAAAGTTCTGATACCAAATGTTATGCAACTAGCTCACAAAAAAATATAAATTGTAGATCAACAACTTATTAATAAATTGTAGATCAACGGCTTATTAAATATCTGGGGGGGGGGGTACCTCCTTTACATTACATAAATGAACAATTCTTGGATTATTCAAATAAAAAAACCTCCTTTTTATATATATGAGTCTAAGGGGTCACAATATAATCAGAGCCGACATAACAATAATAATGTAATGGAACAACTATAAAAATAGTGGGCTTATATGGGGCACAATAATAAAAATATGGGGAATAAATGGACACAACAATAAAAATAAGGGGGTACACTAGTATTATAGGGACCTAACAGGGAATTGGATCAACCTCAATAGACCTAGAGAATGGAGGCAATATTCATATCAACAACATCCTATTTGTTCTTGGTTTACATAAGAACTTATTCTCAATTTCAATTTTAGAAGATAAAGGTGATAGAGTGGCTTTCATTGATGGAAACGTTGTAGTATGGGGTAAAAACTCAAGCATATAAAATGCTAGAGTAATTAATATTTGTGAAGGAAGACTTTACAGGTTGCTATCTCCTCTTTCTCAAGCTTTAGTTCACATTGAAATCATCCTATGTGAACTTTGGCATATAATATTCAGTCATCTCCATTGCAAAATCCTTCCAACCCTAAACAAAATAGTATATGGAATCCCAAAACTGAAAGAAGATCACGAAGGAGTGTGCAAGGGTTGTGCATTAGGTAAGAACACTAGGAGAACATTTGGAAGCAGTCCTTCATGGTCAAAATAAATCTTGGATCTTATTCATTCTAATTTATATGGTCCTATGACTCCTAAATCACTAGGATTTCATCTATATTATGCCACATTTATATATGAACATTCAAGGAAAACTTGGGTTTACTTAATGAAATCCGAGGATGAAGTATTTACCAAATTTCAAGAATTCAAATTTGAAGTAGAGTACCATATAGAAATAAGAATCAAGATATTAAGGTCTGATAATGGAGGATACTATATATCTAAGGAAATCATTGATTTCTGTAAGGAGTCTAGGATTAAGAGGGAGTTGATAGTCCTGTGTAATCCCAAACAAAATGGAGTTGTAAAATGAAATAATTGATCCATTGAATAAAGTGTAAAAGAAATGATACATGATCAAGATTTATCAAAATTTATGTGGGGTGAAGCTACAAATATAGTTGTATACATACAAAATTGAAGTCCCTGCAAGTCTCTACATAACAAAACTCTCGAAGAAGTGTTCACTGGGAAGAAACCAACCATGGATCATCAATTTTTGGTTGTCATGTCTATATTCATATACCAAAGGAAAAGAGAATGAAGTTGGATCCATCGGGAATGAATGGAATATTTGTTGGCTATAGTAACTCTTCTAAGGATTATAGGATCTATAGAAAAGAAGGACACCAAATAGAAGTCAGTCAATATGTGATATCTAACGAAGTATTGCATTCAAGAAATAAAAGGATCTCCCTATGGACTCTGATGATGAAGAAATTCTGGTATTCGAAGAAGAATTTACTAGGGAAGAAGAAGAATCATACCATGAAGATAAAGGTACCTGTGAACCTATACAAACTATGGTAATCCCTGAAACTAGAAAAATACCTAATTGGTTAAAGTCTACACTACTAGATGAAGAAGGTCACAGGGCAGTTCAAGGTACATTTAGGGAAATCAAGATGACAAAATAGTATTATGGATATGAAAACTACATGACAAAACTAATATAAGCATATCCATCCACTTTTGAGGAAGCTTCCAATCTCCAAGAATGGAAGGATGCCATGAATGAAGAATATCAATCTATAATGAATAATGGAGTTTGGGAAATCGTAGCTAGTCCTTAAGACAAATATATGGTGACTTCCAAGTGGATCTATAATATCAAACATGCAGTACATGGAATCATTGATAAATATAAAGCAAGATTTATGTATAATGGGTTCTCTCAACAATAAGGCAACTATGAAGATACATTTTCTCCAACAACAAGGTATACTACTATTCATTTGTTGGTATGTTTTGCAGCATTGATGGGATGGAACAACCAAAAAATGTATGTCAAGTCTTCATTCCTAAATGGCACCATTGATGAGGAAGTCTATATAGAGCAACCTTTAGGGTTTGAATTTAAGGATAGAAAGGAATATGTTTTTATATTGAAGAAGGCATTATGTAGCATCAAGCAAGATCCAAGGGCATGGTATGCTAGGATGGATGGATACCTATAGATATAAGGCTTCACAAAGAGTTCTAATGATATGAACCATTATATTAAGGTTATGAAGGGAGAGCCAGTAATCATTCTTATGTATGTAGATGATCTTCTCTTAACAGATGTAGAAGGTCAAATTGAAGAATACAAGAAGAAACTAGCAACAGAATTTGACATGAAGTATCTAGGGCTAATGCACTACTATTTGGGACTGGAAGTCTGGAAAGGACCTGATGAGATTTATCTATGTCAGGTAAAGTATGTGATCAAGATGTTGAAGAAGTTTGACATGATGGATTGAAAACCTATGACAACTCTGACGATCACAAATTTGAAAATACTAAGGAGTTCTTAATCGAGCCTTATGGATCCTTCAAAGTATAAAAAATTGATTGGTGCACTGATGTACTTGGTGAATACTCAGCCAGACATATGTTTTGCAGTAAATGTTCTCAGTGAGTTCCAAGTGGAACCAAAGTATGATCATTAGATAGCAAAAAAACATATATTGGGATATCTGCAAGGTACCATCCACTATTGCCTGATATATGATAGGAGGAATGATGTCCACTTGATTGGATATACATATTATGACTAGGGAGGTAGTGAGAAAGATGGAATAAGCGCTATGGGAGGATTTTTCAGTTTGGTATCCTCCATGATCTCATGGATGAGCATAAAACAAGATACAATTTCTTTCACTAGTGTTGAGGCTAAGTATATTGTAGCCTGTGAAGTAAGCAGAGAAGAAATATGGTTGAGGAAGATGTTATCCAACCTGTTTGAAAGACTTATGGACACTACAATGATACATTTTGATAACACCATATGTATACGATTATCTAAAGAACCATTATTTCATGGAAATACAAAGCATATCAACAACAAGTATCACTATATTCAGAGGCTAGTAAAATATGGTGTACTGCAGCTACAATATATATCCACCGATGAGCAAGTAGCTGACATATTGACAAAATATCTTCCTAATAATAAGCGTGTGTGTTTGAGAGACAATCTAGGTTTGATTGATGTATCCTCTCTAGTTGAGACGAAGAGGTAGGCACATAATTTTTGTTTTCACTTGGGAAGACAGAATGGAGGATTGGGTAAGCATCTAACATCTGATACTCTTTGAGGATGAGGTAGGGCACCCAAGATAAGAGTATTCATGGACCGATATTCTTTTACGACTAGTTATCCAATATAATAATAGTCCAACGAAGGTCATACTTTGTGAACACTCGCATGGGGTATGTACCTTGAGATACAAAGATGATGGTGGCTATAAATCATTGGTCTCGCTAGCATTGTGCACTAATCTTGTGGAGAGATAGATTTGTTAGTCAAGGATTTTTTATATGACAATGTTGGTTGATATGATGCTAAAAGGATGGGTTACCAAACTAACTCTTCTTATGATATCTCTTCAGATTGAGAATGTCCATGTACAATTTATGTATACCTCCCTAGTTAAGAGGGAGTGTTGAAAAATGTGTAACTATTTTCGGTCTTCATAAATATGAAATGTACTTTTGATTCTTGTAAATCTTAAAATGAAATCAAATCATTATTATTATTATTGGATCATGGATTTCATGCTCAAGGTCTTTTATTTTATAGGTCAAACACCCATGGAGTGTTTCTAGGGTTTTTCCTAGGTCAAGAAGTCAAAAGAGTCATTGTCATAAATTGACTACCCCTTCAGGCACATTGTAACTTGTAAAGAAAATTATTTATGTCTTTAAAAGTGTCAAAATACCCTCCAATATCAAGTCAACATGTCAGCTGGAAAGTTAGCCTAATTTGAGGAGCCACTTCCACCTTTGAGAAGCCTATATAAAGGAGGAAGCTTGACCTCCTTGAAGCACATTCATATCTCACTTATTCAAGTGAAGGAATAAGAATAATAAGGCAAAAAAGAAGGAATATGATGAAGAATACTTGGTTTTGGGATATTTCTCTCTCACACGTGCAAAGGAAGGTTAGGGTTTCTGGATCAGATATAGGGTTTTCCTCTACAAGTTCGATCTTGAAGAAGAGAAGATAAGAAGGTTAAGTGAAGGTCACAAGAAACCATCATCAAGCTCCAGAAGTCATAGAAAGATAATTGAAGGTCTAAGGAAGCCTTGGGAGGCTAAAATAAGCTCACACATGTGGCATCAACAACTATAGGAGGGCCGAAAATTTTAGGTCTATAGTGGAGGATGAAATTCTACAACTAGAGGTTGAAGATGTGCTACTGGAAGAGATTTGACTAGGTTTGGCTTGGACAAGGGAATCACATCATCCAGAAAGTTTGGACTTGGTCTTGGAGGGTATTGGTATTGGTCTAAAGGTATTTGAATTCTTCAGTTGAAGAATCTATAAGGAAGAGAACAGATTTTCGTGCTTTCCTATCAAGTGGAGAGGCTTTGTCCCTCGCTTGCAGCCAATATTTTGTGTTCATGTTCTTCTTGTTTTTGGTAGTTTTTTGATGGTACACAAACATAATAATAATAATAATAGAATCTAAAAAGTAAGATAAGTAAAATACATTAAAAGCAGTTATCAAAGAAAGAGAAATCACTCTAATCACTGCCCTATAGATTTCTCAACATAAAGAAGATCTAGAAGTGGGTATGTGTTTAACCTATTTGGAGGAGAAATCAGTTGGATGAGCAAGAGATAGTCTGTACTGGCACTTTCAACTATAGAGGTTGAATACATGGCAGCCACTCATGCAAGCAAGGAAGCAATTTGGTTACAAATATTGTGTTTAAGTATGGGGTTGGCACAATGATCTATAAGGATAAATTGTGATAACCAAAGTGAAATTTTCTTGGAAAACAACCCTACTTATCATTCAAACACAAAGCATATTTATGTTTAGTATCACTTTTTCAGGGATATGGTTAAAGACAAAAAGGTGTTGTTGGTAAAGGTGGACACTTCAAAGAATGTTGCAGATGCATTGACAAAGTATGTGAGCACTGAGAAGTTTTCTTGGTGTAGAGAAACAATGAGAATTGCATCCCTAAACCAATTAATGTGCACTCCTACAGCCCCCTGTGTGGAAATAAAACAATAAGTTGGACAATGTTGGATATGTGTTATAGTCTTTCCATGACTAGTTTTAGGTGTTGTTATGTTGCACTAGGAACAACAAAGGGGTCACTCAAGGGGGGGGGGGGCGGGGGGGGAGCATGGGGTCTGGGGTTGGGTATGTGTTATATTATTTAGATGACTAGTCATAGGTGCTACTACGTTGCACTAAGAATAGCGAGGGGATCATGGGGAGCACGGTGTCTGGGGTAGTGGCTCAAGTTTTTTTTTTATGCGGACACAAGGATGGTGGGAAAACCCACCCATGGTTTTGCACATCGTTTTGTCCATGATGCTTTTTCCCATGGTATTTTATAGATATGTTCAAGGGAACTATGTTATGTTCTAGTCCAGGTTAATGGATTTGGGTTTATAAATGTTTCAGAATGTATATAATGTATTGTAACATTGAAAGGAATATATTGAAAAATAAATCTGGTTTTCCCAGTTTTGGGTCCAAGGAGAAAATATCTGTGTATATTTTTTGTTTTCACAATTGTATATTTTTTATTATTTTAAGAATTTGTTTGTAGATAATTTTTGTACATGGTTAAAACCTACATTTTCTATCAGAGTTGTTTCAACTTCAAGTAAATGCCTTTATGATTGATGAGTTTGTTGCTCAGGCTTATGGTAGACCTTGTTACAATGGGAGATATGCAAGATCAATTATTGTAGTGAAAGGAGATGGAGAAAAATGGAAAGATAGAGATTGATAAATTAAATTGACAGAGTTTTGAGTTGTGGAAGCTCAAGATGGAGGATATGTTGGTGGACAGACACCAGTGGATTGTTGTAGATCCAAGTATGACACCAATAGGAATTTAGACATAAGACTGAGGTAAATTAGATCAGAATTAAAATAGCACAATATGATTGTGTCTGTTAGATCTAGTATGGTTGAATGTATTGGGGGGAGATATGAAAAAGGATTCTTAGGACAAGTTAGGGATTGTGTTTCAATCTAAGTCCTTGGTGAACAAATTTTTCCTGCAAAAAAGTTTGTATAACTTGAGGATGAAGGATGGAGACTCAGTGATAGAGAATCTAAATGCCTTCATTACTATGGTAAGCTAGTTGTTGTCTATTGATATTAAAATTTTATAAAAAGATAAGTTCATTAGTTTTTTGTGTTCTTTACCAGACTCGTGGGATATTCTAGTTTTTGTTATAGGTAGCAATAAAAATACAATGAAGTTTGAGGAAATAGTCTCATCCTTGTTGTCAGAGGAGATGAGATGGAAAAATATGGAGAGCCAAAATGGAGATTCCTTGTGTATAATATGATGATCCGAGAAAAGAAATAGAAATAAGTCCTCAAGTGGGACAACGAAATCGATAGGGAGATCTAAATTCCAAGTAAATATGTAAAGGTATGCGGAAAAGAAGGGCACGACAAAAATGAATGTAAATCTAAAAATCTTCAAAAAGGAAAGCGGTTTTATGATTCTACTTCTATAAAGGAAAAAACTACGTCAGATGAAGGTGGGGATGTGTACTTGGCTTCTTCTAGTACACATGTAGATCATGAGGCATGGTTGGTTGACTCAAGTGCATCCTTTCACATGACTCCCCATAGAGAGTGGTTCTACGATTATGAGAAATATGATGGTGGTGATGTCTTCCTAGGTGATGATAGGAAGACCAGAATCATAGGACGTGGAAAATTCAACCTGAAGTTGCAAGGTGAAAGGAGTAGAACACTTCTTGGTGTTCTACACATTCCTGGGTTGGCAAGAAATATAATTTTTTTAAGCAAGATGGATGATGCAGGTGTAAGAACAGTGTTCGAGGAAGATAATTGCAAGATGGTTCGAGGAGCACTAGTATTGAAAAGGGAGTTCAAATCGAAAATATGTACAATTTTTTGGGTAGTAATGTTATTGATGAGTGCAATATTTCTATGGTTCCTGAATATGGAAAATAAAATCTTGCAGTCTCTGGTAAAAATACTATGTTATGGCATTAAAGACTTGGACATATTGGAGGGAAGGGACTTTGAATATTGCTTGGTAATGGTATGGTAGAACTGTTTCAATTGTGCCAATGTCACCGTCAAGAGTAGATGTAACATTGGGCTCAGAACTCAAAGGAACAGATGATTCCGGTGGATCAATATCAAGAGGAGGGCCATAAGTAGTTCCTGATGTTCTCGATTTGGTAGTTTCCGTCTTCATATGCTTCTGACGATGACCATGAGTAGCCTCTCGTGGAAGAATAGGCTTATTTTCATTCTACATGAACTATGGGGTGGGGGGTTTGTTTCTTGAATGTTGGATAATAAATTTTATTAACACAAAAATAAATAAATAAAAAATAGGGTAATATAGGCATAAAGAATCACCATGAAATTGTGAACTGCAATATACACCTTCACGAACAAAGGAATTAATGTATGACATCCAATCTCCTTGAATGTTGTGTTTGGTGTATCACGGTATACAAGGTGGTAGACTCAGTTACCTATGGATGGATGAAAACCTATAGGTGACTCCCAAAATATACTCGAAAGTACATGGGAGTGTAGTCCGTAGTAGTATTGTCTAATGCGTAACCATTTGATGAGAATGTTCCCTTATACTTTACATGTGTGGAGCTCTGTCCGATATACATAAAGTTACATGGAGAACGATCCTATATACTCACTTACTTGGAACAGAATATCACCCCCGAGATGTAACGTTGGAAAACAACAACAACTCCTACGTTTAATGACACTGGAACACATCTCTAGCCTAGACCTCTATGTGTTTTCATTAATGTTACAATTGCTCCTTAGGTTTATTTAATAAATGTATTGTTTATATTTGATTAAGTTTCAGTTTTGGGTCTCACCATGGATGTCACCTAAATATCCTAAAATGAAAATCTAGCATGAGAAAACATAAATCGTTCTATTTACATGAAAATCTAGCTAAGGAATGGAAGAAACAACCAGTATGCAGCATACAACATGCAGCAAACAAGATGCAAGATGCAATTTTCCTTTCAATATGACTATTCCTACCCTAAATGGAAAATGGAAAATTTTTCTTTTCAACACACTTAATTTTCGAAATGAAGAAAACTAAGATGCAAATGCTTAATCACTGATTCAAATACATTTTTTTCAGAATGAGGACTAGAACAACAATCATCCAAGCGATCAATGACCACATGAAATCAATTTAAAGCAACCAAATGGTAAGAAAAAATAAAAATCGAAACAAATTCTTACCAAAGGGAATCAAACACAAATGCAAACCAAATGGATACTTTAGAGAGATCACGAGACACTCAATACTAAGGGAAATTCATCTGGAAGTAGGCTGATCAAAGATACACTCAAAAATAGAGGAAAATTTTGTTCCAAAAATAGGGGCCAACGTTGGTGTAGAAGAGGCACCAGGGCTTTGCAACGTTGGTACAGAGTGGAGCTGGGTGAGGTGCAACGCTCTATCACAAGCACCAGGGGAGCATTGGTCCAGGGATGTAATATTTTGACTCAAAAATTGCAAAAGGGACCCCATTAAATCACTTCCTAGGTTTTTTCTTGACTGATCAAAGTAGTAAAGGTATATCAAAGAGGTAATCAAACACATTGGACACGGAAAACCATCGAGGGAATATGTCGTTCCCCAGTATGATCACCAATTTTTTATGTCGGGTTTACGATTGTGGACAAAAAGTATCTCCCCTAGGTTCAATGGCCAACCTAGAACAACAGAGAGATGAGGAACCCAATACTTTACTTAAAGTAAGTGATGAAGGAATGAAGCCTACCTAAAATCCATCGCATGCTTCACCCCTTATTTAGCTTGAATGCTCCAATTCTAGCTTCTATTTCCAAAATTAGAACTTGCAAAGTCAGATAACACAAGCCAAGAAACTATCAGATTTATGCAGTATCATCTAAGTACTCTATTCAATAGATCATCATGGTATTGAAAATACATGAAATAACGACATCACATATAGGAAAACAGAGAATTATTTGCATTAATATAAATTGAAGGAGATTGCAACCACAAATAGGTGTTGATCTTGTAGAAGATCTCCTCCAAGATGGCTTTTCCTTTCCTTATCATAATATGCACCTCCAGTCACCCTAATGCATGGAATAATCCATCTTCACCTTGGAAGCATAAGGGAAAAATCACTCTCCAAAAGTCAAACCCTTGCATATGGAAGGTTTTAAATATATAGAGGAGTGGGGTAAGTTGGGATTTCTTATCCAATTACAAATCTAAGGTTTTAGATCCACCTTTTATGGGAAGATGGGATCAAAGGATAAGGGATGGAAACTCAAAAGAAGGATAGGATAGGATCTGAATGTTTTATCTGAGGTAAATGGTTGTAACAAATTATGGAAGCCTCTGGAAAAGGAAGCTTCCATAAATTCAATTTTTTTCCCAAATTTCTAGAACCAACGAAGGTGCAAAGGGGAGAAACCTGTAGGTGATCAACGTTTTCCATAGTGGAGCAACTTGTAGGTGAACATTGTCTAGAGGAATTCTAGGCAATTTTGGTCCTAAAACTGGCTCAGGTGAGGTGGTTTCAGGAAGAAATTCTGGGAAATGAAGGAGGAATACTTAGGGCTTTGTGCAATTACGTTGACAAGGGGCAATAAGATGTTGATTGAACCCATTAGGATGCCTAATGATTGGATGTGACAAAATGACCTTTAAAAATCTCAAATTCTCTTGCCAAATCCTCTTTGCAACATTTTATTAGCTTCTCATCACCTGTTAGAATTAAATCATCAACATATAATACTATAATCAACAATTTACCTTCAACCACAATATGGTAAAGGTTTCCATATGCTTCACTTTTGGTGAAGCCCAACCCTATGAAATAGTTGTTGATCATGGTGTACTAAGCATGAGGTGCTTGTTTCAATCCATAAAATGCTCGCTTGATTATGCACAAATGTGTCTCTCTGTCGAAGGTCTCAAATCCTTCTAGTTTCTCTATGCCAACACCTCTTCCTTAATCACTCCATTGAGGACAATTTTCTTCACATCCATCTGATGTATCTTCCATCCCATCTGCACTGAAAGTGATATAATTTATCTGATTTAAGAGTACCTTGCTACTGGAACAAAGGTCTTTTCGTAATCAATTCCTTCCACTTTAGAGAACCCCTTGGCCACAAATCTAGCCTTGTATTTCTCGACACTCCCATTTGTTGCTTGCTTCACCTTATAGATCCACCTAGAACCTACAACTGACTTGTCCTTTAGCCTTGGGATGTTGTGAAACCAACTCCAAATATAGAAGAAAAGAGATATCAACGCCTTAGAAATAAGCCACTTCAAGGGGGCAACCTCCAATACATTACATGAATGAACAATTCTTGGATGATAAAAATTAAAAAACCTCCTTTCTATATATAGGAGTCCATGGGGCCATAATGTAATCCTAGTGGGGCCACAATGTAATCCTAGCCGACCTAACAATAATAATTTAAGGGCACAATAATAACAATATGGGGTTACAAGGGTACAATAATAACAATAAGGGGGTTACACTAACAACAATAAGGGACTATACTAGTAATATAGGGACCTAACATGCCCCTCTCCTTCAAAAAAGTGTTGTCATCAACGCTTGAGTAGCTCTGGGTGCTTCTGTATAAAATTCTCATCCTCCCATGTAGAATACTCACTGGGTAATTTCTTCTACTTGATGAGATACTCTGAAAGTGATCGATTTCGTAGCTGTCGAGTTCTTGTTTCCGTGACCGCTTCAGGTTCCAATATGATTTTTCATTCCTCATCAAGTTCTGGAAATATTGTTTGAACTGGAAGATTTTCACCTATAACCTTCTTTGAGCATGAAACATGGAAAACTGGATGCACTCGTGAAGAAGCAGGAAGCTCCAATTTGTATGCCATAGTACCAATCTTTTGCAACACCTTGTAAGGACCATAGTACTTTGGCGATAATTTATTATCCTTCTTAGTTTTCTTGAGGGACATTTTTTTGTATGGTTGTAACCGTAAAAATACCCAGTCTCCTACATCAAAACTTCTCTCGTTGCAATGTTGATATGCCTGTTGTTTCATTCGATTTTGTGCCAAATTTAGGTTATCCTTTAAGAGTTGGAGAACTTCTTGTTGATGCTCGATGTGATCTTCCACTGCTTGAACCTTCGAATTTTCCCTTAAAGATGATGTGATGGATGGTGGATAATATCCATAAAGTGCCATAAATGGGGTCATTTTTGCTGCAGTATGGAAGGAAGTGTTATACCACCATTCAGCAAGAGGTAACCATTTGACCCATTGTGTTTGTTTATCAGATACAAAACAACGAAGATATCCTTCCAAACATTTATTTACTATCTCAGTTTGACCATCAGATTGAGGATGATAAGATGAGCTATGAGCTAATTGAGTACCCAAACAAGAAAATAACTCCGTCCAAAAATTTCCAGTAAAAATGGGATCTCTGTCCCTCACAATAACCCTTGGGCTTCCATGTAGCTTTTGAATTCTATCCATAAATGTAGTAGCAACTGTACTTGCTTTAAATGGATGAGATAATGCACAAAAGTGTGCATACTTGGTAAGTCTATCAACTACCAGCATGATGACACTCTTTCCTTCGGACTTAGGTAAACCTGTGATAAAATCCATTGAATTCTCCTCCCAACGTTGACTTGGAATGGATAAAGGTTGTAGAAGTCCCGGGGTCTTAATTGTCTCCACTTTATTCTGCTGGAAAACCAAACATTCCGCCACAAACTTTTGAATATCAGATTTAAGGCCATCCCAAAAAAAATCTTTCTTCACTCTGTGGTAAGTTTTTAAAAATCCTGAGTGTCCTCCTAAAGGAGAAGTGTGCAATTCCAAAAGAATATTTTGTTTTAGTTGGGAATTATTACAAATATATAAGCGATCTTTGTACCATAAGGAATCATTTTTCCAACTAAATGTATTAGATGTACTAGGATCTTGCTGCAACTTTTCAATGAGTGTCCACACTTCTTCGTCCTTATTCAATTTAACTCTTGCTTCAGTTATCCAATCTAGTTGGATAATAGAAATGGAACAATGCAATGTTTCCACCTCTTCATTCTTTCTTGAGAGTGCATCTACGACAATATTTAGCTTCCCTTTTTTGTAGATTATTTCAAAGTCATAACCCAACATCTTTGTGACCCATTTTTGCCGCTCTTCTGAAGATATTCTTTGTTCCAAAAAGTGTTTAAGACTATCATGATCAGTTTTTACCTTGAAGTGTCTTCCCATTAGGTAAGTTTGCAATTTCTTTAGTGCATGCAATATTGCTAACATTTCCTTCCAAGACCTGTTGTAGATTAATATATCATCAAAAAATACTAGCACAAATTTTCTAAGGAAGATTTTGAAAATGGAATTCATCAACCCTTGAAATATAGAAGGTGCATTGGTAAGGCCAAAAGGCATGACCAAAAAATCATAATGACCCTCATGAGTTCGAAATGATGTTTTCGGAATATCTTCAGTTTTCATTCTAATTTGATGATATCCTGAATGAAGATCCAACTTGGTAAAATAAATTACTCCATGTAATTCATCCAATAATTCATCAATCACAGGAATGGGAAATTTATCTTTAATTGTGAGCTTATTGAGCTCCCTATAATTCGAAAATATGTGCCATAATCCATCCTTCTTATGTACCAATACTACAGGAGTAGAGAAAGAACTTTGACTAGATTGAATTATACCCTCCTCTAATATTTTTGCAATCATACATTCAATTTTGCTATTTTGGACATAAGGATATCTATAAGGCCTGATGTTTGGAGGAACACTTCCTGGAATCAAATGAATAGAATGATCATGATCACGATGATCCAGATTTATGCAGGAATGCAATAGAATAAACATATAAACATAAATACAAAGATGCAGTGGAAATAACACTTCATTTCATTAATATCAAAGAACTGAAATTTTCTTACAAAAAGAATGGAAATAAACTATCTAGGGCGCTGGTAGCTATCTCTGAGAAGAGATGTGCCAGCTACAGGCCTCTGAACTGAGCTACAATGAGGATCAAGGGCCTATTTATTATTTAGAAACAATGGAAAACCCTAAACATCCAAAACCATAGCCCTAGGAGATGAAGCGCCAAAATTATGGGCCCAGTTTGGGTAAATTGGTGTTTCAACTTCCCAGGGACATAACTTTGGCATACGATCTCCGTTTGATGCAAGCCATACCTCGTTAGAAAGATATATCCGAGGAATAAAATTTTTGAGTGAGAAACATTGGTTTGTCTACCCATGTTGCTCTCTGTTTTCCCAAAAAACATCGTTTAGGGCCTCAAAACGGCTCTTGAAGTTCAGGACCCGAAAAAACTGCTAAAAATAGTAAGTTGTGACGAAACTGAAAAACTGAAAGAGACAATGGTGGGGCCCCAAGTGGAATACGTAGGTGACCACCAATATCCACCTAGATCATTCCTCCCCCATTAGGAAGCAATGGTCCCCATTGCGTTAAGTTTCTCGGTGAGATGAGGAAACTTCTGTTGAACTTGGTCCCTAGTGAACCACTTTCCTTGGTGCAGGAGTTGGCCAGCTTTGACAACCCGATACAATTGGATCTTTTTTTGGCGAGTTTTCTTGACTTGCATGTCCATGATGCAATCTGTGGTGGCCTGTTCCATGCAGTCTGGGTTTAACTCTATTGGTTTGAGTTGTTCGGCAATGTCAGAGGTGTCCAGTAGAGGTGGGAAGTAAGGACGAAGGTGGTCCACATTGAATACTGGGTGCAAACCAGGGAATGGTGGAATACTGAGCTCGAAGGAATTTTTTCCTACAGCCTTGGTGATGGTGTACGACCCATATTGGAGTGGGTGAAGCTTGCGGTGGGGTCCAATGAGGCACTCCTTCTACAAATGTAGCCATACTTTGTCGCCCACCTGGAAGTTTTGTGGCACCCAATGTTGATCATGGCGTTGCTTGTACTTAGCATTGGCTCTGTCCAATATGCCATGAACTTGTTGGCGGATGTGTTGAATGCACTCGATGAAGCTATTTTTTTTGTCAACTTCAGACTGGACATGAGCCGAATCGGCATGAGTAGCCACAAATGGCATGGCTACGTCAATGGGACATAGTGGCTGGAATCCCAAGCCCACCTTAAATGGGTTGTGGCCAATTGAGCTGTGGAGAGCCCGGTTATAACTATGTTGTACATAGGGGAGGCTCTCTTCCCATGTGTGTGGATGCTTCGAATTGTACATGCACAGAATTTGTACAATCATTCTATTTACGACCTCTTTCTGGCCATCTGTTTGGGGATGGAAAGTTGTGGACTTGGTGAGCTTGGTGTCCAGCATTAACCAGAGGCTGGACCAAAATGTGCTGAGGAACCTGTTATCCCAATTTGATATGATAGACTGTGGAATCCCAAAGTGCACCCACACTCGTTCAAAGAAGAGTTTAGCAGTGGCTTCTGCTGTGATATTCTTCTTGCAGGCCGCCATAATGGCCATCTTCAAGAATCTGTCGGCGAACACGAAAACACATTCATTTCCATGCTTAGTAGAAGGCAGGGCTGACATGTAATCCATGGAGATGGATTCCAAAGGTCAACTAGGGATAGGTAGCAGAGTATATAGGCCTTGCTTCTTGATTGTCGGTTTGGCAATGGCACAAGAAGTGCAGGATCTGATGTGCTTCCCGACATCCTTTCGAAGGTTCGACCAATAGAAATACTTCTGCAGTACTACTACTGTTTTCTCAACCCCGAAATGCCCAGTGACTTGACTGTAGTGTGCTTCCCATATCATCTTGGCATGCTCACTTGAAGGAACACAAAGGTGTCCTAGGTGACATAAAAGTGCATCTTGGAGGTGAAAATTTGGAACTTGCATACGCCCCAAGAGTGCCTTGTATGTATGGTCAAATTCTGGGTCGCTCTCGTAGAGAAGTGGCCAATCAGAAGTCTCGTGCCCACAAGAGTTGAGAATGGTAGTGAGCGCCACGATCGATGGTCGGTTGAGGCAATCTGCAACATTATTGGTGCTACCCTTCTTGTATTTGATGTTCAAATGAAACTGTTGCAGATATGTGGACCACTTCTGATGGCGATCATTCTGCAACTTCCCTTATGTCTGTATGAACTGCAGGGGTCGGTGGTCTGTGTGGATGATTGTTTCCTTCCCCAAAATGTAATGCTTCCATTGTCAACAAGCTTGCACAATGGAATACATTTCTTTGTCATAAGTGGGATACTTGCGAACTGTGTCAGACAATGTCTCACTGTGATATGCCACTAGATGTCCCTGTTGAGTAAGAACTACCCCAATAGCATAGTCAGAGGCATCTGTCTCGATCTCAAATGGTTGTTGCAAGTTTGGTAATGTGAGAATTGGGGCATAACAGAAGCAATTTTTCAATTCTGTGAACGCCTTCTATTGAAATTCCGACCAAAAGAATTTTTCTCTTACTCCTCCCTTGGTGACTTGACTCAAGGGCCAAGTGATATGAGAGAATCCCAACATGAACCTACGGTAGAAATTAGCAAGACCTAGAAAGTTGTGAAGCTCTGTTATAGTGGTTGGGGCTGTCTAATCCCGAATGACTTGGATCTTGGTTGGATCCACATGCACCCCCCTTTCATCAATAATGTATCCCAGATATTGAACCTAGGTCATGCCAAAAGTTGCACTTCTCTAAATTGGCACACAACTTGTGTTGTCGTAGTGTTTGGAGGACTTGTCGGATGTGGTGGAGGTGCTCTTCCCAAGTATGCTGAAGATCATAATTTCATCCAAGTACACCACTAAAAATGAGTTGGTGAATGGCAGCAAGATGTCGTCCATCAACCTCATGCAGGTTGTAATGTTCCAAAATTTTCATGAAGATAATTGGAACATTAATTTTTTCTTATTTCGTCTAGGAGGTGAATAAAATGGGTAAAAGGCCCATGAGTAGGAATAAGATCCTTCATAATGTGAAAAGGATCAATGGAGCAGCTTAATTTTTCACCTTCCAGTGTGAAAAGGGGCAATTTCATGAGGACAAGGTCAAGTTTAACCAAGTCAACAGCGCTGCCTAAAGGTGTAGCTTGCATGAGAAGACAGCATAGTTTTGGAGGGAGAAATATTCCTTGTGGATGAAACCCTAATGTGTGGGGTCCATGGCAAAGAGGCATTCACTTGTATAAGAAGAGGAGGAGGCAACCATAGTGAGATATCTTGGATCATTTGATTATTTGTCTATTCAGACAAATTGCACACTCCGGCTGTTCAGCAAAGTTGCAGTGCTACTTAGCACGAGGGATTCCTGTTTAGGATTTCCTCTCCTTCTTGAGAGGCCTCTTGAAGGATTGCACTTCATCTTCTCCACATATTGGCTCAAGGCCAAATCCATTCTTCAGATATTGCGTTATTTCTTCTCAAGTATAACGCAGTGTTGCTGGGGCATTGCAGTGGAGGGTTCCATAACACTTCTCTTTGGCTTATCTTTCAGAGGAGGGAGTTTCTCTTGCTCCAGGAGGTTAGTAGAAGGGATTTCAGAGCTGACTTGCACATCTTGGACACAAGGCCAACATCTCCCATCATAGACAGCGCATTCCATCCTCCATATTGCGTTATTTTAGTGCACACTTGTAGTGAGAGGTTGCACCGGCTTCTTGGAGGGCAAGATCTTCAATGTCGGGATCAGCCTTGCATTGAGAGATCCATGGGAGGGGTTTTGTTTCAGTTTTAGCATCATCTTCAGCCATCTCCATGTATTTCTAGTATTGAGTTGCAGTTTTTTCCCAGCAACTCTGGCATTTCTGCAGATTTGCAAATTTCATGTATATTGTAGCCAATCCTTCCAAGGATTGTGTATTTTGCTATATTAGTGTTTTTAGGGGTTGAGAGCTTGCTCCCCCTCATTTATTTGAGCTAATATTTTCATATCATTCTATTTTCATTTTTTATTATGCAGTAACTCCTATAAACTGTGTTATTTTGGCCAAGGCTCTCTTTCATGTAGCAGTGTTTTCCATTATCATGTATATGTCACATTGAGGCTTCCATTGCCTAGATGGAGTGATTGATTCCTCCACACATTGTATACATTTTCTGCTATATAACATATATGTTGGATATATACTTCTTCATGTGTTCACAGCTACAATAATAACGTTTTCTTTCCATTCTATGTGCTTACATTGTTGCAGTCCCTCACCGGGCATTTTCTGAGGACATCTAAGTGTGGAAGAACTGTTTAACCACCATATAAGGATTTCTTTGGAGCCATCTCTTGGATTTCATTCTTAGATACATTGATCTAAGGGATTCAGGTCCTAGTTTCAATTCCTATTGCCTCAATTTCTGGAAAATTCGTTTTCCAGCCATGGATTGCTAGATGTTCCGATTTGGGAACAATACAGTGGTATCAGAGAATAGTCTTGGCTCAGCTTGTGAATCTAAGCCCAAGAAGATTAGAAGATTGAATAGGATGAGTTTAATCTTATCATATTTCAGATCCATGAAGACCCTCCCCAAGGAGGATATGCAGAAATAAGAGGAAGAACCCTACACTTCCTATTCTCATCAAGGAGACAAAGAAATAAGCAGAAGAAAGACTCCATATTTTGGAGAAGAAAAATAAAAAGGGGATAAGCTTACCAATATTCTTCCTAAATCTGTATATATGATCCATGTAGAGTATGAGGAGATCCGGGTTTGATTCAAAGGCAAACTCTAGATCGGAAGAGTGTGAGCATGCAGCTGCACACCATCTTGTATAGCGCAGTCACATGCCTAGGATTGCCGAAAGAGAGATGGAAAGAGGAGAAGAGGTTGCTATGAGGGAAACCCTTAGTGATTTCTTGAAGGAGTATGAGTTTCAAACTCATAAATTCAGATATCATCTCAGTTTTTCAGAGTTTTTCAAGATGAAGTTGAATAGAAAAGAGCAGCAGAATAGATTTCATCTATCTACCTTTGAGGTTTCACCAATATGTTCAGCCAAAGCTTGGGTGGAGGAGTTAGATGCCTTCTTGCAGCATCACAAAATGTTGGAGGATGAAGCCATCAAAGTTGCAGCACTGCATTTGAGAGGTAAGGATTTTTCCTGGTGGATTTTTGAATCTTTTTCTTTGAGGAATGTAAACATTGCATCTTATGCAAATTTCACTAAGGCATTAGTGAAAAGATTTGATGAAAAGATTCATGAGACACCCATGGTAGAGGTAAACCAGAAAACTCAATTGAAACCCTTGCATGAAAACTTGTACCATACTTTTCGGAAAGAAAGGTTTCCATCTCACACCTTTGAGCAAAGG
This sequence comes from Pinus albicaulis, assembly GCA_034641835.2. NCBI lineage: Eukaryota > Viridiplantae > Streptophyta > Pinopsida > Pinales > Pinaceae > Pinus > Pinus albicaulis. Next base: position 301,637,339 of record CM076577.1, read on the forward strand.
AGCATGGAGATCTCTTTTTCAAAAAGGGATCCAATCATTGGATAGTTGCCCACTCATATGGCAGATCTTGAGGGCAACAACGTTGTTAGATATGGAGTTGATCTAGCACCTCATGCAGAGGAAGGAGGAGCTTTTGATCCAAGGAGAGGGATGCTTGCATCTTTGCAATGAAGTCCCCAGGATCTCATATGTGGAGATCAAGGCACAAGTCATGTTCTATCTGTGCCATTGTTGAGGAGGTGTGAAACCATGGAGACACAAGGAGGAAGAAGGGAGAAGGCCCAACATCATGAGATGAGGAGTACACATCCCTATTCATCTATGGAGGTTGATGCACCTGAGAAGCTTATTGGATTGCGTAGTGGAAGCATGGAGGGTTATCTCCATTCATCTATTCAGTCATCTCTTGATGATGATGTCTCATTGCATGGAGACATTTTGCCAGGGAAACCATTGGATCAATAGAGGAGGATGGATGCTTCACATGTTGGGGCACCAATCATTGATTTCAGGAGGTTGGAGACCTGGAGAGAGCTTGATACAGTGCTGGGAGTCTGGGGTAGACTCAAGGAGAGAGAGAGAATTCTCTCAACATCAGCATCACCCACTTCCATTTCAGATTCTGCGTTGTGGCAGGAGCAGCATGGGAAGGATAGTAGCCTTCCAACTTGCATTTTTGGCATGAGATATTTCAAAGAAGATTATGACCATATGACAGGTGCTCTTCATGAGAGATCATCAGCGCTGTCACTATGGAGATTAGATCCACATTGGAACTCCCAGCTGTTGGTGGAGTATTCCAAGGATATTTTTACTCGCATGATCTTGGATGTCCAGTTGCACTTGGAGGAGTATTCAGTTAGAGAGGGGGTCATCTTTTATCATGATAGGATCTTCTTACCTAGAGCTTCCAAGCTCAAGGAGAAGTTGCTACAAGCTGCTCGGGAGGATTTCCTTTTCAGCCCCACTTGTTCTATGAGAGCTTACCACACCACCATGGAGGGGTATTTTTGGATGGGATTTGAGGAGGAGATATATCAGCATATGAGCAGATGCATAGACCATATGCAGATGGAGGAGAGACATCACTCTTTGAGAGAGTTAGCATAGCCACCTCTTTCCACTTTGAGGATGAGAGGAGACTCATTTATGAGCCACTCCCTTTGTATGAGCAGGACATATGGTAAGGGTGATTATTATTTGCATGATTGTTTATATGATGTATGTCCCTTAACCATATATGTGCAAGATGATGCTCCAAGGAGAAGCATTTTTTTTTCTAAACCACATGGTTTGGATGAGACCATAAGCATGATGGATGGCCATTCCCTGGGAGGACTTAGGGAAGAGATGAGTTATGGAGGACATGCTCATTGTACACCTTGCATTATTCACTTCCTCCATACTTATGAGGAGATTAGAGCAGCAGGCAAGTGGTTGAGAAGCCACAGTTTTTATCAGTCTCTATTTTAGTTGAGGGTCAAGCTGCATTGGTTGCACTTGAGGGACCATTTTCCTTCACATTTGTTGCATATAGTAGCAAGTATGATTCTCATCTTTGCTCCCTATGGCTCTAATTTTTTTGTTCTTATGAGGAGCATGCTTGGGAGAGAGACACATGAGGTGAATGTGTCCTTTGAGGGAGGAATTCCTCACACTTTTTGCACTACATGTTCTAAGGGGAACATGGGAGATGATATGGCCACTAGAGCAACTCACTTGTTTCCATATGAGGTGAGCCATATGTTAGATGACATGCCATATGTTGATGTCTTCCAACTCATCATATATGGGGATATGTGGGCTAGCATGATTTGCACCATTGGAGGGGAGATATTTGGAAGTCTAGTCCTCATCTTGCCACTTGAGGGCAATATTATTGCAGCCCATGGACAGCCAGCACTCTACACTTATCATAAGTGGAGAGATGGATAGCGTGGGGTAGGCTACATAGTCTACCATGTATAGATTTTCATCCCACCTACTTTGCCAGAGCCAAAGGTGGATGATGGCTTTCAGGAGTTGCCTAGTTGGAAGGTGGCTCATTTTGCATGGCTCATAGCTTGGAGATGGAGGATCCATATGGGAAAGATAGTTCCCATTCTATTTCAGATCCCATTCTTCAAAGGGACCTCTAGACATCACCTTGTTATCCTCTTGAGTATTTCACTTTCACATGATGATAGCTTGATAGTTGACTTACATGCTAAGGAGGAGCATTGTGGAGATTTGATTGATGAGATAGCATCACTTTCCTTGGAGGAGATAATCATACAGGGATGCTACAGGGAGAGGAGAAGAAAATAACTCAGTCTATCCTTGCACTTTCTTGAGGACAAGCAATCTTTGAGAGGGGAGGATTGTAATGTTCCAAAATTTTCATGAAGATAATTGGAACATTAATTTTTTCTTATTTCATCTAGGAGGTGAATAAAATGGGTAAAAGGCCCATGAGTAGGAATAATATCCTTCATAATGTGAAAAGGATCAATGGAGCAGCTTAATTTTGCACCTTCCAATGTGAAAAGGGCAATTGCATGAGGACAAGGTCAAGTTTGACCAAGTCAACAGCGCTGCCTAAAGGTGTAGCTTGCATGAGAAGACATCACAGTTTTGGAGGGAGAAAGATTCATTATGGATGAAACCCTAATGTGTGGGGTCCATGGCAAAGAGGCATCGACTTGTATAAGAAGAGGAGGAGGCAGCCATAGTGAGATATCTTCGATCATTTGATTATTTGTCTATTCAGACAAATTGCACACTCCGGCTGTTCAGCAGAGTTGCAGAGCTGCTTAGCACGAGGGGTTCCTGTTTAGGATTTCCTCTCCTTCTTGAGAGGCCTCTTGAATGATTTCACTTCATATTCTCCACATCTTGGCTCAAGGCCAAAGCCATCCTTCAGATGTTGCGTTATTTATGCTCAAGTATAACGCAGTGTTGCTGGGGCATTGCAGTGGAGGGTTCCACAACACTTCTCTTTGGCTTATCTTTCAAAGGAGGGAGTTTCTCTTGCTCTGGGAGGTTAGTAGAAGGGATTTCAGAGCTGACTTGCACATCTTGGCATCAAGGCCAACATCTCCCATCATAGATAGCGCAGTCCATCCTCTATACTGCGTTATTTCAGTGCACACTTGCAGTGAGAGGTTGCACCAGCTTCTTGGAGGGAAATATCTTCAGTGTCGGGATCAGCCTTGCATTGAGAGATCCATTGGAGGGGTTTTGTTTCAGTTTGAGCATCATCTTCAGCCATCTCCATTTATTTCTAGTATTGAGTTGCAGCTACTGCCCAGCAACTCCGACATTTCTGCAAATTTGCCAATTTCATGTATATTGTAGCCAATCCTTCCAAGGATTGTGTATTTTGTTGTATTAGTGTTTTTATGGGTTGAGAGCTTGCTCCCCCTCATTTATTTGAGCTGATATTGTCATATCATTCTATTTTCATTTTGTATTATGCAGTAACTCCTATAAACTGTGTTATTTTGGCCAAGGCTCTCTTTCATGTAGCAGTGTTTTCCATTATCATGTATATGTCACATTGAGGCTTCCATTGCCTAGATAGAGTGATTGATTCCTCCACACATTGTATACATTTGCTACTATATAAAATATATGTTGCTAAATACTTCTTCATGTGCTCACAGCTACAATAATAATGTTGTCTTTCTATTCTATGTGCTTACATTGTTACAGTCCCTCACCAGGCATTTTCTGAGGACATCTAAGTGTGGAAGATCTGTTTAACCACCTTAGAAGGATTTATTTGGAGCCATCTCTTGGATTTCATTCTTAGATACATTGATCTAAGGGATCCAGTTCCTAGTTTCAATTCCTACTGCCTCCATTTCTGGAAAATGCGTTTTCCGGCCATGGATTGCTAGATGTTCCGATTTGGGAACATTAAAAAGGTTGCGGGAGCATTTGTCAACCCAAAAGGCATGACCAGCCATTCGAAAAGGCATTCCTTGGCTTTTAAGACAGTCTTCCACACATCGGAGGGTTCGAATGGTACTTGGTGATACCCAGATTTCAAGTCAATATTGTTGAAATATTTCGCCCCTTTGATTTGGTCCAGAAGGTCATCAATCCGCGGGATCAGGTACCTATTCTGGACAATGATCTTGTTCAGTGCCTGATAGTCAATACAAAGTCTCCACGTCCCATCCTTCTTCTGTACCAACACGATCGGGCTCCCACAGGGTGATGAACTTGGTTAGATGTGACCTTTCTGCAGCAGCTCCTAAATCTGCCTCTTGATTTCATCGTTCTCCAGAACAGAGCGCCGATCAGTCCATTGGGTAGCGGCACACCTGGGGTCAGATCAATGGGGTGCTTGACCTGACAGTGTATAGGAACCCCTGTGGGTGAGGTGAAGATGTCCCCGTACTCCTCCACAACCTTGTCCATTTTTTGTTTTCATGCAGAGGAGCCATGTCTGGAGGTCGTGGCCATAATCTTCTTCTTGCCCTGGGGGCGGATCATCAAGAAAATGAATTTCCTGGTTTGGGAAATGAGCTTACTACATTTTTTTGCAGTAACCAAAGAGATAGCAGTAGGAGGTGGTACCTCTGGTATCCTGTACAACTTATTTCCCAAAGTAACAATAACAGCGCAAGGCCGAGACTCATACATAGCATGACACTTCCACAAGTATGGTTGTCCTAATAATACATCAAAAACATCAATAGGAGCAATGTCACATAATACCTCATCCGTGAAGGGCTTGATGCTATATGGAAGGCGGCACTGCTGGCTAACACGAAGATCTCGTCCTTGGTGAAGCCACTCGATGGTGTATGGATGTGGGTGAGCTGTGGTCGGCAAGCCCAACTGCTTCACAGCGTCTACTGAAATGTGGTTCTTTTGGCTCCCATTATCGACAATGAACTGTACCGGGGAGCCCTTTCCCACATCTTGGAGTGGAAGAGATGTTCCTCCTCCTCTGGATCTTCTGGTTCCTCCTTCTGGATCTTTGTAGTGGCAAAAGTGGCGTTGGGCTCTAGATCTATAATCTGTTTCCCTTTGTCATTCCCCTTGTCAGGTTCTGATTCAGAGTTGGAGCATGCATCTGACTCAGAAGCCCTCATCTCGGCCACTAGCGAATTCTTGGCCCGACACTCACTTGTGTTGTGAGTGGAGCTCTTATGGAATTTACACCACTTTCCTGTGTCCTTCTTTGGCTTTGCGGTGTTGTTCTTTGCTTGTGGCTTTGACAGGTTGTCTTGAGCTGCCATGCCTTGGCTCTGTCCTTTGTTCTGTGGTTTGGGAGCACCTTTCCCTTGCTTTTGATTTGCAGATCCAAAGTCTCGCTTCTTCTGTTTGAATTTCTGCTCAATCTTGGCAGCATACCAGTATGCCGTACCAAGCGAGGAGATGTCGAGGAACTCCATTTCCTCCTGAATGTATCTATGCAGACAACTAGGATACTTTAGCACCAGGTGTTTCTCTGAATCTTTGATACCCAACTTTGTGCGTAGGGTATGGAATAGATTTTTTAGCTCATGCACATCTTGATCCCTTTGTTATCGCAACGTGGTCCATTGTATGTACTTGTCCTCATAGCTCCCCATGGGATAGTATTGTTCCTTGATGGCGTCTCGGAAAGAATTCCAAGTGGGTACGGCTGAGAACAGAGAGGGTTTTGTATCGTTCTGTTTCTCACAGTAGGTTTCCCACCAGTCCTTGACATGGGGGGTAGCTTTGAGGAGTGAAAAAATAATCTTCTCCCAATCGGAAAAATCGTGAACCGAGAAATATCCTTCTAATAGATTCAACCATATATCTACGGCATCTGCATCTATTTGACCCTCAAATATGGGAATTTCAAAATTTACTTGTACCTTAAAGGGAGTCGCACCTCCAGAGTGGCTATTGGATGCAAATGCACCGCCGGTGGGCAGTCGTTGAAGGATCTGGGCAAAGTTATCCATCATCACGTTCCTTTGTTTTTCGAGGGCCTCCTTGAGTAATATTTTGATAGGATCTCCTACTCCCTCATCTTTCTTTTCGTCTCCCATGGGCATCCGTCGGGGCTTGCGAGGCTGATCTTGCAAAGGTTCCACCAGATCGAGCCCTAACTCCTTATACCCTGACCTCATTGGGGACATGCAAAGAAGGATCGAGAAAAAAGCAGACCGCTCTGATACCACTGATCTGGATTTATGTAGGAACACAATAGAATAAACATATAACCATAAATACAAATATGCAACGGAAATAACACTTCATTTCATTAATATCAAAGAACTGAAATTTTCTTATAGACAGAATGGAAATAAACTAGCTAGGGCGCTGGTAGCTATCTCTGAGAAAATATTTGGCGACTATAGGCCTCTAAAATAAGTTACAATGAGGCTCTAGGGCCTATTTATTATTTAGAAACAATGGAAAACCCTAACCCTAGGAGATGAAGCGCCAAAACTATGGGCCCCGTTTGGGTAAATTGGTGTTTCAACTTCCCAGGGATGTAACTTTGGCATACGATCTTCGTTTGACACGAACCATACCTCGTTAGAAAGATCTATCCGAGGAATACAAATTTTGAGTGAGAAACATTAAACAATGGACCCATGTTGCTTCTGTTTTTCCCAAAAACATAGTTTAGGGCCTCAAAATGGCTTCGGAAGTTCAGGACCCGAAAAAAACTGCTAAAAATAGTAAGTTGTGCCGAAACTGAAAAACTGAAAGAGACAATGGTGGGGCCCCAAGTGGAATTGGTGAGTGACCACCAATATCCACCTGAATCACACAAATAGGTGGGAGTCCTTTGGGAGTTTCAAACACCTTGGAATGATTGTCCAAGACTTTTTGGAGATCTGCAGAAATAGATGATTTTGATGTTGGAACCTCTAGTGAGCATAATTTGTTGTTCATTATTTAGAAGCTTTGTCATGACATTAGAGCTTATTATCTTTCCCAGCTTCCCTGTAATACCCCATAATTCGACTTCGTTTCCTTCTGAAAAAAAATTCAGGAAAAGTTCTTGAAAATTAAAAGCTACCGTCCCCAAAGATTGTAACCATTGTACTCCTAGTACAACATCAGCACCTCCCATAGGAATGGAAATCATTGGACTATTCAATACATATTCCCCCATGGTTAGCTTGATATTATGGCATTTTCCAGAGCAATTTATAGTTTCTCCATTTGCAACCATCACTTGACATTCTGGTGTTGGGTATAGGAAACAATTCAATTCCTTGGCTACCTTACAATGAATAAAATTATGGGTACTACCTGAATCAATCAACACTATTACCTTTTTCTTCTTGATATGTCCTTCTATCTTGAGAGTTTGAGGAGTGGTAATTCTAGCCAATGCATTACACGATATGGTCGGACTCATTTCTTCCTCTTTTAGGACTGGTTCTTGGTGTATATCCTCTTCTTTCGAAGATTCTTGTTCATTTTCTTCTTCCTCTTCACAATCTATGTAAAATAATTTCTTCTCAGCACACTTATGACCTTTAGTGTATTTGCTATCACAACTGTAGCAAAGCCCTTTTGCTCTTTTTTCTTCCAATTGTTGTGGTGTCAACCTTGTAGGTTGTTTAAATCTAGGAGTAGCAACACTTCCATCTTTATAGAAGTGAGTGGTAGGCTTCCTTGTCGCCATAATTTTACATTCAATTTTTCTTGCCAACATGAATGCCTTCTCCAATGAATCAGGTTCCAAAAATCGAACTTCATGTTGGATGTTATCCTTTAAAGTACCTATGAAGAGATCAATCATGTGTTCCTCTGGAATATCAGTTACCTTACATTCAATTTTTGGAAGTCCTTAATGTGCTCCCCCATTGAACACTTTTGTTTGAGATTTATCAATTGGCTAAAGAAAGTGTTGCTCTTTGTATCCTCATAATGTGCTATCATTTCCTCTATAAAAATTAACCAAGTGACAACTTTTTTACGAGAGCAAAACCATCAATACGATACAAATGTATTTTTTTCTAAATTTAAAGTTGCAATCGTACCTCTTGTGTGTTTTGCACATTATTGAGATCAAAATATTGCTCCATCTATAGTATCCATGTTACAAGATCCTTTCCATCAAACTTTCTCATATCCATTTTTGGAATATGGCGGTTCTTCCCTCCAACATTAGAGTTTATGAAATCACAATTAATATTTATTTTGTTCGCGTCATGAGTTTCCTCTACTATATTTTCACCATTAGGAAACATTTCTTGTATCAACTTTTTCAAACCTTCCATGTCTGCTTTTAGATCATTCTTCATGTTTTCCATCTTATCTTCCATGTCATACATCTTATATTCCATGTCAGCTTCCATGCCATCCATCTTAGCTTCCATGCCATTCTTCAAACTATCCATATTAGATTCCACACCTTTCTTCAAACCATCCATCTTAGTTTCCACGCCTTTCTTCAAAACTTCCATGTCATTTTTTGTTGCTCTTTGCGAGAGCGAAATTTATTGCACTTGTTCTTGTAATTTTGATATGTCATGTTTCCATTCTTCGTCTTCATGAGTCATAGTAGAGCCTTCTAAAGGCTTAATGGGTGTTGAATTTTTTTTTGGGGGCCATTTTAGAATCCAATACTGATATCTATTCTAAAATATGCCCTTGGAATCAATTCAACTTGATTCTTCAAACAAGACTTATGCAATTCGGAAAAAAATACACACATTTTACTTGCTTTTGAGGAGCTCGATATTGAAATTGAATTATCTCTATACTTGTTGATCCTCAATATCTGAAATTTGGCCCTGTAGTAGTACTATAAAGCTTCTTTCCAATGTCGTAGGTTTGATTTGATTTGGATTCTTCAAGGAAAAGTTATGTCCAATCTCCCACAATGACCTAATTATGGATTGGTTCAATAGATCAAACTTGTACGACTTGCCACGTGTCACTGTTTTCTCCTTTGGCTCTTAAATTTATAGAAAAGAAACTACAGTCCTTTTACTTCCAGTCACTTTTTACAGAATTCCAATCCGATGCTCAGAGAGAGATTTATGAAGCTTTTCCCACGATCACCTCTTTGAGATGAAATTCGGGAGCCTGAAAAAGACCTAAATTCCACATATCATATCTCTGAAAATATTGTGAACCAAGCTCTAAAATTTTGCGATGATGTTCCTCAGGATTTTGGCTTCGCGTGCTTAATATTTTAGCTTCTGAACCTTCATAGAAAAAAATTTATAGTGAAAATTCCGCGATGAACTTTTTAAGTGAAATTCTGGAGCCTGCAAAAATCCCTAACTTCCACATATCATATCTCCAAAAATATTGCGAATCAAGCTCTGAAATTTTTTGACGTTGTTCCTCAGGATTTTGGTTTCGCACTCTAAAACTTTCAGCTTCTGAACCTTCGTAGAAATATGTTATAGCGAAAATGCCGTGATGACCTGTTTGGAGCAACGAAACCCTAGAATCCAAATCTCTAATACCAAATGTTGTGAAACCAGCTCCAAAAATAGAAGAAAAGAGATATCAATGCCTTAGAAATAAGCCACTTCGAGGGGGCAACCTCCAATACATTACATGAATGAACAATTCTTGGATGATAAAAATTACAAAACCTCCTTTCTATATATAGGAGTCCATGGGGCCACAATGTAATCCTAGACGACCTAACAATAATAATTTAAGGGCACAATAATAACAATATGGGGGTTACAGGGGTACAATAATAACAATAAGGGGGTTACACTAACAACAATAAGGGACTATACTAGTAATATAGGGACCTAACATGGGACAACTTCCCAAGTACTCTTCCTGATAATGGAATCATATTCCTCTACCATGGCATCAACCCATGCTGGTTGGTGCACTTATTCTCGAATGAGGATGGCTCAGTCTCTACACTCTCACTCATCAAAATGGTGTAACCAATGTACCGATCTGGTGACCTCCTCTTCCTGCGTTGTGATGTGAGTTCTCCCATATTCTCTCTAGCATCATGCATCAATATGTCAGACTCGTTGGTGCACTTCCTTCCATATATGGATGTCTCTGCATGAGTGGATGCTTCCACTCTCTACGCCTCTGCTTGTGGCTGCTCCACAACATCCTAAGGTTCTTCCTTTGGAGCTAAAAGCTCATCATCTTCATGCAACTGAAGCTCCCCCTCATGGGAACACCTCATGGCCTTCTCTTCATCAAACTTCACATCTCTACGAACGGTTGTCATCTTGTGAGATGGAAGGTACACTTGATTGTTTTGAGGTGTATCAGTGTACCGCATAAATATTCCCAAATCATTTTTTGGTTGTATCTTTTTCCTTGCATCCTTGGAAGCATGACAGTAAACTAATGAACCAAAGATCCTGAAGTGTGCCACATTTGATTTCTTACCTGAAAAAAATTCTTCCAATGTACTCATCCTAAGAATCTGATAAGGAATCTGATTCTGCACATATATCATTGTGTTCCATGCTTCAACCCACAAGTGCGACAATGGGCCCTAATCATGAAGCATCGCTCATGAAACTCCCACAACAATTTTATTCTTCCTTTTAGAAACCCCATTCTTTTGTGGATTATGGGGTGCTATTAACTTCTATTAAATTCCTTCTGATGCATAGAAGTTCTTGAACTCATTCGACACATATTGTCCACCATTATCGCTCCTGAGAGCCTTCACTTTACTGCCTGTGTCTTTCTCAACAAGTGCTTTAAATTCACAAAATTTTGAGAATGTCTAGTCTTTCTTATGCATGAATAATATCCAACACTTATGTGTTAAATCATCTACAAATATCACATAATACATGTTCTTGCCCGTGGAGGCTGTTGAGAACATCCCACACACATATGAGTGAACTCTTTCAAGGATCACTTGCACTCGACTATCCTTATCATGAAATGTGGCTTTGGTGTACTTCCTAATGTACACCCTTTACATGTATCTCTCTGCTCTAGTGTACCCTTGGGAAGTCCGATAGAAATTTTCCGCATGATCTTCAAAGATCCATTATGAAAATGGAAAAGTTGCACATGCCATAATTCATTGATGTCTTAGCTCTAAACCTTCTCTACTTTCGTGCTCAAATCAACATAGTCTTCTACATCCTATTTGTAAAGGTTCTTCACCCGAACCTCGATCCACTTCACTTGTCTCATGGCTATGTGATGAAGGAAATCATTTCCTTTGATAAATATCACAACATAACCACAGTCTTCAAACATATCATCTGAAACTAAATTCTTCTTCAGAATCAGAACATACATGACACCCTTTAATGTGAGAGGAGAATGATACTCTCAATGAAAAGTAACATTACCGATGTCGGTCGCAATATAACTTCCATCATCTCCCATCTTGATGTGCATCTCGAGGTTCTTCTCCTCCAATTTTTTAAAAAAGTATTTGTTTCCCATCATATGGAATGAGGCTCCACTATCCAGATACCACACACTACCCATCACCGATTTCACCATGCATGAAATGAGGGTGAAATCCAACTTGAATTGTGAAACTAGAGCTTCACTTGCCACTCATCCTAAGGGATTATTTCTAGCCTTATTGTGCTGACACTTCGTGGCATAGTGTCCTAGCTCATGGCAGTGAAAATATTTAATCTTTGACAAGTCCTTCTTTCCTACCTAACCAGAATCTCCTTTGTATTTTTATTTATTCCATTTCCCTTTCTTTGCATTTCCATCCAAGGCACAATTATCCTCATCATCATGCTTGGATGAGGTTTCATCTCTGGTGTTCCACCTTATCTCTTCTTTCACCAAGTCAAACCACAAACGCTCCCACTCTGGTAGCTTCTCCCTCCCATTTAACAAATCCTATCAGTTGTGCTAGCTCTTGGGAAGGCCTAGAAATATTAAGATGACCAGATCATCTTCAACAGCTATAACGCAAACACTCCCAAGATCATACCGACATTAGGTGAACTTGCTCAATTACTGTGGTATTGTGTCACCCTTTTCCATCTTTATTTCCTGAAGCTTGTCCTTCAGTTCCAGCTTCCTGTGGTTATTGTTGTTCTGAAAAAATTCTGTCAAGGATTTCCACATTGCATATGAAGTCTCCTTTCTGTGGAGGTTCGAGACAATATGATCTTGAAATCCTTCCAGTGAGATCCTTCTTGCCTTGGCTACATTCTTCTTCCATTCTGCTATATTTTGTTCATCGGCAACTACTGGTTTCATAAAATTGTTATCAATGTATTCCTTCAACCCATTATCTTCCATGAATGCTTCCATCTAGTCCCTCCAAGAAATGTAATTTGAGATACCCTCAAGGGCATACTCGAGCCTTAGACCATAGAACACCATCATGATCTTGTTGTTAGCTCTAAATAATAGATCAACAAAACTTGTTCCTCCTGCAAAGATAACTTCATATTCTTCTCTTCTATAGTGATTTTAGATCTGATACCATATATATAAATTCCTTATCGATTCAAACTGCTAATGGTAGTTTACTAAAAAAATAGACTTGAATATATTCTACTCATCAACGGAAACAATTAAACAATTGTGAAATCATGAAGCATACAAGAGAAAGAATTCAATCAACAAATTACACAATGATTTTTTGGGAAATGCCAAAACTAAAAGCCCCTGCTATCTGTATATTTCATTATTCATAAAATATGATAATAGTACAATGCTTTGCTCAAGACCGAGCAACCTCTGCACTATTGTTACACAGTATTTTTTCGGATTCCTTAGTCCTTATCCTAAGTGTCATCTTTTGTGTCGCTCATGTCAAAAACGTCGCAAAGTGACAAGAGCTGTGTAAAATTATTCATCTTGGATAACATGCTTAAAGTATCCCTAAAATCCCAAAAGAGAAATGCCTTGAATAATTTCTGCAAAGTTTGTAAAAAACCCTAAATTGCAAGCCCATCGCGGTTCTCCCCTTAATAGCCTCACGCTTGTCACCTTGTCCCTAACTTGTGAACATCGATGCTAGCACATGAATTCAATAGTAAAGTCGTGTTAGTTCTCTTCGGTCAAGTTCTCCAAAAATGGAGCAGAAGTTTCATCCTCTAGAATTCTCGAGAACGAAGGTCTGGTACTTGTTGGTTGAGGATATAGTCGAATACTCCCATTTTTTACCCTTGATCTTATCTCCAAATATTTTCCCCTTTGAGATAAGACCTTTCCCCCCTCATTATTGGATCCATAACCTCTCTAGGTCTGTTATAAAAGAGTGGCATGCTAGTGAGTCTTGGTTGGTCATTGTTGGTTGCCATTCTTCTACCCGGTTGCACATAGATGTTGTCGATATGACAAGGAAGGAGAAGAGATTGAAAGGCTTGGATTGGACTTGGATTTCCATTCTGAAGGAGGCCTCCAAAATCAAGGCATCGATTGAAAGCTTCCCTTTGTTTATTTAATAATAAAATATATACTTTTCTTCCCGTGAATCTATTATATTTGTTTATTTAGCATGATACTCCTTGATATGTCATGTGGTTCTCCTTGAAATATATATGTGTGTGTGTGTGTGTGTGATATATATATTTCATTTGTTTTCATTATCTTTCTTATAGGTATTCAGACGTAGAAGGCATAGCGAGGAATGAGCCTAGAAGCAAAAGGATCGACATTGATATCGAGGAAACAATCGCATAAGGAGTGAGGTAGGTCATCTCTCTCACTCGTCTTATTTCGATGTTAAACTAGGAAAGCTTGTATTATTTGTCATGTTTGTTACTGATCCCACTCATTAGGCTAAAGGGATCTCTTCTTTCCGAAGAATATGTTTTCCTTCATAACAAATTGGTGATTCTATTGGGGATCATACACCCTTTTCACCCTCTTCTTGTTTTTGTCTCCATGCTTAGTTTGGCCAACCATTGAATGACCGCTTGTGTAGCTTGTTTGTCAGTCTGTATTATGGCTTGTAAGTGTTTTGAGGTATCTATTCTAAATATTTTCCTCAATAAATTTTTGTTTTATCCATGTTTTCCTTGCTCAATGCGCTTTTTAATAGTTACAGTCGTGCTACCATCATTGGTTTTTACTAGAACAATCGTGCCGTAGACCATTGGTGTTAACTAGAGGTCTGTGTTGGTCTTAGAAAATAGAGATTTTTAGAGTTTTTTTCTGGAGAATCCTTAGTGTGTCTTGGTCCTTGAAATATTTTCTTTGCTTTTATTGCATTTTTTTTTTCTTTGAGTGTTTTCAGTCTCTTGGAAAGTGAAAATTAGTCTGATGGTTTAAGTGGTAAAATTTGTGTTTTGATTGGGTCTTGTTGTTTCAATTCAATTAAAATTTGTTTAATACTTGTATCATCCAATAAATATTGGTTATTTTCCATATAATAGTAGTAACTAATGTGATTTTTCAAAGAAATTGGGTTTCACATATTTTTAGTTTTCATTTCAAAAATTATTTTTCATTACGCGCATAAGATTACTTGCATTGAAAGGCTAGTTTTTTAAATTTCTTATTGGAAATAGATTAAATTTTTTCAATGATTGAAAGCTTAAAATTAATTAGATAACTTAAGTGCATTTCATCATTCAAAGTGAAAAAAAAAAAAAAACTAATTTAAATGCATATTAGTGAAAGTAGAAAACGTTTTACTTTTGAATGAGTTACATTTGGGATAGTGAAAGTGAAATCATCTTTACTTTTTAGAACTTGCAAAGTGAAAGCTAGTTGGGGGGCATTTTGCTTGTTGCATTTTGTTTGATACATCACTCTCTGCAATCTCTTCCCATATTAGTTTAGCTTTCATTGAAAATGAAGGAATCTTTTTTTCATATAGCTACATCCTAGGAATTTAAGTGACATCATTTTGAGCCCCAAATCGAAACTTAATTTCAGATCAACAATAAAATGAATTTCAATTAACCTAAGCATTTGGAATTAACACAAATATCTAGAGGTATAGGCTAGAGATGTGTTCCGACGTCATTAAGTGTAGCAGTTGTCGCTAACAACCTGTGTTACATTCTAAGGGTGATATCTCATCCCATATCTGGAAGTATATAGGATTAGGCTCCACATATGGTAAGTATATGGGGACACTCTCATCAAACAGTTACACATTATATAGTGCTACTATGGACTGAGTTTCTACGTACCATCGGTTATATTTTTGGAGACCCCACTAGGTTGTAACCTACCCTAGGTAACCGAGTCAGCTGCCTTATAGACGTCATACACCAAATACAACATTCAAGGAGATTTCCTACCCATACTTCTTGGTTCACCAGGAGGTATTCTGCAGTTCATAGATACTCGGTAATCCCTTTTACATAGATTACACTTTATTTATTTATTTTGTTTAATTATAAAAAAATTTGTCCACGAAAACATCCTACATGTGCAGTACTCCTTTGCCTCATCATGGATTGTTAATCAAAAAAATCACATATCCTTGTTTTGATCTTGTCCAAAGGTCATCGTGGTTGAATCTTCGAATTCACCCGACTCATCCCCTAAAGGAACTCAAGGCCCCCATCCCGAAATTCAGTGTTTTCCACCTAGGCCTCCTGAAGCTCAAGGTTTTGAATATGGAATTGTGCCAATCATCCAACCACTCTCTTCTTGACCACCGCCTGACAATTGGATTTCGTTATTTGCGGATCTTGAGCCTGAAATTCCTGAATCCGATGCACATTTTGTGGTATTTCCTCCTAATCCTCTCTATGATATGTTCATGGTATCTCTCGAGCATCCATATAGTCCTTTCAATAATCCCAAAGTTCCTTTTGGTGCTTCTCTCGTCGCACCTCGAACTATTGTTCAGCAATTGTTTCCACCATGCATGGCATTGAATGTAGACGATGCTCCATTTGTGAGCACTCCTAAAATTATTCCAATGAATACTTCTGCGACTCACACCCCAGAAGTAGATGTCGAATCCGTGTTCCCTTCGGAATTTTTTCATTGTGTTTCTGCTTCTTATGTTTTAGGAAGTGGAACAAATGTATCCTTTGGCCATGTTGCATCTTCGCTTCCGCCAGGTTACACTTCTCTCGGAAACCTTGTCTCGGAAGCTTCTAGGGACACGTCCCTTTTTCATCATCCTATCTGGTCGTCTAGTATTCCTCCAAATTCTGGCTTGTTTGTTTAAGACGTAGCCACAGTTTCACAACCTTCCACTCAACCTGTAGTTTATGTGGGTCAAATGTCCATTACACTTGGATCATCTTCTCCTTTGTTCCAATATACCACCAATGTTGTTCCACCTTTAAGTGGAAAACCTATAGTTTCGTATGTTCCACGGGGGAAATCACATCCCTTCTATGTACCCCCACTTTTGGGCGGGGGCATTCTGAACTATGGAATTGTATCGGGGGTGGGACAACCCATATCTAGTCTTTGTTGAACTTTGGTTTCATCCCTAACAAGTTTTGTCGTGGGTAACTCTTTACAAGGTGTTCGCACGTTTTCAACTCAACTTGTTTATCAACAAACCCATGTTGAGAAAGGTCATGTTAAGCAACCCCATGTTCAACAACCGCATATCCAACAACTCTATGTTCAGCAACTGAATGTACAAAGTCAGTATGTTCAACAGACAAATGTCCAACAACAATATGTTCAACAACCGAACGCCCAACATTAGTATGTCCAACAACCCCAAAATCCATTGTTGGGTTTTACGACTAATCCGTAGGCTAGTACTCAAATTCCATATGGACCTAACCCTCTAGAACTTACCCTCTTAGACCCAGTATTCAATACCATCAATTCCAACATGAGCAGTACCAACAACCCCAACCAAAACCCCACGTACAACAAGGACCTTATGTCCAGCAAGGACCTAATCCTCAACAAGCATTGCAGCATGGGCCTTATCAATAGCCCCAATAGGGACCTTACCTTCAACAACACCTGCAGCAAGGAACTTATCAGCATCCCTGGCCTCAACAAAGACCTTTTTAGCAATAAATACACTTTCAACAAAAGTGGGGGAAATATGGTTTTTATGGTCAAAATAAACCCCAATGGGGGAAGAACCTGTATCAGTAAGGTTGGAACCCTCAAATGAGGAATTACCAAAGACCTTTTACTCCTTATAATACTCAGTTACAATTCTTGGTTGCGTTGGAACTTCCATATGTGTCAAGGATTACAAATTACCCAATACAAAACATGTTGCATTCACCTCCGATTCCAACTAAAATTCCTGGGGATTGTTCTAAATTTGAAGGTAAATCTAGAGAAGACCCCCAAGCTCACATTGTGACACACAATATATGGTTATACTCTAACTCTTGGATTGATGACTCAATTCTATTACGTATTTTACAACACACGTTAACGGGTGCCACCGCCAAGTGGTATATTGAGATCCCTCATGGAATGTTCCAAGATTTCAACTTGTTGGCCATGGAATTTATTGCCCATTTCTAGTTACCCATCTGATATGAAACCGGCACCCATATCTTAACATCTTTGGAATAGTCGACTGCTACACATATCTATGATCACATCCATGAATGGATACGTAGATGACGTCTGATCAAATTTGAAATTCCTGATCAGCTCTTGATTGAATGGTTTAATAAATCATTCATTCCAAAAAATTCCAAAGACATTTATATGGGTGGATGTGTGATTGAGGAATATTTCATCGCCCAATCTCAATATTTATATCTCATTTATTCCCAGTCTGGGATATTATATGATCTTTACCAAATGCCCCACGACCTTCAATGGACCCTTCATCTTCGAAATCTATTGATACGAAACTTGTTGATGGTGTTATCGGGCCAGTGGCTCAACACTCTAATATTACTCTGAAATCTTCTTCAAAGTCTAAGTCTATTCTGGCCACTGCACTTTCCGTTCTTGCAAACGATTCCAAAAATCCTAGTAAAACCTCTGAGCTTAATGTCATGTAGTCTACTGTGGCGGATAAATCCTCAAAAGGTAAGAAGAAGGGGAAAGAAAAAGCCAAATCCGATACCCCTAAACAAGATTCCTCTAATTCATTTATTGACGATGCATCCAAACGTAAGCCCAAGTATCCTTGTCTCATATGAGACGAAGATTATTACACCAAGGATTTTCCTCGTCGTGCCAAGGTTAGTCGTATTTTAAAAGGCACATCAAGAACATGAGCTATTTTTAAAGAACCATTTCCATCTCAACAAACTCAAATGGTATACCAGCCTCAATCCTCTGTATCTGGAAGCTATTAGGTATTCATGGCTGGTACATAACCTATTTCTGTCGCCACTTGATCAAAATAATATCTGAATCCTAACAAATTTTTGGTGGAAAAATATGCCATTGATGCGCCTTCTTCTTCCACCCCACCCAATTCTAGTCCTCTTCATATTGAGCGACCTAGTAATGATTCCATTATCCGACCACCCCCCAAAGGTGTTCTCCGTAAATCATCGTATAATACGAATGCACGAGTTGATCAGCATTATAATATTGTGGAAGATTTAGATCAAGCGCCTTCGGCGATGTCGACTTTGATGTCCTTCAATATTATCCATAGAAAATAAATTCATTACTATCCGCTATCAGATGGATTTATTTGTCGGATTCTAATTTAATTATGTTTGATCTTGAAAATCACGTTCCTCGTCTCCCGTCGCAACTATCTTTTCTTATTCAAGTTGTTGTGATGGTTTAAACTATTCATTGGACTGTTATTGATGAAGATGCCTCCACCTGCATCATGTATATTTCATGTTGGAAAGCCCTCAGATCTCCCCCTCTTAATCAATCCCCTAATATATTGGAATATTTCAATGGCAAATGTTCTCAGCCATATGGTATTCTTAACTCTTTACCGATCTAGTTGGAGGGAAAAACATTGAATATGGAAGTGGAAGTTGTAGATGTGAACCTCAACTTTAATATTCTACTTGGTTGCAGTTGGAACCATGCAATGGTTTGCATGGTATCTACCCTTTTCTGTGTTCTTAATTTTCCCCATCAAGGAAAAATAGTTACGGTTGATCAACTTTCCTTTTTCTCTCCTGATTCTTCAATTGGAAATGTAGAGTATGTTGGGAATACCATCGTTCCTTATGAGAGTGTCCGAGAGGGTCTCTTTAAAGTCTCATCATTGATGGGAAACTTCTCCCTTTTACCTCCCAATGTCTCTTTAGTTAATATGGTTCCATCTAGTCACGACCCCTGGATCATTCACAGCCCTGATCAGGTTGATTGTTTTGGTGACGTTCTATCGCTTAGCCCTATCAAATAGATGTATCAGATCATCCTTCTGGATTTTGCACCTGCATATGATTCCAACAATAACTTTATTTTGTCTTTAGAAACGTATTCAAAATATCCTTGGTTTGGTTCATGGGATTCAGATTATCCTTTGAAAATTATCCTTTGAATGAGACATTTCCCAATGATGAGAGTATTTTGGAAGTTATGTCTCTTGAAGAAACTCCTTGGGATGATAACCATCGTCATTCCTCATTTCTCCCAAGCCTTGGTGAAATCACTAACTGTCTAGAAACTTGTGTTTCCCCTAAAACAATTGGTCCACTTAGGAACCCCATCTTGGTTCATTAAGTCATGTCTGAAGAAAACATGGGTAATATTTAAACTACCATACCGATCGACATCTCTCTCAAACCAGGGATTGTCAAGAATATCCAAATTTGAGCTTTTTGTTCTCCAAATGAGATCGAGATTTATACTGCCCTCTTCAATGAATTTTGAGATTTCTTCTCTTGGTCGTATAAATAAATTCCTGGCATCGATACTAGTATCATGGTGCATGAAATTCCTACCTATCCGGATGCGAAACATGTTCATCAACGCCTCTGTCTAGTGCATCCAACAAAATGCAGTTGTCATCAAGGGTGAAGTTGAAAAAAATATTAAAGAAGGATTCATTTACCCTATACTAATGACAGAATGGGTCTCTAATATCATTGTTGTTACCAAAAAATAAGGAATTATTCGCGTTTGTGTTGATTATCCTGATATCAATAGGGCTTATCCTAAAGATAATTACCCCACTCCTTTTATTAACCAGATCATTGTTGAATGCATTGGGATTGAGATTTTTTCCTTTATGGATGGTTTTTCTGGCTATAACCAGATTGACATTCTCCCCACCGACCAAAAACCACCTTTATCTTTCCTTGGGGGACATTTGCATTCAAAAAAATTATGTTTGGATTGAATAATGTTAGTGCCTACCTTCCAGCAGGCTATGTCTTATGCATTTCATGATATTAAGCATATAGTCAAGCCTTATCTTGACGATCTTCCTGCTCATTCTCTGAAATTTCAAGGTCACCCCTCTCATCGTCGTACGATATTTCTTCATTGTCGACTCTACAACATTCAGTTGAATCCTCATAAGTGTGTCTTCTGTGTTGAATCTGGTCGCCTCTTAGGATTTTTGGTTTCTAAGGAAGGCATCGAGATTGATCTACTGAAAGTCGAGGCTATCATAAATTTTCCTCCTCCCTCTTCTTTTCATCAACTCCAGAGTTTGCAGGGGACAACGAACTTTCATTGTTGTTTTGTCCTGAGTGATGCAGACCTTGCTAAAGGATTTACTCATTTTCTTAAAAAAAAAAGGGTCCCATTTATTTCTGATGAAGTCGCTCAAACCCATTTTGATGGTTTGAAGACAACCCTCGTTAGTGCTCCTTTATTGCATCCCCCTAATTATCGTCGTGATTATTTCCTATATTTAGTCGTCGCCAACAGTCATTGGCATGGTGCTTGTTTAGAACGATGATGACGGGATTGAACATGTTAACTACTACTTGATTCACAATATCTTTTATGTTGGGACACATTACGCTCATGTAGAGAAACTACCTTTAGCAGTTATTCATGTCATCCAACGCTTTTGCCATTATATTCTCTTGCGCAAAAATACTGTGATTTCTGATTGTAACACCATGAATTACATCCTAACTCCCCAGTTACTTGGGGGTAAATACTACAAATGGATTTTTATTCTACAGGAGTTTGATTTACAGTTTTCTAAAGCTAAGTCAAAGAAATTATTATTTTTTGCTGAGCTGATTTGCACTCTTCCATCTGTAGTTCCACCCACTCCTTTTACTTAATTGATTCCACATGAATCACTTTTTCTCATTAGTAATCTTGATCCATGGTATGGTGATATCAATATCTATCTCCAAACCAAAAATTTTAGACTGGAGTTATCTCACTCTAAGCGACATCGAATTCGTCACCAGTCCCAACCTTATCGCATTATTGGGGATACTCTCTATCGTACTAGTCTTGATGTTATCCTTTGTCGATGTTTGACTCTTGAGGAAGCTGAGAAAGTATTAAATGAATGCCACTCTAGGGCATGTGGTGGTCATATATCAGGTCACGCTACTTCTCAAAATATTCTACGCACATGTTATTTTTGGTCGTCAATTTTCAAGGACTGCATTCTTTCTATTCAAAAGTGTCACGACTGCCAGATATATTCTCGCAAAGAAAAAGCCCCACCCAAAACCTTGCACCCAGTTATTACCGTCAAACCCTTTTTGAAACGGGGCATTTATTTCATGACTTGTAACCCTTGCTGGACCAGGGGGCATGGTTATATTATCTTCGTCGTCGATTATTTCACAAAATGGGCCTAGGAAATGCCTACATACGATGTTGAAGGTAAAACTACGGCGTAATTTCTTTTTAATCATGTCATAGCTAGATTCGGTGTCCCAAAGGCCATAGTCATAGACCATGGTTCTCATTTTCGAAATTATATGATGACAGAGCTTAGAGCGCAGTTGGGTTTACGTCACGACAGCTCAACTCCTTATTATCCATAGGCCAATGGCAAAGTTGAAGTCATTAGCAAAGCTATTTTCATTATGCTTCAACGAACCATTGGAATGCATAAACGGAATTGGCATCTTATGATTTTTTTAACTCTGTGGGCATACTGAACTTCGGCTAAGACAACGACCGAATTAACACCTTTTCAATTGGTGTATGGTTTGGAAGCCATGCTCCTAATTGGGTGTGAAATCCCTTCTTTGAAGTTAGCTATCAAGTTACTCCCTATTACTTCACCGAAATATGAACGATTTATTTACGTCGAACATCTCGATGAGACTCAATGAATTGCTACTTTGGTTATCGAAGATCAAAAGAAACGAGTTAAAGCACAGTATTATAAATCTGTAAGTATGCTTATTTTTGCTGAAGGAAACTTTGTCTTGCTATATGATCAAGCTCTTTATAAGTTGGGGGTTGGAAAACTCGAAGAAATGTGGCATAGGCCCTTTATCGTTAAGCGATTATTAGAAAAATGCACCTATTATTTGGTCGATTATGAAGGGAATCAATTGGTTGAGCCCCAAAATGGGCTCTATCTCAAAAATAATTATGCTTGATTTAGCATAAATACTTTGTACTTTAGTGTGTGTGATTCATTAGTGTATAGTAATACTTTGGTGTGATTTTTTTCTTTTGAAGATGTGTTTTCCTCTGCTTACCCTGTGTTACACTTGGTTTGCAGTTTTCGTCAAACCATTATGTTGGTTTTGATGATGGTGCTTGTCATAGTAAACGGAACTTGTCTTCCACAACATGAGCATTGTTTTCTCCTAGTGGCGAGTTAGTGAATTCTCAAAGCGTATGCTTGGGTCAAACAAATAACAACATTTTCGAAATATAGTGCGGTTATCAAACTATTATCGGAAGTTGTTACTCTTGGTATTAGGGAATTGGTTGTTAAAATCGATTCACAACTCGTTGTGCTACAATTCAATGGACATTATTCAGTCAGAAACCATCACATATTATGCATGTATCTATGTGTTCCATTCTACATGTTCGATTATTGGAATGAAATTTTGATTACATTACTTATCAACATATTCCAAGACATTTGAAGACATTAACTCATACATTAGCTAATTATGTGTTAGACAGACATTTGCATCATATGTAAAAACCAAAACATCATCAAGATAAAGAACATTAGATAGCATTAGAAACATGTATATATATATATATATATATATATATATATATATATATATATATCGAGTCTGTATGGCTTCTTGAGCCTACAAAAGTGCAGTCAAAAGAACTAAATGAGGCATATCTATCCTCTGGCATGATGCTGGTGGTAATATGTGACAACTCTGACCACTCGACCTAACATTCGACGAAATATAGTTGAAACCTCCATTGAGTGTCTCTGATATCAGAGTGGGATATCATCGACTGAGGCATAGTCTGGTATGCCTCTCATCAAAGTTGCAAGGTTACGCTCCACTTCGACTATAGGGTTAGCAACCTCATCATAAAAAACTACCTCAATCTGTCAAACCACCCGTTGCGCTACCTGAGATAGCCCTAGAGGCCTCACCACTCCAATATCTGCAAAAAATAATCATAAATTAAACTCTTTGGCACACACCAAAAAAAAATCAAATATTGAAAAACTTTAAAAAACAATTCTTAGCGAGGTCATCCCACTATCCTCCCGATGGAGGAGGAATATCTCGATCTCCCCTTAAATCATTCCTTGTGTATGGCCAGTCATCAATCATTATGAGAT
Source organism: Pinus albicaulis (assembly GCA_034641835.2). Classification (NCBI taxonomy): domain Eukaryota; kingdom Viridiplantae; phylum Streptophyta; class Pinopsida; order Pinales; family Pinaceae; genus Pinus; species Pinus albicaulis. Next base: position 301,660,770 of record CM076577.1, read on the forward strand.
GTCTACGTATCCATCCAAAGAAATCAGGGAGGAATGTCATCTGTTGCCCGCCACCATGGCAAGGGATCAACTCACTCCATCTCTAAAGTCGTGGATCCGTCGGTGTAGGAGGTCCCACCTCTATCCTTTGAAATCGAAATAGTGACACCCTATCTAGGAAGAGAGTGATTAGGATCGATCTATATCCAAACTGATTCAACTTCATTATTTTTCACTTGGTGAGTTGATCCTTCAGGTTAACGAGAAATCCCTTGTACCAGTTAAAAACTCTTGGACTTATAAAATTCACGACATATTGGGACTGAGACTTGCTCGCCTCATCAATGGACTATACCCTTGCCACCCGAGCAATGGTGTAAAGGACTATCGGAAGAATTCGGTCATTAATGGTCTTGATGTCAATTTTCCCACTCTTGGTCTTTAGAGACCCGTCATTGAGATGTCTGGCGATGAGTAAATATGTACTCTCGCCACCTGGTCTAGACCCTTCTAGCTAGAATGTCAGTCCCCTCCTGGATAGAACAATGATGAAATAGATATCAAATACATCGATATCTATGTCTTGATCACCAATCACAAAGAATTTTCAGTCTACATCCTACCATCTCACCAAGTACTACAATAAATATACTTGGGATCGCATCTTAGGTGTCTGGAATAATTTGAGAAATCCACAGTTTTAGAGTGCTCTTATGCAATTTGGATCTTGAGCTGCTTCTCGATCCTCAGCGTCATGACCCCTTTATTTCCACTCAATTGCCATAATTATCCTGCAAAACATTAATTAACAAGGATTAAACATCTTTCATGGAGGAAATTTAGCAAAAAATTGAGTGATAATTGGGATTTTACTAAATGAAATTTGTTCGCAGCACCAGCGTGACTATCTAGAAATTTTCATGTGTTGGCATCGTGTTGGTGCGTTAAGGGTCTGAGCGATCAACGCAGACCTGATGGATCAAACCCGTGCTATTCTCCCACATGCCCTGGTTTTTCAAGGGCTCCTTAACCAAGAAAAAAATTGATAAAAATGCTTAAAAACAAAAGGGAAATGCAAGCTAAGGAGAGATATATTACCTACAATGGAAAAAATTGCAAATGGTGGTCTAGCTTGGTAGAATGAGGCACCCAAAGTTCGAATAAAAATTGAGGGAAAGTGCTCTATCAAAATCCAAATGGTAAAAGTAATTTTATTTTTTACTTTTAGTTATTAAAAGGCTTTTACCAAATATTTTTTATTAAAAAAAAATTATCGTTTTATGAGTACTTTTACCCGTATTTGTGTATTTTTTCGATTAATGTGACGTTTGGTTGCATGTGCAAAAGTAGGTCATTATGAATCAAATTTGGTCAATGGTGAACGATGAGTTATCTTTTATCACTTTTTCGAACTCGTGAAAACAAACGAAAAAGAAACCCCCCTGGAGTCAACTTTAAGCTCTTTTCTGACTCTCGAAACATGAAAATATTTCTAAGAACTTGTCCTTTAGAGCTCATTAAATTAATGAATTGACGTCATCTCAGTATATGATTACCCCTTTTTTGGGCTAATATTGACTAATTATGAAAAAGGAATACCTTGTTCGATCATGATCAGGAGGTTCTCTCAGATATTTTTTTCTACCTTTTTGGATTCGAGAGACTATTTGCGAAAAGGGACCTTTTGGACTTTTCTTTTCCATCTCTTTTCAAACTCCCTAAACATGATATATATACTGAGTTACCCCTCTTTCGGACTCGTAAAACTTAAACAACGAAGGAATTATCACAATGACAAGATCGAGTTACTCCTTCCTAGGACTTGTTAAACTTACTAGAATGGATTCATTTGAAGGGTGAACTTATACGTCAAGAATCTGGAATCCTCTTCAAGCATGCTATAAAAAACAAATAGGTACTCACGCGAAATAACAAGGGAAAATGGAAGTAAAGAGTGTTTTATATACCAGCTCTCAAGCTGTGGGTGGTAAACTATAATATCCTAGCATTTTATCTTTCCTGCAAAGGTCATAGTCCAATTCTCCCTTATTTTATAGTAGCTTTAGACAAATTAGGGTTTGTAACACCTAAACCATCACTTCCAGAGGCATAATTAGGAATCATGAATAGCCCTTACTATAATTCCCCCAGGATACGTAGATTCTCTATGATGCAGGTAGTCGGGTTTAGTGTTGCGATTTCCAGATGTGATGCGGTTGGCGGAGGGAGGATAGGATTATTTCATTATTCCATTACTGGAGTTAACCTAATCCACTATTGCATTATTCCGAGATGGTTTCTCAAATATTTATTTCTCTCTTGAACATGACTCTCATCTCCATTTCGTGTCGAGTTTGGGATATCCTTCATTCTTCATTTGATTTCTGGGTTTGGGAAATCAGTTTTCCTCTCATTCGAACATCATCTGCTTTCACCATGAACTTTGATCCTATTTTGAGTCAAATGCTGCCAAACTCCAGAGTCGTGTCACTGATATGTTCAAGAGAAGTCCTATATGTAAAAGTCAAACACCCTCTACTTATTTGACCCTCTCTGCAACAATCTTGACCCACTCCTATCATCTTGAGAAATCCTTTGTTTCGTGTCGATTATGTGGGAACCATTATGGCCCTCCTTCAATAGATCACTTCTTGTCGACTTCATCTCATTATCCAGGAAGGTAATTTAGAAACTCCTTTTCAATACCTTGGAGCTTGCATGCCTCAATGGAAATTTCTTCGCATTTGACGAAAGGTTCACATCATTGGCCTTCGATCGAATGATTATAAAAGTGTTCGACTTCAGCTAATTCATTCATACTTGTAGATTGTGTTTTCGTACCTTGAGGGCCATCATCATTATTGGTGGTTTCTCTCGCACTTGTTAACGGTTTACCTCATCTACCAGTAATCAGGTGGTTTCTACCATGTTCGACATCAACACATCTATTCACATGGTTATATTTGTACAGTGGGTAGATCGAGATAGCGACGAATACCCTGAATCGTGTATGTTGGTATCCAAGTTGTGTGGAGTTATTATGTATTCATTATTGTACACATGATAATTTCTATATGAATGGTTGCGACCATATAGTGGATCCATTTTCGTGATCTCTTTTAGACGGATGGTTGTGTCCATGTCATGGGTTCATGCGTTATTTGATGCCTATTCATAGATATGTCATTAGGAATATTTATATTAGATATGTCATATATTGTATTGTGTTTGATTGGTAGGTCTCCTGACAGTGGTTTTCCAAAGTCCTTGCCATGGCTGATAAAGTGATTCAACCATCACTTCTGGTTTTGTTTTCATGCTTTAGGGGGGAATTATTACACAGTATTTTATCGCATTCCTTAGTATTTATCCCAGGTGTCATATTTTTTGTCGCTCATGTCACAAACATCGCAAAGCGACAAGATCTATGTAAACTTATTCATCTTTCATAACATGCTTAAAGTATCCCCGAAGGCCTAAAAGAGAAATGTCATGAAGCCTTTCTGCAAAGTTTGTAAAAAACTCTAAATTGCAAGCCCAACATGATTATCCCCTTAATAGCCTCGCGCTTGTCACCCTGTCCCTAACCTATGAATAGCGCTACCAGCGGTAGAATTCAGTAGTAAATTCGCACTGGTCCTCTTCAAGCAGGTTTGCCAAAAATGAAGTAGAAACTTCGTCCTCTAGAATTCACAATAACAGAGGTCTGGTACTTGTTGGTTGAGGATATGGTCAAATACTCCCATTTTTCAACCTTGATATTATCTCCAAATATTTTCCCCTATGAGATAATAACTTTCCCCCCTCATTAGTGGATCCATAACCTCTCCATCTCTGCTATAAAAGAGTGCCATGCTAGTGAGTCTTGGTTGGTCATTTTTGGTTTCCATTCTTCTGCCTGATTGCACCTAGATGTTGTCAATTTTACGAGGAAGGAGAAGAGATTTAAATTCTTGGATTGGACTTGGATTTCCATTCCGAAGGAGGCCTTCAACATCAAGGCACCGATTGTAAGCTTCCCTTATTTTATTTAATAATACAAAGTATTCTTTGATTCCCGTGAACTTGTTAATATTAGTTGATTTAGCATGATAATCCTTGATCTATGATGTGGTTATATATATGCTACGTATCTTTCGTTTGTTGTCGTATGATCTTTCTTACAGTTATTCGGACGTAGAAGGCATAGTGAGGAATGAGCCTGGAAGCAAAAGGATCAGCATTGACATCGGGGAAACGGTTGCATAAGGAGTGAGGTAGGTCATCTCTCTCACTCGTATTATTTTGATGCTAAACTTGGAAATCTTGTATTCTTTGTCACGGTTTTTACTAGACCCACTCATTGGGCTAGAGGGATCACTTCTTTCCAAAGAAGGGATCTGCATGCATAACAACTATCTCTATCTATCTCATTACTTCCTAGCCAAGCCTTGGCCAATACTTAACCAATTTTCTACTTTGCCAAGTCTCTATTTCCTTGCATTGTTCAATTAGGAATTAGCCCCTATTAATTAGGTAAATTCCTCATCCGTAATTGCGAAATACATCATAGGCTTTCATTTGACTGCATGCACCATCTATACAATTTGGATGATTATACAACTGATAGTGCACCTCCCTTGAACTCAAATCTCGATTGGGTATATCACACATGCATGAGTTATTTATGGTTGATTTATCAGTTAATTGGTTGATCACATAGTACACACCCCACTACTTGACCTCCCACTAGTTCCTCCGATAATTGGAACTAGTTTAAGTGATTCTAACTCATATTTACTGAATTAATTTATTACAACTCAAAATAAACCCAATCTGGGCTCCTGTAAAGTAGGATACACTCTACATGACTCATGTTAGGCCCTTATCTTGAATTAACTGAACTAAATAAGTCAAAATAACTTAGTTAACTCATTCAAATTGTCTTGTGATGTGGAATTACAATTGTCTTCTAAGTTAATGTTGAGATTCAACAAGATGATGATCCTAGTGAAAATTAAGCACCTACACTAGGTGGGGCTGACAGGCTATTTTTAGGTGTATGTCTATTTTTAGAATGGTGAGCAAATTCTATTTATAGCAGGAGTCTATTTATAGATGGTTGAGAAAATTCTATTTATAGATGAGGTTCTATTTTTAGATGCATGGACTAAGTCTATTTATAGATCGCATGTCTAAAAATAGAATGCATGTCAATTATTATTATCTCTTAATAATAATTAGACAATAAATAATAATCTATTCTCTTGAAGCACTTGATTTCAGTTAATTGATGTGGCAAATCAGTTGACTGAAGGAATTACGAGTTCTAAGGTTGGTTGGTGGGACATGCAAGTGGACTTCGTTGTAATTGAGTGATACAAAGTTGTAACAAAGTTGGATGTGTAGTTATGTGAGTTGTAAAGTAGTTTAACTCAGTTAAGTGAGTTAAACTCAGTTGTGCTAGTTGTAACTAGTTGTAACTAAAGATACACTAGTGAGAGATCAGTGAATTAAATATTAAATTAATTCACATGGAGTGATCTCACATGCAACTGAAGATTTACTATTGTTAACTACATGCATGTTAGATCCAGTGGAGACCCATTTGAGAGATAGGTGAAAGGGACAATTTGAATACCTATTGTGACATTAGTGGGTGCATTCTTGCAACCAAACACACATTGGAGATGCCAATGAGGATTGAGCAGTCAAGGTAAGGCAAGATCGAATTCATTCAAGGATTGTGATCAACAGGGATTACGCAGTGGAGGCAGGATGTCAGGAGGCAGTAAATTGGTGCATGTATATGCCAATTTTTGTATGACAGTGTGAGACAATTGTATATTGTACTGAGAGCTATTGGATTATAGTTTTGTATGAGATTGTTTCATGACCCATGATATATACATAATATATGATAGTGGGTTTTTTAGATTTATGCTTTCCTGGTAAAAACATATGTGTTATGCGTGATTGATATTTCTTCATGTGTTTTCAATTGGCGATTAAATTTCCCCAAAGATTTAAGTAGAAGGATTATATATTTAACAGTGGCATATAATTTTTAGATCAGGAGAATCCAGGAAATACATAATTGTATTAAAATTTCTACATGGTATCGGAGCAAAGAAGATTGCAATTTTGAAGCAGTAGTTGAGTTTGTTGGTGGAAACAATTTGAATTTGCTGGAAGAATTTCTTGGTGCGACAGTTGAGTAAACATCGAAATGGCTTTCAATGGTTTGCAGCTAGAGTATGCACTCGAGGGCAGCTCGAACTACATTGCATGGAAGGATAGGATGGAGGTGGTGCTTGAAGATAATGGCTTGAAGGAATTCATCGATAGTGATTTTCTTAAGCCCACTTAGACGGATGCTACATTACTTGACGCCTGGTAAAAGAAAGTAGCGAAGACAAGAAGGATTTTGTTGGAAGGTGTGCGAGACCATATTGTCTCGAGCCTTCATGAGAAAGCCACTCCATTTGCAATGTGGAAGGCTTTGACAGATATTTTTCAAAGTAGCAGCGACCATAGGAAATTGGTGCTGAAGGATAAACTCAGAAAGATCAAGATGGAGAAGGGCGACAATATTCCTAAGTATCTCACAAAGTTTGTCCAATGCCAGGATGAACTGGGGAGTGTGGGAATCACAGTTCCTGATGATGATTTGGTGAGCTTGGCTCTCTTGGGACTTCCTAAGAGTTGGCACAGTTATCAAGACTCTATCAATGGATGGGAAAAACTCTCGAATTGGGAATGACTGTGGTCAGATCTAGTGCAGGAGTAGTTCAGGTGGAGCACCAGAGATGGCTCTTCATCAAAGCATGATGATGAAGAGGATTTTGCTTTAGCTCCCAAGGCAAGGAAAGGGAAGGGGAATAAATCCCATTCAAAATCCGAGTCTAAAGGCAAGAATCTATATTTGTCCAAGGTGAAGTGTTTCCATTGTCACGAGCATGGGCATCTCGCCACTAACTACCCACAAAAAAATAAGAACAAGAAGGTTGCTAGAGTTGCAGCTGGTGAGGCCCTTGCCTCACAATTTGAACTTGATTTCTCTTTGATTGCATGCTTGGTTTCAAGCGTAATGGGATTGGTGTGGTATCTTGATAGTGGTGCTTCCTTCCACATGAAGGGAGATAAGGAGATTTTTAGTGACTTGGAGGAGAAAGATCTCCAAATGCATATAGATATGGGCGACGATGGACGATACAGTGCAACCGACATTGGTACAATTACCTTTGAGAGGGAGTCAGGTAAACCATTTCAATTGAAATATGTTATGCATGTTCCGGGTCTGAAGAAAAAGTTGGTCTCACTCGCAATGTTGGAGGACAGAGGCTATGACGTTGTTATCAGTGATGGAAAATATTTCCTGCGACATAAAACAATGGGTCAAGCCAAGAGGATAGGGATTCGAGTCAAGAATATCTAAAAGCTGAAGGTAGATGGTTGCGTTGTAATGGTGGGAAAAGAAGAAGAAGTGGTGAGCTGGGATGAGGGCGAATTATGGCACGGGCGATTGGGCCATCTTCATCATGGCGCCCTGAAAATTTTTCAGCAGATTTTTGCTAGACTTCCCAAGGGTACACTTGTGCAATTAGATCAGTGCAAGGGATGTACTATGGGAAAGTTTGGAAAGTCCACCTTTCATGAAAAGGAGAATCGTGCTTCGGTGATCCTAGAGAGAGTTCACACAGACGTGTGTGGACCATTCTCGGTTGCTTCAACAAAAAAACACAGGTATTATGTTATTTTTGTTGATGACTTTTCTCATAAATGATGGATCTTCTTCATGCAAAAGAAGGATCAAACAGTCTCAAAGTTCTGTGAGTTTAAGGCATTGGTTGAGAAAGAGTCGGGGAAGCAAGTGAAGGCTCTGTGGAGCAATAATGGTGGAGAATACATCTCGAACGAATTCAAAGACTTATGTAGCAAAGAAGGAATTCGAAGAGAACTCATATTGCCTCATAACCCACAGCAAAATGGGGTCACGGAGAGGAAGAACAGAATGATCGTGGGTGTTGCACGAGCTATGCTGCATGATCAGGGCCTACCAATGCATTTTTGGGAGGAAGCATGCAACATTGCGGTTTATGTGCAAAATTGTTGTCCTTATAGAGTACTTGGCATGAGTACACCTGAAGAAGCTTTTACTGGTAAGAAACTGGATGTTTCTCACTTTAAGATTTTTGGCTCATCTGTTTATGTGCATGTGACCAAGAACGCTAAGAAGAAGTTGGAGCTGACTATTGAAGTTGGGATATTTTTGAGGTACACAGAAAAACCCCATAATTATCATGTGTATTTTCCAAACAGTCGAATGACTGTGGTGCGATGGGTTATAAAATTCAATGAGGAGAAAGCCATGAAGTTGTCACTTCAGAGGAAGCTAGACTTACATGCAAAGGAGGAACTTTTGGTTCCCAAAGATGAGTCTCTAGATGTGGATCAGCCACAGGAGGAGGTTCATGGAGTGGAGGAGTCCAGTCATGCAGAGCCAAAAATCAGAACTGGAAAAAGGTGTAACACAGAAGCTGAGAGGCTGAAGCTTGATGCGGCACAGAATGTAGGAGTCCCTACTTCACAATGCAGATAGAGACAGTCTCCGGACCTATTCACTGGATACATGTCTCTCATTAGCAAATGTGTTGTGGTTGATTCATCTTCCTTTCAGGAAGCAGTGCAGGAGCCCACATGGGTAGATGCAATGGTGGAGGAGTATGACTCCATTGTCAGAAATAGTGCTTGGGAGATTGTTCAACGACCGGCTGATAAATCAGTGGTAGGTTCAAGATGGATCTACAAGATAAAGCAAGTTGTTGATGGGAGTGTTGAGAAATACAAGGCCGGATTTTTGGCTCGGGGCTTCTCACAGATCAAGGGGATCGATTATGAAGAAACCTTTGCACTTGTCTCACAGTATTCTTCCATAAGGACCATCCTTGCTCTCGCAGCGCAGATGGGTTGGCACATTCATCAAATGGATGTGAAAATTGTGTTCCTTAATGGGATCATTGAGGAAGAAGTGTACTTTGAGAATCTTGAAGGATTTGAGATCTTCAACAATGAGTTGCATGTGTGCAGACTCAAAAGAGCATTGTATGGGCTGAAGCAAGCATGTCGTGCTTGGTACACTCGGATCGATAGCTATTTCACTGGACTTGGCTTCACCAAGAGTGAGGCGGATGCAAACCTATACCAAATTTTGGTGGAGGGTAAGCTTTTAATCATTGTTCTTTATGTTGATGATTTAATATTGACTGGTGATGAGCAGATGATACACTCATGCAAGGAGGACCTTACAAAGGAGTTTAAGATGAAGGATATGGGCCTCCTTCACTATTTCCTTGGATTGGAAATATGGCAGTGAGAAGGTGAACTCTTTGTGCCTCAAGGCAAGTATGCAAGGGAGATATTGGGTAAGTTTCACATGGCGGGTTGCGAACCCATAATTACTCCTTTTCCAGGAAACTGGAGGAAATAGGACGCTACATCTGGAGAGGTAGTGGATGCTACTATCTATCGACAGTTAGTGGGTTCACTAATGTATTTATTAAATTATAAGATTGGGCATATGCTATGCGGTGAACCAGCTTAGTCAAGTGATGGTTAAGACTACCAAGCTCTTTTGGAAGGAGGGAAATAATGTCCTGAGATATCTCAGGGGCACATCTGAGTATGGCTTATGGTACAGACAAACGGATGAGGTGAAGTTGCATGGCTTCACGGATGCAAATTGGGTGGGCAGTCCAACGGACATAAAGAGCACATCAGGAGGGGTCTTAAGTATCGAATCTATAGTTGTTTCTTGGTACAGCAGGAAATAAAGATCCATGGAACTCAGTTCAGTGGAGATGGAATACATGTCATCAAGTAAAGTTGCATGTGAAGCTATCTGGATGAGAAATATCCTGGTCAGTTTGTTTGGTTCTCATTTAGATGCTACAGTGATTCATTGTTATAATCAGAGTTGCATTAAACTCTCGATTAATCTTGTGTTTCATGGTAGATCTAAGAATATAGATATCTGGTATCATCATATCAGATATTTTGTGCAGGGGAAGATCATGTTGCTTCAGTACATTCCTATAGAAGATCGGGATGCAGATATTCTGACGAAGGCGCTCACCAAGAGCAAATTCGAATACCATAGAGACAGGATCGGGGTGAAAGATAATCCCTTTCTTGTTGAGAGGGAGTGTTGAGATTCAACAAGATGATGATCCTAGTGAAAATTAAGCACCTACACTAGGTGGGGCCCGCAGGCTATTTTTAGGTGTATGTCTATTTTTAGAATGGTAATAAAATGCTATTTATAGCGAGAGTCTATTTATAGATGGTGGAGAAAATTCTATTTATAGACGAGGTTATATTTTTAGATGCATGGGCGTAGTCTATTTATAGATCGCATGTCTAAAAATAGAATGCATGTCGATTATTATTATCTCTTAATAATAATTAGACAATAAATAATAATCTATTCTCTTGAAGCACTTGATTTCAGTTAACTGATGTGACAAATCAGTTTACTAAAGGAATTACGAGTTCTAATGTTGGTTGGTGGGACATGCAAGTGGACTTCGTTGTAACTGAGTGATACAAAGTTGTAACAGAGTTGGATGTGTAATTATGTGAGTTGTAAAGTATTTTAACTCAGTTGTGCTAGTTGTAACTAGTTGTAATTAAAGATACACTAGTGAGAGATCAGTGAATTAAATATTAAATTAATTCACATGGAGTGATCTCACATGAAACTGAAGATTTACTACTGTTAACTACATGCATGTCAGATCCAATGGAGACCCATTTGAGAGATAGGTGAAAGGGACAGTTTGACTATCAGTTGTGAGATTAGTGGGTGCACTCTTGCAACCAAACACACATTGGATATGCCAGTGAGGATTGCGCAGTCAAGGCAAGGCAAGATCGAATTCATTCAGGGATTGTGCAGTGGAGGCAAGTTATCAGGAGGCAGTAAATTGGTGCATGTATATGCCAATTTTTGTATGACAGTGTGAGATGATTGTATATTGTACTGAGAGCTCTTGGATTAAAGTTTTGTATGATATTGTTTCCTGATCCATGACATATACATAATATATAATAGTGGGGTTTTTAGCTTTATGCTTTCCCGGTAAAAACATCTGTGTTATGTGTGATTTATCTTTCTTCATGTGTTTTCAATTCGCAATTAAATTTCCGCAAAGATTTAAGTATAAGGATTATGTATTTAACAGTGGCATATAATTGTTAGATCAGGAGAATCCAAGCAATACATAAATGTATTAAATTTTCTACATTTAATTCAAGGAAAAAATAAATTAGAATCTTTCTTGGTGTCATTTTCAACAAGTGTTAAGTCCTATTAAAAATATTTAGAGTCCAGAACCTTGCAAAGTCATTTTGAGTCATCAAATGACACTTTTTTTTAGTAAAAAATTAATAACGTAATTTGCAACATGTTGAAAATTTTCCCCAAAATAAGAGCTTTCCAACAATGTGCAAATCCCCTCAATTGCAGTCCATATCCAAAAGTTATGTCTTCCATAAGTTTACCTAGCTTGTTAACTACTATGGCATTGAGTGGATGCCATGTCAACCCCCATTACTCACATATGTGGGGTTAGTCATGTTAAAACATTTAACATGATTCTAGAAGGCCTGAAACCTTATCACTAATTGAGGGTTGAGGCATGCAAAAACCATAACCCCAGATTACTATCAAGCTATATTAAATATTTGGTCGCTAAAAAAAAGGGGGTTCCATTCTTATAGTGGTGTACTTTTTCATAGTTTAGAAAAGCATATAGGAGTGGGATTTAAGAGCATAACAGATGAAGTAGAAGATTTTGTAGCAACCATTCAACCCTTAGTGTTAAAGACAACTCCATAGTAAGTACCTCTTTCTTTGTATTTGCATTTTCATAACCGAAGAAAAAAGAGCATAACAAAAGCCTCATCTTCTAGTTTGGTTTTCTCCCTTATTTAGTTTCCCATGTCACATCTTGAGTTCATTTAATCGTTCTTTGATTTTAAAATTTAAGTTATTTCCATTATTTTGAGAAATAAGCTAGTAATGATAAATGCGAGATCTAGGAAAATAAATTTAATAATAAGATATTTCAAAATACTATAGGATTGGTTACAATGAATCATTCCAATAGAATATCCACAACAATTTATAAACTGCATTTTCTACTCGCGTAGTCTAATTAATAAACGAAATGACCATTTTTAAAATATTTTCCTAGTCAATTTTGTTCAAAATCCAGTACAAATTTTTAAAAATCATAAGTTTAAGTTGTTTAATTTGCAAAAATAAAGTGCCTCAAGGGTTTTTTAGTGTGTTGAAGCTATTTACACATTCAAAAGTGTATTTTAAACAACAATAAATCACAAAATCACTAGAAATTATATTGCCATATTTGAGCCAAAAATCTATTTCGTCTATTAGTTAGATTACATCTTTTCTACTTTGTCATTTCAACATTTTGTTCCTCCTTTTTAAAGCATCTTCATGGATTTTAATTAAAATATAATCATTGTCCATTGTTTTTGTTTTCTTTTTATCTAGAATCAATCATTTGAATTCCTCCCATTCATCTAAGTGTAACCATGTCTCAACCAAGAACATCTCATAAAAATGTTTTTATTAGACTTAAATGATATATTACACCATGTTATGTTGCACTTATATGACCTAGTTATATTTTTATTTTAACATAATTAGGCTCCATACATACATCATAATAAAATATAAATGTTATGTGTGGTGGAAAGAAGGAACCTAGTGTTCATCATTGCAAACCCTTATTACCACACTTCTATTTTGTAGCCCAGGTTTCTAAACATACTTTTTCTTCATACTTCAATCCATAAATTAATATTAAGGTTATATGTGTTAAAAAAAATTGTATATTTTGGAGCATTCTCCTCATGTATGTAACCATCCTTAAATTCTTTTTAAATTAAAAACTCAAACATTTATCCTTAAATTCTTTTTAAATTAAAAGCTTAAACATATATTATTTTACCTTTTACACTTATTTTATCTTTTAACACTTTACATTTATTGAACTTAGTTTTATTTTTTTACACAAAATTACTACTTTCTTAATTTGATTAGTCGTAAGGTTAAACTATAGTAATCATATAGTAAACCTTTTGGTCATTGACTTTGCATTAGGTATAATTTGATTATAAATATTTACATGTAAATATTTGCTAGTAGTAAGTAAATATTTTTTTTGTTTTTGTGATGTATTAAAAAATTATTTTGTATTGTTTGATGTTTGAGAGAATTGAAGTGTCGTTGCAAAACAATGACTATTGAATTAGAAACTGGGAGAAGGAAAAAAATGAAAAGTAAAAAATAAGAAGTAATAAAATTAAAATAGAAAAACAAATTAAAATAAATTATAACCAATGAAAAAGGTTTTTCAATTGTTAATGATTTTTTTTTTAAAATTCGACATTTTTATATAACTTTTTACAAATGAAAAAGAAAAGACTAAAAATAAATAATAAATAAAAGCTATTAAATTAAAATAGGAAGAAAAATAATTAAAACATGATAGTCTAACTAATAGAGAAAATGAAATTTCCTTGATGGTACAATTCCAGGAGAGAACCCCAAGGTAGTTGAACTTTGTTTAAATAACTTTTTTTTTCTTTTTCTCTTTTCTTTTCTTTTCTTTTCTTTTTTTCTTTCTTTTTTTTTTCTTTTTTTTTTTCAGAAGAAAAAAACATTGATTTTTATTAATAGAAAGAACCCATAACATATAGTCTAGTTCATATAATCAGCGATGTTAAAAAATGACCTAATATCCATCCAACATATGACATACAAACATTATGATATAACAAATATACTATAGCCCATGCATCTTTCATGTAAGTCTGAAACAAAGATTTAAGAGTTTAAGACACTAAACAAAATAGCAAAACCCGAATGGATAATCAATATTCAAATAAAGAAACTGAAATAGAGATGTAAAAGATGCAACTAGAAATAGAAGCTCATGGTTCGATTTCACCCTCATCGGCCACACTATCTTCAACACATAACCTATAGTGTAGTGAACTTGCAGCAACCAACAATCATTTCTTTGATAATCCATCTGCCATTGAATGTAGTTCCCTGTAAATATTCTTAAATGAAATATCAAAAGTTTTATGTGATCCAACCAATTTGCTAAATTACGAATTGAAATTGAAGCCCTCATGTTGGAATATTTTGTAGAAATTCCTTATAGATTCAAATTTAATTGAAATTTACTAAAACAATAGACTTGAATCTACTCTACTCATCTACGGAAAGTGATTCACAATTGAGAAGAAATATCAATAACATGCGACATGGATTAACACACATGCACATAGATTTATCTAGGGGAAAGCAACTGATCAAAACCCCTTACTATCTGTATTGCACTAATCAAATAATTTGGATGAATACAATATGCTTTCTCAAGCTTGAGCACAACTTGTACATGTATCTTCTATCCTCTACATGACTGACTAGCTTTGGCCAATACTTAGCCAATTTTTCAAGCCTCCAAGCTCCTATTTCCTTGTGATGTTCCTCAAGGAATTAGCCCATATTATTTAGGAAATTCCTCAATCTAGATTGTGCAATTCCTTTAGGTCCTTTTTTTATTGCATGCACCACCTGTACAACTTGGAATAGTTTACAATCTATAATACACTTCCCTTGAACTCCAACCTCAACTAGGTAACTCGAATTCTATGCATGAGTTAATTTATGTTGATTGATCAGTTAAATGGTTAAAAATTAAAGTTGCACCCCACTCCTAGACCTCCCACTAGTTCCTCCAATAATTGGAACTAGTTTAACTAACCATAACTCAATTTAACTAAATTAAATTGTTACAACTAAAAATTAACTCAACCTAGGCTACTAAAATTTAGGAATCAATTTACACAACTCAAGTTCATGCCCCCAACTTGAATTAACTAAGCTAACTAAGTGATAACAACTATATCACCTCAGTTAACTCATTCAAGTTGTCTATTGATGTGCAATTTTGAATTTATCCTAATTTAATCAAGGGAAAATTAAATTAGGAATTTCTTGTTGCATTTTCAACAACTTCGACAATAGCTCTGGAATCACCATAGATAGAGATACTTCCCATTTTATTTTTCCTTGCAAAAAACAACAAACCACAAAGGGAAATGAGCTTGGCTCCAATATTTGTGTCTTTACACTCATGTCAATACAATAGAAAGTGTCATTTTGGGTTGATTCTCAACAAAGCTCCACAACCACAATTGTCAGCTTGGGCTATGCCATCAAAAAAGCCAGGGGAAAGCCACCTACAAGTGATGAGAAATCAGTCTAGAAATTTTATTAGAAAATTTCTTTCTCTTCTTGTTCTCCAGCCACGCTTGTATACAAGAATAAATTATGAACAAAATGAAAGGTCGATTCTTGAATATTAGGGAATTTCTAGTATGCTAATTTCCCAAGAAACATACAAAGGAAGTGATTTGTATTTCCCCTTGTTATTAAACCACCATTGGTAACAAGACCTAAGGGAGTCAAATTTATGAATCTACTGAATCTAAACATATTCTAAAACTCCTAACCACACCTCTTTGGCCGCATGGCACTGAATGAGCAAGTGTAATACATTTTCCTATTTTTGCCTACACAATGAACACCAACTAGGACCCTAGAATCCCCTTTTACAAATGTTATCCCAAGATAGAATTTTATTTTTCCAAGCAAGCCAACAAAAACTGATTATTTTCAAGGGCACATCCCAACCCAAATATTTATTGTAACAACACATTAATCAATGGATTGATCCTGCATGATATATATATATATATAACCATCGTGGCTCCTTTATGCATACCTCCATTCCAAAGTAATCTACCCCTTGACTTTCTACTTAATCCAACACACTAAAGATCTTATATAAATCGATGCCACATCTCCGCATATACCCTTGATGAACCAACATGTTCTACATTTTTCCACAACAGATATGGGAAAGAATCATGCCACTGGTCAATCACTTGATCCAATTAGAAAACTCCTTTTGCATGCATAACATTGATAATCCCAATAGAAAGGTTATGTGCAAACCCAACTCCAATAATTGAATCAATGTCGATCAAGATCTTATCGCCCTTGCCAAATGACCATTGTAACTTATAAAAAAACCATCTACTAACTTTGTGTAAACTCTTCCAAATGTATGAACCCCTCTTCAAACCAATCTCACCCCTTCTATACCATTCCAAAATGCCCTTACATTGTAGATATTTATCCACGATAATGTCCTACCATAAGCCACTGCCAAAGAAATCCTGCCATAAGGTTTTTGTTAATAAAGCCTCGTTGAAGGTCTTCATATCTATTATACCCCACCCACCTACATCTTTTCCTTTTGTAATATCGTCAAATTGAATCAGATGATATTTCGCACCCCCTAGTTCCCGACCAAAGGAACTTAGCCGTGATATAATTGATCTTCTTAATGATATTCATCGGATGCCAGAACAAATACATCCAATATATTAATATTTGTTGCAATTGCCAAAATCCAGTGGAAATTAAGAATCAAAAGTTTAAATTGTTTAAACACTTGAACTTTGTTTAAACAAATTAAACTTGTGATTCTTATTTTCTACTGGATTCTGGCAAAATCGATCGGAAAAAATACCTGGAAAAAGAGTCATTTTATCTATTAGTTAAACTACACTAATTATAACTAATGGAAAAATATCCTTGATTGTTTTCCCTTAAAATAATGATTTTGTGAAGATTTTTTTAACATCAATTATATACATTAATGTGTGTATACTTAAAAAAATATCTGACTAGGTGCACAATATTAAGAAGTTGTCTACCCAACATTTGGAATAGCCCGAACGACAGTTTTTTGCTAGAATCCGGTAAAATAAAATTCAAAAAATCAGGTAGTTGGAGTGTTTGGAATCCATTTTTGATAGTGGAAATGGATTCAGCACTATCAAAAACCCTTAGGGCACTCAAAATACTAAAGTTTAACAGTGGTAAACAAGATTCTAATAAAATCTTTGCCAGATTTTTAAATCTCTTTTAATTTTAAGAAAAAATGTTCAATCTTTGTTTATAACGATTTTTTTTCAAGAAATCCAAACGTGGGAGTGGATTCAATACCATTAAGAACAACTGGTGCACCAAAAAATATGAACCTTGACAATTGTAACCTTGATTTCCAAAAATTTCCACAAGATTTTTCATTCTCTTCCAAGCCAAAACATCACCTCCTTAGACTATTTTTTTAACAAAATATTCTCAATCCTTGAATTTTGGCTTCTGTGATCCATAGATATTTTACAGGGATATTTCGATGATAATCACATGAGACGGAACTTTGTAGACTGTTTCAAACCAACCAGTGTGGTTCATCTCTAGGATGAGATAAGAGATCATATCCAGTCATTAAGCTTAATAAATATAGAAAAGGATAACTAATTGTTGGAACATAACGGCTAATTTGCCTACTAAGAAAAAATAGTGATATTTATCAAATTTTATTCAATTTTAAAAGTATATATTTTGATTAAAAAAATAAAATAAAATTCTAATTCTAATTATTTGTTTAATTTTTATTTATAATTATTATAGTTATAATTCCTTCGATTATACTAATATTTTTATTTTGTTTATTTTGTTTATTTTTTTGTTTTTTAATTCAAAGGTGGAAAATATTTCTATATCAAAAAAATTAATCCAAAGGTTTAAAATTTTTAAATTCTTATCTAGAATTTAATGATGGACCTAGCTTCCTTAACCTTGATGTGATGCGTTTGATGCCACTCGTGTCAATCCATTTTCCACCGCGAATTTAACTGTTGTGTTTGTAAGTTTTATTAAAAGAAGTCGGAAATATTGCTGCACTTTTATGTGATGCCATTAACATTTAAACAGTGGCAATATTGCTTCACTTTTAGGTGAGGTCATTGTTAACGCGAATATAACTCTTATGTAATGAAGACCCTACAACGCTGATGTCATCACAGTCCCTTTGCAGCATACCAGATCATATATGAAAGACCCACTCCAGCGTTGATTTTAGCCTCCGCCATAGCTTTATATTTTTTTGGCAATTGGGATGGTGCTTACATTAAGGGTTTTAAGTGGGACACTTTTTGCATTAGGTTGAGTATACACTTCATATTTTGCACTTTTCTCATCCAATTGAATATTGGAATATTTGTAGGTGGGACAGTGTTTGCATAAAAGTTATAGGTGGGATAGCGTTTTCATTAGATTTAAGTTACCCTTTTATATATTTGATAGTTATTTCATCAAATTTAATTAAAAAGAATTGAAGTCCACATAAATATTTTGAAAATTTTAATAAATAATAAAATTAAAATTAAAATATACATTTACTTCCTTGATAGGGGTGGTGGACACCTGGAACTCATCGATGTGCGAAGCATGATATACGACATTTGGCATGGGTGGAGGATGGCACGCAATCTTCCCTCCCAATATGCTTTGTTAATTACATTGCCTCAGAAAGTGTGAAACATCATCCCTCATCTGTGCGAGAGGGAGTAGGAAAGCCTCGGGGATTCATGGCGTTTGCAATAAAGCGATTAAGTAGCATCGAGCATGCAACAGTTTGGATGGTATTAGGCTCTCTACAGGATGCCAACTTGTTTGTGTTTCCATTTCTTCGGGTCGTGTGGGTATGGTGGCGAACCTCCAACTATCGCTGCTCCTACAGGATTATTAAGGTAACAACTCTCTCCTTGCCATTGTGGGTGAAATTTTCTTTTTTCATTCTTTGGGCAGAGGGCGTGCTGGTTGGAGAAGTGGCTAGTATTGGGTGTCGGTGTCTTGGTGTAATATTCCTAATTAGCAACAGCTAATTGGAATATTCGATTTTGTTCAGTTTTGCCGTCTATAGTTTATTAATAAATAAAAAGTGAGTGAAGAAGGTCTAACTCACTTAAGTTGAATAAAACACCCTCCTAGTAGCACAACATTGTGACTTAAGGGGGAGCCAAGGGGGCCAAGCACCACGTAGAGAGGGGGTCCACGTAGGCTCTAGAAGCTACTACGCAGGAGAGGATGAGCACGTGGCAAGAGAGGGAGGCTACGTTGAGGAGAGGGGCCTTAGGGTTGGAGGAAGGCCAACGTTATAAAAGAGGGAGGAGCTTTCTCATTTGATTTATTCTGTTGTTGATGATATTGAGCTGGACGTTTTGTCTTCTTGAGCATGCTGGCTGTTTAGCCTATCTGCAGCACTGTTTAGTGCATTGAGTGTCTCTGGTCGGAGATCTCGCCCTTAGCCCCGGGGGACTTCGAGTGCCTGCTCGGGCAAGGTTATTTCTTCAGTATTTTGTGAGAGGTTTTGGTGTTTGGGTTTGTTACGTGGCTGACTTTATGAGAGCGCACGGTCAACAGAGGAAGACGCAGTCCATCTTTCAGAGTGCTCCCGGATCGGGTTGCAAGAGAGATTGGTCGAGATTTTGAAAGCGAGAGGGTCCCGACCTTTACTGTGGGAGGATTTTGGTGGAGTTTGAGCGGGTGTTTCGGTGATTCTCATTTAGCCTGCGCGAGCACGGGAGGCCGGCGTAATTCCCCAAGGGGTGTTTTGGGAGGTACGACCGACTGCTGGTTTACGGGTTTTGTCGGGATTGGTGAGTAAGGAGATTTCCAGTTTTCGGCTCATTCCGGTTTTCGGCTCATTCCGGCACGGGGAACAACCCAGTCTTCGGTTCATTCTAGCGATGGCAGTTACACGAGTTGTTTTCTAGCCGGCGGGACGTAGTTCGGAGAGCAACCATTTCTGGTGTATTCTGAGAGTATTTCTTCTCTTGCCTTGAGCAAGTTTAGGTGCCATCACTCTGATCACCTATTGTACTTCATTATATTTCTCAGTTTAATAAAATGGCTTAGCATTTCCTCTCTATATTTCTGGATGAGTTGTTGTACATTCTTTCTATGCTATTATATGTCTGTTGCACTATTATTTTTATATATTCTTGAGCATTCTAGCTCTATACCACTTGGTGTGTTTATCTTTCACTCTTAGACAGAGTCTGGAAAGGGCCAGGTAGCCTTCGGATCTCGTCCTCTTTTCAGAGGCGGAATATCCGGTAAATTCCCTCCCAGTCCATCTCTGGTTGGAGTTTGTCGTATTTTAGAGATATCCCCAAAACAAGGATATTACAGTGGTATCATAGCATAGTTCTGGCTCAGCCTGTGGAGCTAGTAGTCTATGACACCGGGGAAGAGACCATATATTTGTTACAGAGGCCGGAAGTACAAAGACCGTGAGCGTAGGTTGGAGAACACCTACGGAGAGGGAGATTGTGTTCGGGTAGTGGACACAAAGTAGGAGAGAGAGCCTGTGACAGATGTAGAGCAGGAGGAGCCTGTATTAGATTCAGAGCAGAGAGGGCCGATGGCAGATGACACAGAGGCCAAACAGTTTGGGGAGGCACTCCTCAAATCGGTGCAGGATTTAGCTAGACAGATTGAGGTGATGGGTCAAAGATTCACCGCTGTAGAGGCTAGACAGTGTGAGACCCCACGAGTTTTCCAGGTAGGAGAGGGATCAGGTACATCTCATCATTTGCCGGAGCATGGTGCTGCTCAGCGTGATACTCCTCAGTCGATGGCTTCACGTGCACCTACCCGCTCTACCATGCCCACTTTCTTGGGAGCAGACACAGGGGAAGGAGCCCAGCAGGAGGCAGAGCCCGGACACATGGGCGAGTATTTTGCAGAGTATCAGGCCTATGGGCAGGATTTCAGGGATGCTCTCTCATTCCGGGATTTTTTTCAGCTTCGGCGGGACAGTAGACCCCACGACCATCATAGAGGGCACCGACATTATCATGATGGAGATACCCACCGCACATCTAGCAGATTCCATTTGCCTACGTTTGATGGCTCATCAAACAGTTCGACAAAGTCTTGGGTGGAGAAGCTGGACATCTATTTCCAGCTTAACCAGATGTCGAAGACGGAGGCCATCAAGGTGGCGACATTACATTTGTATGGTAAGGCCCAGGACTGGTGGTTCCATGGGATGGTCACACTCGGGCATTCTACAGTGATGACATATGCTGAGTTTACCAGGAGGTTGATGGAGCGATTTGACCGGAGGGATCCGAAACAACACTTTGTCGAGCTGACGAGGCTCAAGCAGACTGGTAGCCCAGAGACATATATTGCGGACTTCTTGAGGGTTTCAGTGATGGTGCCAGATCTATCCGCAGCACGGATGATCTATATGTTTGTGGAGGGGTTAGCAGAGCCACATCGGGGACTAGTCAGATCTACTAGACCAACTACACTTCAGGATGCTATTAGCAGGACCTGAGACTTACAGGATGCATTTCCCAGGACTCGGACACCTTACCCCCAGAGACAGGGTTTCCAGCCCAAGGGGAAGGATGTGAGGATTCCTCCTCCAAAGGCGAATCCGGGATGGGCACAGATAGATGATGATGCCAGGAGGGAGTTGAGGAAGAAGTGACTGTGCTTCACTTGTCAGGAGCCATGCGCACGAGGGCATAGGTGTGTTGCTGGCAAAGCACACTTCATTGAGGTCTTCTCCGATGATAGCGGGGAAGAGGATGAGGAGGATGAGGAGGAGGCAGGAGATAGTCAAACGGCCTAGGATCAGTTGCCACCTCCACCTCCAGGGACAGGAGGTGCAGCTTTTGCACCCACAGGAGGTACCCTTGCAGCCTTGCGAGGAGTTCCCAAGTATTTGACGCTGCGCGTACGAGGGACAGTACGTGGCCAGCGAGTGTCAGTTTTGGTTGAAAGTGGGGCAACCCACAACTTCATTGATGCACAGATGGTCGAGCAGAGGGGTATACCGACCGAGAGCTTTGACGAATTTTCAGTCTTGGTCCCAGGAGCCTAGATGATGCAGTGTGCTCGGTATGTTCCAGAGTTGGCAGTGACGATGGGTACATACACCGTGACCGATCACTTTTTCGTGGTCAACATACCAGATACCAATGTGGTATTGGGTGTTCAGTGGTTGATTACTCTGGGGAAGGTCACCACGGATTGGGAGGCCTTAGAGATGGAGTGGGATGACAAGAAGACCGGGAAGCATGAGAAGATCCGCGGGATGCACACTTACCCACCTCAGACAATTTCGGCACACCGGATGGAGGCAGATTTCCGAAAGGGAGACATAGAGTGGGCGGTTGAGTTGCGGGCATCAGAGGCAGAGACCACCGGTCGAGCAGTTCATCCTGATATACAGGCCATCCTTGACAGGTATGATGCAGTGTTTGGGGATATACCACCAGGTTGGCCACCGGACCGAGGATTTGAGCACACCATTGAGCTTGAGAAGGGTATTCAGGCGGTGATCACTACCCCCTATAGGCATCCCAAAGCCTTTCGAGATGAGATTGAGCGGGCCATCCAGGAGTTGCTGGCTCTTGGGCACATCAGACCGAGCACGAGTCCGTTTGCTTCTTCCGTGGTGTTGGTGAAGAAGAAGGACGACACCTTGAGGATGTGCATTGACTACAGGGCCCTGAACAAGAAGACCTTGAAGAACAGGTATCCTATACCCAGGATCGATGAGTTGATGGATGAGCTGAGAGGAGCCAAGTTCTTCTCGAAGATTGATTTGAGATCGGGGTACCATCAGATTCGCGTGAGGGAACAGGACATTCCCAAGACCGCCTTCAGGTGTCATTATGGGCACTTTGAGTTTTTGGTTATGCCTTTTGGGCTGACCAATGCACCAGCCACCTTTCAGTCTTGCATGAACCATATCTTCTGCAATCATCTGAGGAAGTTTGTATTGGTCTTCTTCGATGACATACTCATATATAGCAGGACTTGGGAGGAGCATCTCCAACATATAGAGGCAGTACTACATATCTTGGAAGAGCAACAGTTCTATGCTAAGCTCTCCAAGTGTGAGTTTGGGATGACAGAGATGTTGTATTTGGGTCACATTATTGGAGTGGATGGAGTGAGAGTACATGAGGAGAAGATTAGGGCCATCAGGGATTGGCCAGAGCCGAGGAACGTGATGGAACTTTGAGGATTCATTGGCATATGTACTTATTAGAGGAAGTTCGTCAAGAGTTTTTCACAGCTTGCTGCACCCCGTAAATATTTGACGAAGAAGGGGGCATTCAATTGGTTGGATACAACACAATGAGCTTTTGACAAACTCAAGGAGGTGATGAGTAGCTACCTAGTGCTTGCATTGCCAGATTTTACGCAGCCATTTGTCTTGAAGTGTGATGCGTCGGGAGAGGGGATTAGCGCAGTATTGATGTAGGGGGGACACCCTATAGCTTTTGAGAGCTGGACACTCCTTCCGCATGAGAGGTTGTATTCTATATACGACAAGGAGATGTTGGCCATTATGCATGCCTTGGCCAAATTTTGGAAGTATTTGGTAGGGAACAGATCAGGGTGATGACTGATCACAATAGCCTCAGGTTCTTTTTGGAGCAGAAGCAGCTATAGGAGAGGCATCAGAAGTGGATCAGTAAGATCCAAACATATGACTTTGACATTGAGTATGTCAAGGGTAAGAATAACGTGGTAGCAGATGCCCTTTCACGTAGACCAGCCACGTTATCTCTTATGAGCTTGGATACAGATTGGAGGGCTCAAATTTTAGTGGAGTACTCCAAGGACAGATTTGCATGTGAGGTTCTGGATGGACAGGTGGCGGATGACAGGTACAGGGTGGTTGATGAGATCATCTATTACAGGGACAAGATCTTCTTGACTGAGGGGTCTCAGCTTAAGAAGAAGATACTCCAGGCATCGCATGATTCTCCATTGGCAGGCCATCAGGGGTTTACCAAAACCTATAGGGCCATTAGAGAGAGGTTCTCATGGAAGGGCCTCAAGGAGGACGTACTCCAGCACATCAGGGAGTGCAATGTTTGTCAGAGGAACAAGGGGGAGATGAGCCATCCCGTAGGATTATTGCAGCCTCTTCCCATTCCAGAGGGGAAATGGGAGAGCATATCGATGGACTTCATCACAGGGTTGCCCATGGTGCAGGGCAAGGATTGTGTCTTTGTCGTTGTTGATCGGCTGACAAAGTATGCGCACTTTTTCGCCATATCCGCACATTACACAGCAGCACAGGTGGCGGAGTTGTTCTTCAGAGAGGTTTTCAGGCTGCATGGTCTTCCTAAGACCATCATCAGTGACAGGGACAATCGCTTCATGGGCAGATTTTGGCAAGAGATTTTCCGGTTAGTGGGGACGGAGTTGACACCAAGTACCAGTTATCACCCACAGACGGATGGACAGACGGAGATAGTTAACAAGTGGCTGGAGGCCTACTTGCGTAACTATGTCAGTGGGCAACAGTGAGCTTGGCTGAAGTGGTTGCATCTGGGGGAGTACTGCTACAACATGACACATCACATGTCCATTGGTATGTCACCATTTTATGCTTTGTATGGGTATCATTCCTTATCTTTTGCTGATGTGATGTTTGGTGCTAGCAAGGCTCCTAGAGCCAAGATATGGATCCAAGAGAGTCAGGGCATTCTCTGAGCTCTCAAGGATAATATGGCTACAGCACAAAACCAGCAGAAGCTGTATGCTGACAAAGGTCGGGTGGAGAGACAGTTTCAGGTAGGGGACTTGGTCTACCTACAATTACAGCCATACTGACAGTCGTCACTGAAGCAGAAGGGAGCTGAGAAGCTCAAGCCCCGCTTTTATGGGCCATACAGGGTGATACGCAGGATTGGGCAGGTTGCGTATGAGTTGGAGCTGCCCCAAGGCAGCAAGATCCACAACGTTTTTCACGTATCATGCCTGAAGAAGGCGCTGGGGCAGAAGGTGACAGTGACAGATGAGCTACCACCCACGGATGATGAGGGGCATTTGGTGTTGCAGCCAGAGGCTATTATTGATACCAGGGAGAGGCAGCTACGCAGCAGGACAGTCCGGGAATTCTTGGTGAGGTGGAAGAATTTTCCGGATGAGGATGCCACTTGGGAGAGTGAGAAGATTTTGCAGCATCCATCACTTCAGTTGCTTGAGGACAGGCAAAATTTTGTCGGGGGAGACTGTAATATTCCTAATTAGCGACAGCTAATTGGAATATTCGATTTTGTTCAGTTTTTCCATCTATAGTTTATTAATAAATAAAAAGTAAGTGAAGAGGGTCTAACTCTCTTAAGTTGAATAAAACACCCTCCTAGTAGCACAAAATTGTGACTTAAGGGGGAGCCAAGGGGGCCAAGCACCACGTAGAGAGGGGGTCCACGTAGGCTCTAGAAGCTATTGCGCAGGAGAGGATGAGCACGTGGCAAGAGAGGGAGGCTACGTTGAGGAGAGGGGCCTTAGGGTTGGAGGAAGGCCAACGTTATAAAAGAGGGAGGAGCCTTCTCATTTGATTTATTCTGTTGTTGATGATATTGAGCTGGAAGTTTTGTCTTCTTGAGCACGCTGGCTATTTAGCCTGTCTACAACACTATTTAGTGCATTGAGTGTCTCTGGTCAGAGATCTCGCCCTTAGCCCCGGGGGACTTCGAGTGCCTGCTCGGGCAAGGTTATTTCTTCAGTATTTTGTGAGAGGTTTTGGTGTTTGGGTTTGTTGTGGAGCTGGGCTTTCATAGAGACTGCGTAGTCACTAAGAGGGAGGACGCAGTCCATCTTGGAGTTGCTCCAGATCGGGATTTCTGCAGGAGATTGAGCCGAGATTTTGAGCAGAGGATTAGCCTTTGCCTGTGGGAGGATTTTGGTGGAGTTTGAGGCGGTGTTTCAGTCATTCTCATTTAGCCTTTGCGCAGAGCCTGGGAGGCCAACGTAATTCCCCAAGGGGGTGTTTTTCGGAGGTCGGCCATTTTTGATATGGTTTTTGGGTTTTGTCGGGATTGGTGAGTAGAGGAGATTTCCAGATTTTCAGCTCATTCTGGCAAGGGGAACAACCCCTAGTCTTCAGTTCATTCTAGCAGTAGCAGCTACACGGCAGTTTTCCAACAGCTGGGACGTAGTTCAGAGAGCAGCCATTTCTGGTGTATTCTGAGAGTATTTCTTCTCTTGCCTTGAGCAAGTTTAGGTGCCATCACTTTGATCACCTATTGTACTTCATTATATTTCTCAGTTTAATAAAATGGCTTAGCATTTCCTCTCTATATTTCTGGATGAGTTGTTGTACATTCTTTCTATGTTATTATATGTCTGCTGCACTATTATTTTTATATATTCTTGAGCATTCTAGTTCTATACCACTTGGTGTGTTTATCTTTCACTCTTAGACAGAGTCTGGAAAGGGCTAGGTAGCCTCCGGATCTCGTCCTCTTTTCAGAGGTAGAATATCCAGTAAATGCCCTCCCAGTCCATCTCTGGTTGGAGTTTGCCATATTTTAGAGATATCCTCGAAACAGGGATATTACACTTGGGACTGGGTATATTCTTGTGTTGGTATTTCAGGTGATGGTGCTTTGGTTCCCTGTGTAAGGTAGTGGGAGTTTTTTCCAGCGGTGCCAGTGTTTCTGGTGGCAGTGATTTTGCTTGGCCTAAGGCTCTGGTGCAGACTTTATATTGGTTCTTCGTGATTGGCATTGCCTGGTTTTTCTTTCCTGGGGTTGCTGGTCGAAGAATTCCTTTCAGGGAAACCCAGTGGCTCTGGCGTCAGTCGGGTATTTGGGAGACTGGGTGTTTTTCCTTCCCCGTGTTTAGCTAGGTGGCTTTCCGTTGGACTCTCTAAGTGAGGGGTAATTTGGCAGTGTTAGCCAGGGCCTATGATAGATTCGTGGCGAATTCGGATATTGGAGACCATCGGGGTTGGGCCATTTCTCCTATTATGGTTGTGGCATGGAGTGCAGGGTATCGGGTGGGGGTCGACTCACTGTTAGGGTGTGTAGTTATTGGTGGTGTGCTTTAGAGTTTGACTGGGTGGATGTTGGCGACGAATTGGGTTCGTCACGGGAGTCTTGATTTTGGTAGGGCTTTCACGATGAAGTTGGTTCCACGATCCTCGAGAACTCCTGTGCAGGCAAATTCGGAATTGTCCCGAATTAGAGAGGGGACAAGTGAGCTTTTTGGAGCTCGGGGTGGCGGTGTGAGAGTCGGTGTTGTTAATAGTAGTCATGGTGCGGGAATAATGCGAGGCAAAGCTCGTGGGAGTTGTGGAGTATGTGGTGGGAGAAGATCATTAGTCGGTCCTATGGGCAGTAGGGGTTGCAGGTTCCTGACTCAGGGAGGTCGTGGAGTAGGCAACAGGAGCAAAGGGCACAAGTCGTGGATGAGGTCTGAGCTCACGGGGGCGGAGTAGCAGGACATGAA
The DNA here is from genome assembly GCA_034641835.2 of Pinus albicaulis. Taxonomy (NCBI): domain Eukaryota; kingdom Viridiplantae; phylum Streptophyta; class Pinopsida; order Pinales; family Pinaceae; genus Pinus; species Pinus albicaulis. The sequence goes on from CM076577.1 coordinate 301,688,035, forward strand.
ACGTGGGGTCAGTTGGACATGTAGTTGCTAGTCGAAATAGGAGAACTTAGATGCAACAAGAGATGTTCCAATCTATCATGGACATGATGGAATCTCATGACAGGGTTTGGAGGTAAGAACACAAGGCAGTCATGGCCAAGCTGGAGCAAATCCATTACTTTCAATGCGGCCATGTTCGTGAACGAATTGTGGTTGTTTGACGTGGCTAGAATCTGCTAATGGAGAAGCTTGAAAAGCTAGAAACTTCGCTTGATCACTTTGAGAAACATGTCCACTGTCTATACGACCCACCTCCTCCTCTAGGAATGGGGCCAGATAATCCTACTTCTATCACTTCTAATGACTGATTATGGTAACTTAGTATCTTTCTAGTTCTTTTTTGTTTTTTGGTGTGTAAGCCCTATAAGGTCATGAACCTCTCAATTGGGAATTTTTCTTTTTTTTGTAGCACGGTAATAACATTGGTCAACAAACCCGGTCGGGGTGAGGCCACATGAATTTTAACATCTCTGTACATACTTTTTGAGTAATGAAAAAACTTTGACTTACAAAAAGAAACACATTTACTAATTATTTAATTTTTTTTATATTTAATAACCTATCTAAAAATATGTGGTGAAATAAATGTGAAAACGAATAAAAGATAATATCACCAACATAGATATATAAATACATTTCAGTCTAAAGAAATTTGGAAAAAGAGGTATTTGCACTGAAATACTAAAAATTCTACACCACAAATTGACCAACTATTTAATTTTTTCATATTTAGTAAACTACCCAAAAACATATGGTAAATAAATATAAAACTAATGATTAACATTATTCAATTTCTTGACATATTTGAGGAAGGAGGCTTCTCTATTTTCCTAGATTAAATTTGTCCACCTAATCACTCAAATTCAATTCATTCACTTCTAAACTACCTCTCTCAACAAAACAACACAACTTACATGTTTTTTGAGCCCTAAAATCATAGAACTCTTCAAATATATATATTTAGAAACAATTATCGTCTTCCTCCATAAGGAAGCACTAGTGTTGTGTTCAATTTTAATTGAATACACACACACACACACACGAAAAGTTATAAGAGAAGAATATAATGTGGAGAAAAGAAATGCCCTAGGTGCTCTGAAAACTCAAGGGTGCATAATGCAAAAGGGAGGGAGAATAACATCACATAGCCATGGGCTCTTTGCCTCCCAAATTAAATCCTTGTATCAATCTATGATACATTCATCCTACCAATTCCCCCCTACTAACGACCTATAATATCTAGAGGTCGAATCCTTTTATTGTCTCTTTAGTTCCCATAATGGAATTCATGAACAATTAATTTCTAGCACCGAGAAGATTTCCTTCAAGAAAACACAAGGTTTGTATGAATTTCTAGTCATGCATTTTGGTTTAGTACACCTATTATATTTATGTGATTGTTGAATGGTTTATTGCATCTCTATTTAGATTCATTTGTAATAATGTATTTTGATATGTATTGGTTTATATCTCTACTTGAGAATATCACACCTCACGTCTCATTTAGGCCTTAGAGAATAACCTTAAGAGATGCAAGTTGTCTCAAAAACTATCACTGCATTTAGGGTATGTGATTGGTGGAGGGGAACTCAAGATAAATCCTAGAAAGATGGAGACCATCCTCAAGTGGCATGCTCCTACTAATGTCATTATAGTTATGGAAATGTAGCACCCCCATATATGATCATTTACATAGTAGTGATGTGGAAAGTATGAAGTTATATGAGCCTTCCATGTTGCATCACGAAACTAAGGAGCTAGTCTACTCCCATATATGAGCATTTTCTTAGTAGTGAAGGTGGAAGTTTTGAAACTCTATGATCCTTCCATGTTGGATTAGACAACTAAGGAGAAGGTCCTAAAATCTTAGGTAGAGTTTGTATAACATATAGTTTTACAAAGGAATTCTAGAACTACTAGACATGGGTAGAATAACCTATGGCAGATCGGGTTGAAAGGACGACTTCCAAGCAAAGTAAAATGGTATTTTATGGAGAAGGGAAAGGAAAAATCTCCTCACGTCATTTAGTAAATGATTATGAGGAGAAAAAACCTCCCTAAATGGGTAGGTATGATAAAAAATGGGTAATTATATGCTTTATCATCCATCTTGGTACTTTTTAGGTGGAAACATGGGAGGAATTGAATTGTAGACTCCATTTAGTGGTAGGTCTTAGTTCAAAGATTTGGTTTATGGAACCTTCCAAAGGCATTTAATGACACTTTTTGGGGTCACAATATTGGGAGCATAGCTCTCAACTTCTTGACATTTTTCTACACATTGATAGATTTCCAACAATGAGAAAATCACCTCAATCAAAGTTCAAGTTTAGAAGTTATGTCTCCCACAAGTTGGCCTATCTTGTTGACCACCATAGTACTAAGTGGATGCCATGTCGTCTGTTATGAAACCAGCTTCAAAAATAGAAGAAAAGAGAGATCAATGCCTTAGAAATCAACCACTTTGAGGGGAAACCTCCTTTACATTACATAAATGACAATTCTCGGATGATACAAATGAAAATTTAAACTCCTTTCTATATATAGGAGTCCATGGGGTCACAATATAATCCTACCGACCTAAAAATAATAATGTAAGGGCACAATAATAACAATATGGGGGTTACACGGGTACAACCATAACAATAAGGGGGCTACACTAACAACAATAAGGGATTACACTAGTAATATAGGGACCTAACATGCCCCTCTCCTTCAACCAAGTGTTGTCCTCAACACTTGATTATTTCTTGATGCTTCTATATAAAATTATGATCCTCCCATGTGGAATCTTCAGCGGGTAAGTTCTTCCACTTGCTGAGATACTCTAAAATTGATCGATTTCGTAGTTTTAGAGTTCTTGTTTTTGTGACTACTTCAGAACTTCTTTCATTGCAATGTTGATCTTCATGTTGTTTCATTCGATTATGCACCAAAGTTAGGCTATCCTTTGAGAGTTGGATAACTTGTTGTTGATGCTCGATGTGATCTTCCACTACTTTATCATCCATATTAGCTTTCATTGATCCTTCAAACCATCCAACTTAGCCTCCATTTTTTCTTTTAAACCCTCTATGTCATCTTTGATTGCTCTTTGTAAGGTCGAAATTTGTTGCACTTGGTACCGTAATTTTGATATCACATACTGCAGTTCTTCCTCTTCATGCTTCATAGTAGAGCTTTCTAAGGGCTTAATGGGTGTGGAATTATTTTTGGGAGGCATTATAGAACCTAATACTGATAAAAATGCTTCAATATTCCCTTGGAATCACTCAAACTACTTTTTCAAACAAATATTATGCAATTTTAAAAAACAAACACACCTTTTTCTAGCTTTTGAGGAGCTCGATATTGAAATTGAATTATCTTTGTGATTTTGGAACTTCAATATCTGAAATTCGGTTCTGTAGTAACTTCTGAATCTTCTTTCAAACGCCACAGGTCTGACTTGATTTGGATGCTTCAAGGAAAAATTGTGCCCGATCTCCCACAATGACCTAATTATGGATGGGTTCAATAGAGCGAAATTGTACAGTGTGCCACATGTCACTGTTTCCTCCTTTGGCTCTGAAATTGATACGCAGGAAACCAAAGTCCGTGTGATTTCGACCACTTTTTACAGAATTCCAATCTAACGCTCAGAGAGAGAGTTATAACAATTTTCCCAAGGTCACTGCTTTTAGATGAAATTCGGGAGGCTGCAAAAACCCTAACTTACACAGATCATAACTTTGAAAATATTGCGAACCAAGATCTGAAATTTTTACACGAATTTCCTCAGGATTTCAGCTTTTGAACCTTTGTAGAAAAAAAATTATAGCGAAAATTCCACGATGACCTATTTGGAGCAGTGAAACCCTAGAATCCAAAGATCTGATACCAAATGTTATGAAACTAGCTTCAAAAATAGAAGAAAAGAGAGATCAACGCCTTAGAAATCAGCGACTTCGAGGGGGAAACCTCCTTTACATTACATAAATGACAATTCTTGGATGATAAAAATGACAAAACCTCATTTCTATATATAGGAGCCAATGGGGTCACAATATAATCCTAGCCAACCTAACAATAATAATGTAAGGTCACAATAATAACAATATGGGGGTTACAGGGGTACAACAATAACAATATGGGGGTTACAGGGGTACAAAAATAACAATAAGGGGGCTACACTAACAACAATAAGAGACTACACTAGTAATATAGGGACCTAACATCGGCCCCTATTGTTCACACTAGTGAGACTAGTAATCTAAAGACATTCTAGAAGTTTCAAGAGGCCCAAAACCTTAACATTAATTGAGGGGTTGAGACATGCAAACACCTTAACCCTAAAAATATATCAAGTGATGTTAAATATTGGGTTGGTAAAAATAGAAGGGGGCCCATTATTTTGGCATTATACTTGTTCCACAATTGAGTATAGCATCAAGGAGTGGGATTTAAGAGTATAACATAAGAAGGAGAAGATTTTGCAGCAACCATTTATATTGACATAGTGTTAAAGAGAACTCCATAAGGAGTGCCCCTTTCTTTGTATGTGCATTTGCATAACCGAAGAAAAGAGTATAGAGAATAAGCCTCACCTTCTAGCTAGGTTTTCTCTAATTGGGTTTCCTAGGTCATATTGTCTGTTTATTTGCTTTTCTTTAATTTTTGTATTTAATTTATTTCCATAATTTAGCTATGAAAATAGTAAGGAAATAAATTAAATAATTAAATATTTTAGAATATTGAAAGATTTATTATGAAAAACCATATTAGTAAAATATCCACAACAATTCACATATCACATTTTCTACTTTTTTTGCTTCCATATTTTCTTCCTCTTTGTTAGTGAATCTTTGTGGATTTTAATTGGATTGCAATCATTGTCCATTGCTATCATTTTCTCTCTACATTGAATCAATTTTTTCACTACCTCCAATTGAATTAAGTATAACCTTGTTTCAACTAGGAGTCTATTATGAGGATGTTTTTTCACTAGTCTTAAATGATGTGTTATATTTTGATATGCTACACTTATAGGACCTAGTTTTATTTATTTTTAGCATACTTGGTCTTCATACTTCACAACATAAATATGGTAAGTATAACCTTGTTTCAACTAGGAGTATATTATGAGGATGTTTTTTCACTAGTATTAAATGATGTGTTATATTTTGATATGCTACACTTATAGGACCTAGTTTTATTTATTTTTAGCATACTTGGTCTTCATACTTCACAACATAAATATGGTAAGTATAACCTTGTTTCAACTAGGAGTATATTATGAGGATGTTTTTTCACTAGTCTTAAATGATTTGTTATATTTTTATATGCTACACTTATAGGACCTAGTTTTATTTATTTTTAGCATACTTGGTCTTCATACTTCACAACATAAATATGGAGGCTATGCATGTTGGAAAGAAAGGAGCTTAATGTTCATCCTAGCTAAATGTTGTGAATATGGAGGCTATGCATGTTGGAAATAAAGGAGCTTAATGTTCATCCTTGCTAAATCTTGGTTACCTTGTGTCTATTTTATATGAAGTGTTTCTAAACATGGTTAGTGATGGGACCAACCCTTCTTAAACTCTGCATTTTAATCAATAATTAATGTATTATTAATATGATGATTGTGTTTATTAGGTTCTCGTGATTTGTAATTGATATTTGTTTGATTGTCGATTTTATAACTCGTACTTGTGGTAGGTGTGAGGAGGACACCTATCCCGTCCTCGGAATTCGCTATCCCGCCCTTAGCTATGCGCCTTACCTTTGTTCATTTGGCATTTTCTTCTTTGCTCTTCGGTGGCTGTGAGGGTTTTTCGACTATTCCTTTGTGGTTGTAATGGCTCGTTTCTTGGTGGCGCTTTGACCTGTAAGTGGTCATGACTCCTATTTTTTTTACTGGGCGCTACCTGTAGAATTTAGGTGTGGCTCTGCTCTGCTAGATGGGTTCCGTCGCTGTGATGACTCTGTTCATTTTTCTCGCACTGCCAATGAGCTCGAGGGTTCCGAGGCCTGGTTCTCTATTGCCTGTAAAAGGGTTCCTCTGCCCTGAAAGTTTTATGGGTGCTATTTATGATTGTAATCTCTTGAATGCATTCATTTCGGTGTTGTTTTATCCACTCATTGTATGTATCTTGTTAGTTAACTGGTTACTTGGCTATGGTTTATCAGGTCGCAGCCATCAGGGGTCTCGACATTCGACCTCAATTCGTCAGTTGCACAAAGGTAAGTCTTCTTTCTTTGCTTCATCTTTTCGGTTGTTTTTTCCTGGTTATACTAAGGGTTTTTCTCCCTGTGAGCAGGGTTCCCTTGTTGGTTGGCGACCGGTCAATTCCTTCCTTCGGTCCAATGCTACTCTTCTGGTAAGCTAAACTTAGAAACCCTCACCCTCTCTCCTCTGTTTCAGGGTTTTTAACCTTTTCGCACTTCTTAATGTTTGGGTATTTCTATTGCAGGTGATCTGTTGTCATTCTAGGCGCGGTCTCTGATTCCACCGACGCTAGCCCAAACGGGTAGGGTCTCTCCTTGTAGTCGCTTCCAGTAATTTGGGTTTTTTTTTACGGGTGTGAGCCTCGGCTCCCCGTTCAGTCGTCCTCTGTTTTGATTCTTCCGTTAGTTGTTTAGTAGGAATATGTTTCTATTGGTAATCAGTTCTGGGATTTATTTTCGGTCATGCTCTTGGTTTATCAATCGGGGTTTTTAACCTCCGGTCCTGGTATCTGTTACTAGTTGTATAGTTTCTATGCTGGGGTTTCGAACCCGGTTCTTTAGTCGAACATGAACTATTTCTTTTTGTACTTGTAAAAAAAACTACTTGGATAATGTTTCGAAATGAAAACTGGTTATTTCAGTTGGATGGTACCTGTGACTTGTGTGTTCTCTTTGTTTTGATGCTTGGTGTGTTCCTTTAACTGGAGATCCCTTCTCGCTAGTGAATGTCTCGGCTTGTTAATTATGTTGTTACTTCAACACCTGTGAAAATAATTTATTTTCCAGTTCTTGCTATTGTTTGCACATGCATTCAATTTATCATGAAAATGAAAAGAAATTGTATTTAGTTGCTGATGGATTTCAGATGGCTTTGTAAAATCTCTTAATATTATTTTATTTTCTTTTCTTCTATGATGGAAATCAAACTTACAATGTATCATTTTTCCCTTTTTGTATGATTTGTTAAACAGTTTTTTTTTTTTAACTATCAACAGTTACATGTAGTTACATTGGGTAACTGTTAATTCCCGTTCACCTAAATTAATTGTAAAATAGTAACTAAAGAAAAAAGGAAATTAAAATGAAATTAAAACATAACTGGTTGTTAAGTTCTAAATCCTAGAATCTAAGGAAATTAAAAAGAGAACTCGGGTACAATGACCTGTAAACCTGTGAGACAAACACTCTTGTTTTTGTTCACCCTGAGCTGGATGCTCCTGCATCAGTTAGTCTCCATATTTTACATAATTATTAGAATTATGTATATCTAAAAAAATAATATTTTGTGAAGTTTTCCTCATACATATATCTCACTTTAAATTTTTATCAAACCAATCTAGATCGAAGAATCAAATCTCTTTTCTCATATCAATAAATTCTCTTTTGACTACCCAATAAAGTCAAGTTTACCTTAACTACCCAATAAAAATTAATGATGTAATTTTTTTTGTTTTAACATAGGGTATTTTATTTTGATGGAGTCAAATGTTTACACGAAATTACATTACAATATCTCTACCATGCTGGGTCTCGACGCAATTATAAATTTAACTTTTTATCCTTAAATTAAATTTTATATTTTTAAATTGTCAAGATCAAGAGCACACGAGAATGCTCCAAGAACGTTGCAGAGCGCCAAAGCAAACCCTCACGATTGCAGCATAGGGGGCTCGGTTTGCTAAACCAGGTAGCCAGGCGGACGACTGAGGAGCCCTCATCCTGAAAAACGTGAATGGCGAAGGCCCCCGGAGGGGGGCCAACCCTCTCCTTCAAAGATGTGGCAGCGGGCGAACAGAGCAGGTTTAGGACTGTCTCGGGCGGTGGTGCTCAGAGAACCGGACCTGTGTTAGGGGCTGAATGGCAGTTGAAAACTAAGGGACAGTGCCTGCCTCGGGCACAAAAAAAACCCAGGTTTGTCATACCTCCCAATACGCTAAAAGAATATCTAGGTTGTATGAAAGATCATGCATTAATCTGTAAGTTTATAGGCATGTGGCCTACTGAGAAAGATCTTTTGAAATGGATTCAGAATAAATGGCAACCAAAAGGTCAGCTTGACCTTAAATTTGGACCACGAGGTTTTTTTACAGTAATATTTACAAACTTGTTAGATAAAGAAAGAATATTTGAAGGCGGCCCATATTTTTTTAATAATGCAGGGTTATTCATAAGACAATGGGAAGAATGTTACAAACCTGATGAGGAACAATTTTTGGCAGCACCTGTTTGGGTTAGATTATTTGCTTTACCAATGGACTTTTGGGACCCATACATTCTTGTAGGGATAGGAAACTCTTTACGTAGTTTTGTTAAAATCGTGGAGACAACCTGTAGAGGAAGATATACTTCTTTTGCTCGTATCTGTGTATGTATGAATATTTCGGAGCCTCTTCCGGAATCGATAGAACTTGAATATGAAGGCAAGATCTGGCAACAAACCCTGGATTATGAGCATATCCCTTTTCGATGCCGACGGTGCCATGAATATGGGCATTTGTACAAAAACTGCCCCCAAAATATTTCAGAAGTTCAATCAGGTAAGATTTTAGTTAACAAAGATGTAAACCCTGACAAGGATGAAGGTTTTGTAACAGTTACCAACAAGAAAAAAAGCCCCAGACAGCAGTCCAATCCTACCAATAGTCATAGGTATCGTACCTCTGAAAACCCGTTTGAGATATTGCAAGATGAAGGAGAATCGTCAAAGGAAAATGTAGAAGTGCAAACCCCAATTCCTGAAGTAATGTTAGACAAAAATACTACAATAAAACGGAAATCATCTCTTGAACATCTTGATACTGAGGAAAGAAATGAGGAAGAACACGTGACTATGGATATTGAAATCTCTAAGGATGATCTTTGTGCAGAAGAATAGGTTATGAAACGGCTTCTTCATGAATGGAGGAATTTAGATGACAAGTTTATTCCAAAAGATCAAAAGACTCTTTATAAACAAACCTTTGAGAAATATTTAACGACGCAGACTAAAAAGCAAGTCAGTAGCTCAGACTTTAGTATGAATAAAGCAGGGACTCTCCCAATAAAACCAGGCAAGAAGAAAGGCAGGAAAATTCTACAAGAATCAATTCAACTAGTCAGAGAAATGTTGATCAATACAGGCAAGATCATACCGTTAATAACGGTATTTCAACAAATACCTAAAAATTAATGATGAAAGTACTTTCTTGGAATATTAGAGGCTTAAATAGCCAAGGTAAACAGAGATATTTAAAATTAAAAATTAAAAAAGGAGAAACCGCAAATAATGTTGCTTCAAGAAACAAATATTTCAGCAACGCGATTTGAATCAATTCTACACTCTTTCAAACCACATTATGAAGTTATGGTTATTGATGCCAGAGGTACAATAGGAGGAATTGCAATCCTCTGGAACCCAGCGGAAGTAATTGTTGATGATTGGATTGGTTTACACTGTAGTCTCTCAGGCTGTTTTCAACATGTAGGCACTAAGGAAAATTTAATGATTACGGCAGTGTACGGCCCTCGTCTTCAGGGAGAGAAACAAAAGTTTCTGGATAGTCTAAGAGCTTTGAGATCTTTACATCAGGATAAATATTGGCTAATAGGTGGTGATTTCAGTTTGATATTAACCCTTAATGAAAAGAAGGGTGGAACTCATAGATAAGACCCGGAGATGGAGTCATTTAGAGACCTTTTAACTGATCTTCACTTGGTTGACATCCCTACTAAGAATGGTATTTTTACTTGGAATAATCGTAGAGGAGAATCACATCAGATAGCTTCAAGTCTTGACCGCTTCTTAGTTTCTGAGGAACTGATCAATCAAATTATACATTTTGAGGCATCAATTTTTCCTTCCTTAGGATCAGACCATTGGCCTATCAGTTTAAGCATTGATATTAAGGAAGTTCCCAAAAACAGGCCTTTTTGTTTTGAACTGTTTTGGTTAAGAGACCCTACTTTTCTTGATAAAGTCAAGTATTGGTGGCAATCTTCACAGATTCAAGGGAGGAATAGAATGCACACTTTTCAGTTAAGGTTGAAACATGTTAAGAAGGAAATCAAAATCTAGAATAAAACCCATTTTGAAAATATCCAGACCTCACTGAGTAACCTTCAAGATCGAATGAAACAGATCCAACGGGAGATAATCTCTAATGGACGTACGACAATTTTGGCAGAACAAGAAGGTATTGTTCTCAGCGAATTAGAGGAAAGGCAGAAACAGGAAGAGATCTTATGGAAGCAAAAATCACGGGTGCAATGGTTAAAGGAAGAGAGAAAAATACCTCTTTTTTCCACAAATCCCTTATTCAAAGGAGGCAACACAACATAATATTTTCTTTGAAGGATATCAATGGCAATAAAGTCTATTAGCATCATGAAATGAAAGAAATGCTTTTCAGACATTTTCAAGATATGGTGACTGAACCAATTAATAATCGAGAAGCTGCTACTAGAAGAATCACATCTCATATTCCATCTCTCATCTCTCAGGATTAGAATTCAGCTTTAATGCGGAGTATTACCTTCGAGGACGTTGAGGATGTGGTTAGAAATCTTCCTAAACATAAAGCTCCAGGTCTTGATGGTTTTACTGCTGAATTTTATCAGGCTTCTTGGTCTTTCATGGGTCAGGATATTTGGGAAATGGTTGAAGAATCTCGGCGCTCAAGGAAGGTATACCCAGCGTTGAATTCAACTCTTATAACCTTGATTCCAAAGCAATCTCAGACGGAAACACCTTCAGGCTTCTGTCCTATAGCTTTGTGCAATGTCATTTATAAAATTATGTCTACCATAATGGTTAATCGTTTGAAACCAATTCTCCTCAATATTATTTCCCCGAAGCAAACAGGTTTTGTAAAAGGAAGGAAAATATTGGATGGGATAGTAACAGTCCAAGAAGCAATGCATTCTTTGAAAGTGAAGAAAATTAAAGGTATGTTGATAAAGCTAGATCTCTCCAAAGCTTATGATCGGTTAAACTGGGCTTATTTGAAAGCGGTTCTACTATCCTTTGTTTTTGATGCACGGTGGATGCAATGGTTGTTCTCCTGTATCTCCACCCCTAATTATTCTATCCTTCTTAATGGAGCTCCTAGCCAAACGTTTAATGCAACTTGGGGTCTTCGTCAAGGGGATCCCATTTCTCCTTTTTTGTTTATAATTGCTGCTGAAGGGCTTGGCCGCCTAATTAAATCTCAAATAGCCAATAATCGTTTGAAAGGATTGAATTTATGGCGCCACAATCTTACCATTTCACATCAACAATTTGTTGACAATATCATGCTCTTTTGTCAAGTTTCCTTAATAGAGGCTCAATCTATTTTGGAGATTCTCAATCTCTTCATGGAAGCTTTAGGAACTATGATTAATAATGATAAATCTAATGTTTATTTCTTTAATACCACCGGTGCCACAAAACGTTTCATTTCGCGAACTTTGGGTTTCCAAGTAGGTCAATTGCCATTGAAATATCTTGGTTGTCCAATGCACTTGTCTTCACTCACTTCGGCCAGCTGGGAGGATTTTCTCACTAGCCTCCATAACCATCTGCAAAACTGGGCCCTCAGAGCACTCAATGCGCCGAGTAGAGTTATTCTACTCAGCGCTGTTCTGCAAGCAATTCCTATCTATCAACTCTCCGGAAGAGCTGCTCCAAAAATTGTGTGTACTAATATGGTTAATTTATTTAAGAAATTTCTATGACAGGGTGCTCAAGATACCAAAAAATGGGCACTACTATCTTGGGAAAAACTTATCAAATAAAAAAAAACAGGGGGACTCGGGCTCCGGGATCCTTTTATCTTAAATCAATTCATGGGTGCCAAGCTTTGGTGGAGGTGGTTACAAGGCGGGTCAGACCTTTGGAAATATATTTGGGAAACAAAATATGAAATGCCTACAACACTTGTTGGAAAGTTAAAGATAGATGTTACTCCAAAAGGCTCAAACATCTGGAATTTAGCAGCGACGAATAGGGATCTTATCCATCAGCATAGTTTTTGGGAAGTTCGTGGTGGGCAAACAACACTTCTTTGTGAAGACTCCTGGCAGCAGCGAGAGAAATTGTTTAGCAGATTGGATTTGGGTGAAATATTATTATTTACAGACCTTCCAACCACAAGACTCATTCATCATTACTGGAATAATCAGGAGCGTGTTTGGAAAACAAGGGAACAATGGCTCAATGCGCCAGTCACGGCTCAATGGAGTAATTTGGCTAGAGAATTGAAAACTAGAACATTAACGTCAACCATAGGGGAGGATATTTTATGGTGGGGATATAGAACAAAAGGTATGTTTAAGATTAAAGAAGCTTATTTTCTTAAATCAAATAATCATCAGGATATCGCTGTGCCAATTTGGAATAAAATATGGAATGCGAAATTCTGGCCCAAGGTAGAGTATTTCTTGTGGCTATTAAGTCATAAAAGGACCTTAACTTGGGATCATTTGCAAAACAGAGGAATGCAAGGTCCTTCTCTTTGTATCATGTGTAAACAGAATGAGGAGACTATTGAACACTTATTCAATAATTGCTCTATTAGTAATGAGATCTGGCAGCGAAATGAAGCATTATTTGGTCAGACAGATAGAGATATTAGCAGTGTCAATACCACTATTTGCAACTGGAGAAGAGGCGGTTATAAAAGTGAGGTGGTGAATCGGGCCTGGCGACTATCTATTGGATTTGTGCTTTGGGGAATATGGAAAGAAAGAAAATATTGAATATTTAAAGGCATATAAAGGCAAGTCCCTCAAATATGGAATGTTATTGTTGAAAATATCAAGGAAACAATACTGGTGGAGTGTTGGGTTGACGATGATTGGACAGTAATAGCTAGGGATGCAAGAATCTTGGATACTCTAAATCTGAAACCTCAAATGCTAGACACATCTCTATGGAAGGTTCAACCTAATTTGAATTCAATTCCATCGATTTTTCATCCACCACCGCAGATTTTTCTGAAATCAAACTTTGATGGAGCCTCTAAAGGCAATCCTGGACAGGCAGGGATTGGAGGAATTTTCAGAAATTCTCTTAGAAAGGTTTTTCGCATTTATTCATACCCTTTGGGATTTATTACCAATAATGAAGTAGAATTGATGGCTTTAAAACAAGGTTTAGTCATTGCAATCCGGGAAGGTTACCAAAGATTAGTAGTTGAAGGGGATTCTACAATGGCAGTTGGTATACTTAAAAAACTCCAACAAGGAACTCCATGGCAAAAAATTAGTAAAAGTTGGAGAACAGCCAAACTTATCAAAGATATTGGCCATCTCCTTTTCCATATAGGATATGTCATTTCTACTCATGTTCACCAGGAAGGGAATGAGGCAGCGGATTATTTGGCGAATTGGGCATGTAAGAACACAAACCTCCATCTTGATATTAACCATTCTCACCAGGCTTGGATGGTGGAATTATACCCTTTATAGTGTATCTTAGACAGAGATAGATCTCGCCCCCGATCGGGGTGCCAGGCTGACAGTCCGGGAAGTGGGCTTTCACGTGGTGGATGACCCTACATTCCCTCTACTTGTAAATATTGGCGGCAGTCCTCCACTATCCGCATTAAATTGCATGCAAATGCTTGTCAAAATCAACCAGACGTTGTCAGATGGGTTAATGAAGGGTTGCTGGCAGCGTGAGCTGGGTCATTATGCTCCTTCCTTCCTAACTAACATCCGTTCACGGCACAGGTTACGCATTGGCTTATTCCAACAGGCAAACGATCCAGAATTGAAGCAGGTTTTCAGGCGACAGGGTAGAAGCAGTTTTTGGTATGTCATGGCATTTCTGCCTTTCATCCTCCGCTTTCGTTTTCTGTTTCTGCTTATGTATAAGTTGAATGATAATTACCTCTCTGCTTCTGCGTCCGAGGAACTGTATTGGGATTATTCTGTCTGTAATGTTTCTTCTTGGTGGTTTAGAAAAGGGAACATGGGATTGATACACATAGAACCTCATTTCAGAAGTCCTTCTGGTTCGTTTGTTATTCGTCCCTGTACTGTTCCTTTCTCTTTGTTTCGCTCTCAAGGCTTTGTCGCCTTCTCCGGCCTGTTCAATTTGTTGTTCATGCTATTTTTCTCTGGTTTCATGGTTGGAAGCACTACCTGTTCCCCTAATATTGTTAGCTTCTTCTATGGGGTTTCTCTTTTATTGGCTCTCTGTTTCGGGATGGCGTGATTTTTGGGATTAGTTATCTTCATAGGGTGCACCCTAGTTTTCCTTGGTCGATTGTCTATCCTCTCATGGCAAAGGTTTATGTAGCCTCTGTTGGGTTTGTAGATGTAAGACAGGAAGGTTTATGGCTATTCTGTAATTTATGGTTTGCAACTTTCTTTCACCATAGGGCGGCATTGTCACAGTCTTCTCTGCAGCCATGCTACTATCAAGGTTTATGTCGTAGCCTTTCAAAACTACGTAGAGACTATTGGGTATGTAGCTGTAAGGCGGAAATTTTATGGCTATCCTATTCTTTCTCGTTTGCAATTTTCTTTAATTATGGGGCGGCACTGTCATAGTCTTCTCTGCAATTTCGTTACTTGCAAGGGTTGTCTCCTGGTTCATTTCAATCCCAATTTTCGTTGTTCTGTCAACCTGCTCATAAATGGCATGGAAATGAGGGCTGGGTTAGCTACGAAGGAGCCTTATTCAGTTTTATTGTATTACACTTCTGATTTACTTCTGCCCACAGGCTTTTTTTCAAGTTTCACCACCGACAATATGGTTAAAGGGCAAGCAGGGAAGGCTAATCGTCGTAGACAACCCAATCCAGAGGCTGGAAGGAGCCGAAGAGGTAGGAGGTCAAATGAACAAGTGTTGCAAGACATTGCCAGGGTCTATGAATCAGGAAATTTGGTTCAAATTAAGACAACAATTCATGGATGGGAAAAACAAACAGATAGTGAGGATGAAGATATGGAGGAACAAATTTCCAAAATGGATTTCATAACAGATCCAGGGAGCACTCGGGGTTGGGTGTCCCTCTTTCAGCAATCGGTGAAGACGTATTGGAAGATGAAATGACTTCTTGCAAAAGCATTGGCATGCAAAGAGGAAAAGAGCATCAGTTCTTCAATTCTGTTTGAATTGCAACAAATGAAGTTGGACATGCATGAGATGTTTAAAGCCCAGATTCAACTGAATGACAGGGTTGGCAAGATAGAAAAGCCACTGCAAATGTCACAACGCAGTGAACAGGTACTATGTACTACTGCTAAGGATCCAGCACCTGTAGATTCCTCTGAGGATCTTTCTGGTTAAATGCTTACATTTCTTTATAATTTTGGAGTTTATCAGTATAACTACTTGTTTTATTTGTAAATGTTATGGACATACTGAAGTCATTAAGGCTGTAAGTAGAAGGATAAGACAATTTCGTTTCTGGTCTGCCTTTAACTTGTTACGGTGGCCAACAGACCTGGTTTCCTCCGAGCAGGTTGAGGTCACTGTACTTGTTTTATTTTGTATGACAAGTTTCCCTTTGTAAATATGAAAATATAAAGGTACTACAAAGCTTACGAAAAAAAGAAGAAGCAATATTCTAAG